>RMBW01000017.1:0-413366 GCA_004009845.1 Davidsoniella eucalypti | reverse complement strand
TCTCTCCGTTATCAACTTCATTCACATCCTTCCCATCGACGCCGCTATCCTCAGTAGCATCAGAGCCACTGAGTTGAGCATTCTTTTGATCCTCTAGAGCACGATACTTACGTCGGCTCTTTTTGGCAGCGCTAGTCTGTTTCTTTTTCTTCATAGCAGAGACTATAGACGTGCGACTTTGCTCGCCGCTATATAGCTCGTCGAGTTTTTGAGCGAGGAGTTCGCGTGCAATATTGCGGTTCTGGGTACGTGAGCGTGTAGCCTGGGATTTGATTACGATGCCGGTCGGAATGTGCTTTAGTTGGACAGCGGAGTTTGTTTTGTTCTTTGGTGCAATGGAATTATAGTTAGCACAGTGTATGTGGCTTGATATGATAACATACAAGTAGTGACGACCCTCTCTAAAGTTATGGAGTAGCGCATAGAGTCGTACATACAATCTTTTGGCCACCAGGCCCGCTGCCTTTGAGAAAGCTTTCTTCGATCTCGTCCTCCGGAGGTGGTTTTGGGCGTGGTGGCATCTGTTGCTGCTTTGCTAAGGCTGCATGGCCATCTGAGAATGACCTTGCTATTAGGAGCATTGCCGGTACAGTTCTAGTTTGGATCTGAAGAGGCATGCGACCGAGGTTCAAGGAAGAGGTATGCTGGCATAAGCATCGCAGCGTGCCGGTGAATGTCATGGTGGTGCAAAGATATGTGGGGTGGGGTAGTTGGATTGCAGACGAAGTAGAAAATATTAGCTCAAGTGAAACCACTAGATAGTGACTGAATATATGGTTATTGGGTTGTTACTTGTTATACGCTTAGCCTCTACTTGAAGCGCAATCGTTCAAATATTTTGCCTTCTAATGGGGTCGAGTGAAGCTTAATCACTAACAATCAATTTACACTAGCATTCGGGCTCCACTTAATACACTGGTATTATTATACCCTTATCGATAAGACTATTGACAATGCCAACAGATCCAGGGTCGCTTTACTTTTAATGTTGTGATGTATTTATCTGTGATACGTTCGAAGCTTACAACCACATTGATGGATGACGGTGTGTCTGCTCTTGATTCTAGTACTTTTTCTTCTTTTTCTTTTAACTCGACCAAGCTTGTAGTTGTTAAGAGAGACGCTTATTCTGTTTGGCGTTGACTATCGATCCCCAAGCGATATTCTAGCTGGCATCTTGATCGTTCTCCAGGGCCCATTAGCCTCCTTTTTTTTCTCTAAGACCGAAAACAACAAAACAAAGCAACCCCGTCGCATCACTATCAAGTTGGCTACATCAAAGACGCACCTCATCGCCAGAAATTAGTTTCGTGTCGCGTTATTATATCTTATTCACAATGGCGCAAAGTCCTACTCTCAAATGGATCAACCGCAAGATCTACCAGATTGAGGTCAGCTACGCGGTGAACATGTACACGCCATTTGAGCGTTTCCTTTTCTGTACGTAGGATATCAGGATACAAGGCCGGCTACGATGATCTGGGATGAAAGTTCGGGTTCCTTGCTCTCTCTAAGATGTACTACCGTTTCTTCGGTACCTGAAATAATTTGGACGGGGTCGCCTTGTAGCTATCACATGCCAAGTCTTACCGAGATATCTTTTTTTTCTTTCTAACAGCACCTTCATCTCTACAGACTCCTTTGTTTTCCTGACCATTGGTCTCACCGTCATCGGTGCGCTACTGTATCTACCAACCTACATCAGATTCATTGTGAACCGCGCGTGGTTCTACGCACACGGTGACGAGTCCTCGGATATCATGTATCTCGCTAAATCTGCTGCCCAAACCGTCGTGAACACTGCGACAACAGCAGCTGGCAACATCGCCAAGTCAGAGCTATAGGTAGTGACACTGTGGCTTTTCTTCCAGCGCTTTGGCATCGAGCACCGAAATGACAAGGAACACGGCGAAGTATCATTGTCAGAGACAGCACGAAGAGGTGGAGGAGAATATACAGCGACACGATCATATGACGAATGAAATAGTTCTTTTGATTTATCATGTTCTTATAAGAGATACGCTCTTTAAATCTCTACTTTACCAACGTTCTAAACTGCTTGGCTTTTTCTTCAAAGGCTTCATATGTGAGGCTCAGGGCCAATAGCACTGAGCACAGTCGGTCAAATTAGCTCAACGGGTGAAGTAGTTGAATGCAGAGTATGGGCCATCTTTACACATCTTCCGCATATAACTACACATCCCGGTATATATATTAGAAAGCGTTAATAACACATAGTTATACGAATTAATACATAATATCATACACATCAAAGTTGGGCCAAATGCTTTATCTTCTTTTACAGTTTTACTCTATTTTTTTAAAGGCTTGATCTGATTCAAAGGCCTTTAATAGTGTATATGCGCAGAGAACTATCCTCTCCGGCAATACCAAGTTGTGCCTCGCTGATAGGCTCATCAGACGTCTTACGTTTTGGTCTCCAAGAGAGTTGTAGGACTGTCTTGGGCAGGTCATATCTATCCGTCAACGAGGTGGTTGATAAAACCTCGACAGAAGCACCAAACGATAAGTTGAAGATTGAAATCTTTCCAGCCTCTGTACCCACTGCGAGAACTTGTTTCTTTGCATCTATTGTCTGCAAGAAATCGATTGCCGTAACGGGGTTCTCGAAGCCACCCAATGAATGGCTTAAACTATAACTACCATCAGTTTCCACCCAAAGATGGACCTTCTTGTCTCTTCCCGCCGTAGCAAAGACCCTCGGTTCTATACATTCAGCCCACGCGGCATCCAAAATCATGCGTGAATGGCCTTTAGGATTAGCCTGCTTGAGTTTAAATCCTTCTTCGCTCTTCTCGAAGACAGCCCATTGACGATCACGTCCCACGGACAATAAGAACTTATCATCACGTGAGAACCGTACACGAGCTGCAGTCAAGGAATGTGCTACCAGTGGCGGTTTAAGCTCTATCCACTTTGTTGTTTCGAAGACACGGATGACAGCATGATTCGTAGAAGTAGCTTTACAGGCACTTGCAATGAGAGTACCGTCGTGACTACTTGCCAAGCAAGATATTTCGTATCCGTGACCGTAAAGTTTTTCGGCTTCAGGCCATAGTGTATGACGTGAAAGTGAATCTTCAAATGGCGGGTGGTCGATATCCAATACGTCTTTGCGGATGCCAATAGATGGCTCGGAGGACGATGGGCCTGTCGGTGCATCGCCCACGGGAACTCCCGCATCGATAGCTTTATTGGATAGTCCTAGTACTGGCATATTCGCCGCATCGGGCATGCTCTCGATGGCTCCGGAGGTACCAGATAGACGGTTTAGTAACATGGCAACCGCTTTAGGTTCGTTGAAAACACGCATCAACTTCTCATCGGCTCCCGATACAAACTGATGTTCGCCTAAGCTGTCGATGCAGTTTAGATCGTAACCGTGAATCTGAGGACGGGCCATCTCGTGCCATGTATTTTGGCCAATGGAGCTCTTCCATGGAGCATGAAGGCGAGTAGTTTGATCAGAAGAGGTAGACAGGAGATACTCGCCAGATCCAGACCAAGAAATGCCTGTGACAGGACTGACATGTCCAGAGATGCCGATCTCTTGTTTCCACTGATCGGCTGCCTCATCATGAGACCAGGCTCTCCAACTTCCAGTTCGGCCAAGACAGATTACTGAGTCTCCGGTAGGACTCCATAAACCAGTCCAGAACCCACCAGTACTACCTGTGGCCGTGGTAGCACCCTTTTCCCGACTAATTTCACCCAAACGAACCATGCTGATCCATATACCAGAGTCGGCATCAGGCTCCCAGATAGCCAATGTATTATCGGCAGATGTAGACAAGAGCTTCACCTTCTCGTTAGGCTTGGATAGCCATTGAGCACTATATATCCAATCTTCATGGCCAAGAAGAAGAGCTTCGAAAGTAACTGAGAAGTGTTTCGCGCCACTCTGGAGACGATGAGCTTTGTTGGCTGGTGATTTTCCAGGTAGAAATGCTCCACGGAGAGGATCAGCATCACTCGAGGCTTTCAATGGAAGATCAGTTCCCTGATGCACTCGCCAGATACGAATGTACTTATCCTGGCTGGCTGAGGACATAAGCAGATCGCTTGAGTCACTATCGGTTTCTCTGACGAACTCAAGAGATCGGATCCAGCCTTCATGTCCAGTAAGAGTCGATTGAAGCGCAAATTCGAGCTTCTCTGGTGTAGTGGTGTTTGCTACGAAGATTTGAATGAGAGTCTTGGTACCTGCTGCGGCAAGAAGAAATGTATCGTCTGATTTGTCCAAGGAACTGAGCCCTAAGGCCAGTGGGAAGAATCTTGGAGCTGTTGGAATGCTTTGCACTAGACTCAGTTGTTTGCTTTCGAACTTCCAAATCTTGATAGTGGCATCTGCACTTCCAGAAGCGATGAACACTCCTTTTGAATAAGTTTGTGATTTCAGAATTGCTATGCAATGTATAGGTGCTAAGTGGTCTGAGAGAACTTGAATAGTCTCATATTTTCGAGTAGCAGTGTTGATGGACCATAATCTCAATGTGTTGTCGTCAGAGCCTGATATTAAGAGCTGCTCGTCCTGAGACGGATTGCATTCTGTTGGCAGAAACTTGATAGACTTGACGACTTGGGAATGACCGCTGATGAGTGCTTTGATTCCAATAGGGCTAGAGTCCTATTTTTTGAAGTCTGTTAAAATCAGGAAGACACACAAAGTTATGCATTGGTTACTACAACTAACCTTTGGCTGCCAAAGCGCAATGTTCACATCGGCGCCGAAAGCTATTGTGCCATTAGCACTCCAATCTGCAACGGCAGTGTGTCTATTGGCACCTATCGAGATATACTCCGCCGAGATATCAAGACCAGCCATGATGCTAGAATGCTAACAAAAGCTAGGAAAGAACGACTGAACAATCTTTTGGTTATTAGAACAGGGATTCACAACCATGTTAGTATCAACCGAGATGTTTGCAATTTTATTAGTCGCACAGAGTCATTCATGTTCTACTAAATCGCAACCCCCCCGCAATATAACAGTAAACAAAGGGTTAGTCTATCGATTCGCTTGCCTAACCCTGAGAACAGGAAGTCGATGCCCCACTCTACAAGGCTGTAGTAAAAGTTTTGAGTGCTGAAATCCGGCATCAAGCCAATCGGTCGAGAGTGGAATTGCGACTTTATAGCTGACAAGATCAATTACGATTCTCCATCCTGTTTTTTATTTCAGTTATCAGTTCCCTTACCATTTGCTATCCAGTCAAAATGTTTGCGCTATCAGAGGAGACCAAGGTACGTAAAGATCTCTATATATCCAAGTGTTATGCCGTCTCACTAACGTTCGTTGTAGGAGCGTCTTGGCCGTCTTATTGACGTATCGCAAGTCATCGTTCATTAGTACGTTTTCATGTCTATCGTATTTGTTTGTTGAAGCATTGAAAGCTAACATTTATGTAGTGGCTACATTCCATTCATTCTGTACCTAGGTATAGCCAGCTTAAATCTCAAATATACGATCCCGACCGTCTGAATGCTAACCGACTCGTTGCGCAATAGGCCTCACCCGCAGTGAACCTCGCCCCTCGATCATCCGGTAAGTAGCGACTGGAACTACTATGACAAGGCAGGCTCGTTACTGACCTTAATTATAGCCTTCTGTCTCCTCTGTCTTAAGCGACGAGACGAAACGCTGAAGCATTTGCGGCATGATACGATACCACAAGACAGACACCTCAATTAATACCAATACGCAAAGACACACCTCATAACACGTATATTTGTAACAATACTGGAAAGGACGGAGACGGGAGATTTTGGGGGTTGTTATGCCACATTGTATGGCTATAGACAGCTCTCTGTACCAATATCATGAAAGCGGCGTAAAACCCGCAGCTAGACGTAAAATTTGTTTAATGAAGTTTGAAAATTATCTCATGCTCTCCAAATTGTGACATAATATTGCCAGTAGAAATAAGGACATTGCAGTGATTTTTTATAATTTTCAACGCCATGTTGATAAAAACCGGCAACCACGTTATTGACAATTGGGGCCTGGCGCTATTTCCTAGATGGTGGAAAAACATCGCCAAAATTTTATGAGCACAATTTCTTCAGATGACGAAACTTTGCTAGAAACTCTTCATCTTTCCACGGCCACCAAATACCTGGAAAACTCCAGCTTTTCAATCGCAACCATCATGGCGCCGTGAAGCGGCATTACTTTTTATTATAATTATTTCCTTCTGCAAATATCTGCGTCGTCACGATGCATGATTTGCCGCTTTCCACTGCAGTCATCGAATCGGTTGCCGGCTTAACCGCCGGATCGATCACGACGCTGGTGGTGCATCCGTTGGATATAGTCAAGACCCGAATGCAGAGTAAGTTGTGCAACGATAACTCTCGGTTAGTAGGTTTAATCATGGCTAACACATTGTATTCACCTAGTCTATCGTAGTGCGGCCGAGCCTACCCGGCGCCCCGATCTGACGGCCATCGGTGTACTACGTGGCATGCTTGCCCATGATACTCCGCTACGGGCTTTCTATCGCGGACTGACGCCTAATATAGTCGGGAATGCCGCGGGTTGGGCTTCGTTCTTCTTCTTCAAGGCTAAGGCTGAGCGGTTGATGTTCAACTTGCATGGCCCCAAGGCAGGAGGAGCCGGTGACATCACACAGACTCAGTTACATCTGGCGCCATACGAGTATTTCTTGGCTTCGGCAATGGCGGGCGCTGTAACCACAATGCTCACGAATCCTATATGGGTCTTGAAGACACGCATGCTTTCATCTGATCGTGGTGCCGATGGCGCTTATCGAAGCATGAGTGAAGGGTTCCGCTCAATAGTGAATACTGAGGGTATCAGAGGTCTATATCGCGGTGTGCTCGTTAGTTTAGTCGGCGTTTCTCACGGTGCCGTTCAATTTGCCGTCTATGAGCCCTTACGGAAGCTTTACCTCGCTACACAACCCCGCCACCGTCTTGACCGCCAGCAAAAGCTAGACAATCACGCTACATTGGCCATATCAACACTGGCAAAATTGGTAGCAGGTGCCGTCACTTATCCGTATCAAGTTGTTCGAGCCCGGGTTCAAAACTATGACTCCGAAAAGCGATTTGGCAAAGGTATCGCTGGTGTGACCAGCAGAGTATTGTACGAGGATGGTATCAAAGGCTTCTACCGTGGACTAGGACCGGCAGTCCTTCGTGTCATGCCTGCTACTTGGGTGACATTCCTTGTGTATGAGAATGTAAAACATAAACTCCAGGATATATAAAAATACAACCTAGTCCAAAGATTGTTTTTATGCCGTTGATACGATACATCTCACTACACGAGTACCCCGAACCACTATAGTTCTATCATTTCTTGTTGAGTCTCTTCACTTGCCAAGACATATTAAATCAGCAACAGTTACGGCCCTATATCTCAACAACAGCTTGATTATCTCAATGTAGCCCATTTCCATGAAGCACATGATGTTTATATGGTGTGGTCATAAGTATTCATTTCATTTGCTGACGCTTATGCAGAAAATGTCAGACAGTTGAAAGATGAGGCTTGTTACTATCTAACTAACTGCCAAAGCCAATCAAAGTCTTGCTAGCCCGACTAGATTGAAAAAACGGTGAAGACCTGACCAAAGATGCTGCTGTGTTATAGTGCTAGATATAGACCACTGTCCATCTTTACCGCTCTTATGCCACCAGTACCGCCATATCTATTTCTTCTTGAGTCCTCTTAGGACTACCAACCATGGGTATAAAAGTGACAACTCACACGTCAGAATATCTCTCCATCATAGCAACTGAAATCCTGCATTAGTCTCTTTTTCTTGCTAGCAACATCACATTGACAAATATATATGTATGTTTTCAACCTAATGTTATAGCGTCTCCACAGAGCGTTAGCCAGATTTCTGGTTTCTGTGATATAGGCTATGTCTCAATATAATTCTGTGGAGATGTCTAAGCCATGTCAGCCATGAAATGTTCAGGATCATGTTGACCAAGGACAAAGCAAGCCCCAAATGTCTCAATCCAAGGTTATTATCATTGAGTATTGGCTAGATACTAACAACCCATAGATACAAGACTATCACTGCAATGTCTGGCGAGCTACTTGGTAATATGACAACAACTAGCAGCAGCCATCTTGCAAATATGCACTGAACCAACGGCATCTTTCTTAGTTCCAAATTCTTGCTTTTTCTGACCTTGTTAGGGCAAAACTCTGTAAATACATTCCTCAATGCGACACCACGATCGACTACGTATATAATACCTTAACGCGAGGATGCTATCGATGACTTAATATGTAACGTTGAATAAGATAGTCATGATAAGAGGAGTATTATTGAAATATCTACTCCAGTGGGGGTTATCCCCGTTTAAGGACGTCGGGTGTTAGGTATGTAATATATTCAGTTCTATATGAAAGCCTTAAAGTCACAGTCAGCCATATCTTGCTACGAACATCCCTTGCACAGTCTTCGTATATGTACATACATAGTGAGTTTCTATGTAGTTGAAACTATAGAGAAATTTGTTCCTGCTTACACAACGCCCGACTAGCCATCTCTATGCCTGCTCATGGCATGTCATGAATTAGTTCCGAGCCAATGATAGCCACATTATCTCGAATAGACTAGTTCTAGGTGGTATAGTGTACAATAGAGCCCATTCATGAAAATCATATAGTTATGACACTAAGCCAAGGAAAATAGAGTCTAGCCATACAGATATCACTGCATGTATCGCCACAGTAAGCAAGCTTATACATAGTTACTTCAACTCATCTGGCCCTCCCTGCCTCTATATAACCCGCACTCATGGGATAACTTTAGCGAAAGCGACAAAAGCCAAGAACAGAATCACGCAATTAAGAGCATGGTAGGTTTACTAGGTTTACAGATACATCGATACCCTTCAGTAGTTTCTTCTTCCTAAAGTTGTAAATTTCCTTTTGTTGACTGACGCTAAGCGATTGTGTTTCCTTTTTCTCGTTAGTTTTTTCCCTCTTCGTATCGTGAATAAACACCAGGTCCGTTAACCGACTAACTAGTAACGATACGATCGATCCCTACTATGTATGTTTAGTCGATCTGATATTATATCACATCGATCAATCGTTAGCCTTAACGCCACATAAATGTATAATTTCACTACTGCAGCTAAAATATGAGGCAGGCTATGTACAACTTCTACATCCTGCAGATTCTTATGTCCATTTACACAACTCCAGCATCGTGCATAGGCCTGAAACTGAACTTAAACACGAACAGGACACAGGTCTACTCTAAGGTACGATCTAGCCCTTCTGGTACATTAATGCATTGTTTAGTGTCTTTTCTAAGATAGGTCATGACAACCGCACAGACATTTACAAGCTTGATAGCAAAGGTTATAACCCTTTCCAACACTAGCCGAGAAACGCCGAGCTAGTCGATGGCTGGCTGATGTCATTACTACACTTGTCTAATGTAGACTATCCTCGGATATAGTAGCCACTTGTCCTATCACTAAAGGCATAGGAGATGTCTTTCCGCATCGCTGTAGAAAGTGGTTCTCGTGATGACCTATGCTATAGAATCCGTTGCATATAGCTCAGCTTGTACAGTATAGTATTCCTGATATGAAGGTGTGGTAAATCCACAATGTTACAGCGAATACTGGAAGACCCCTTTAAACTATCACTACTAATAGATATACACACCCCGCTTATATCTCTATGAGAAAAAATCATACTTGGTGCAAGTTATATGTGGGGGTTTCCGATCGCCGTCCGCTGGAGTTGATGTGTTGGCAGTCCTTTCCGTACAATAATTACAAAAGGCAAATAAGGAAAATGACTCGAAGCTTTGAAAATAGTCAGTTGCCAGATCAAGCAATGTCTAGCGGCATGAAACGAAATATATGTTCTATATCCATCTCGTTCATAATCTAAGGCATTACGTTAAAATTCTCCAAATCATGTAGTTTCGCACGTATAGATAGATTGTATATACAGATCTACCTCGGGCTAGGCATAGGGGCACTCAATGATCACTAGACAGGAAGAGAGGGGGCAAATGATGAAGTAAATTAAATGTTGAAGTGAATGGCTAAAGGCCAAGATATCAAGCGGAGCTTCTTTTTCCAGCTGGACTTTTCTAGAATCTGCGGGCTAGTATCAGCGCAGAACACGGTAGTTCCTATCGGATCCTAGATATATCACTACACTGTACGATAACACGCTCAATGAAGTTGTTAAGGCTCACCAAGATCTCGGAATTCATGGCCGTATATAAACGCAATAAATTCGTTTAACGCTACCTGACTCCAATCGGTGTTTGAGAATCTTGCCTAGACCAACCACAGACATATCAAGATAGATAGGCCTATCAGTTGATCTATCCGCCCTAAGTCAAGTTCTGTCACTCGAGTTCCAGACGTCCACCAGTCAATGACATCCATTATCATCCACTATGTTAAGAAGTCAGCTTTACCGTTCATACTTATATGCTCGTAAGAGTTTCTAAGTCAGTCTATCTCAACTCATCTTTCCCCTCATATGAGACTACCCCATCGCCCTAGTATTTGATCTTGACTTGAAACGTGGAAACTCATACCTTCCAACCTAAGATGTGTCGCAGCAACTGTATGTGTTTTTTTTGGTCACACTAGCTATCTGTATAAGCATAAGACGGTGGTACACCAAAATCAAGTTACAAGATAGATTAAAATAATTCTGTTTCTGAGCAGCCACTTTCAACTACCATATACCTTTGTACTTGAAACTACATAATTTGAGGTGTCACAGTTGATCATCCACGATATCTACCCCAGAATTGTAACAGATACTTGGTGTCACTTGGGCCTCTTTAGAGCCCAAGTAGAAACTCGTATCATAAGCCCAATACTGCATCAATCATCGATGTTTTAAATCGTAAAGAACTTATCTCGGCTTACTTGAGTACAATGGCACATAATTGCATAGTTTTGATTCCTCGAAACATTTTGCACATTCAACCAATTTGTTATTCCAGAATGTAACGGTATAAAAAACTAAGATATACACAGTAATGCCCCAATTCGCTTCTCCGGTAAAAACCCGGAGACAGGATGGTTATTTTTCTTGCTTAGAATAAATTAGTAGCCGGTGGCCTTTCCACTATGCAACTTGCATAATCACCAGCATATCTATATTGTATGTTTGTACATCTCCACATACCACTCTACACAAATTTATTCTAGGATATACTGAGAGATCCCGAGCTGTCTGCCATGTGACATATAACTACTGCGCAACTACTTCTGAAACTAGGATCTATAGTTGCATGTATACCTATAAAATATTCCCTCCTCTCTGTCCGGGCGGTAATATGCAACTTCGACGTTCTTTTTCCCTCCCTAGGGAAATAGTTAGAAAAGGCACGATAAACAAGAACCATGTACACACAACTACAACCATGGTAGTAAAGCCTTGCTTGTTCTTGCGTTCAATATGTAGCAGCACTCACGGACCAAGTCGCTTTACTTGGAACAGGGAGGGGTGTCCTTTAATCCATGTAAAAGAGTCATCCAGTTCGTGAATCCTTGACTGTGTTTTCCTTCCTACAATATGAAAGGTTTATCTCCGGAAATCCGGGCCTGGCTCAAACAGTCCAGCTATGCAATGTCTATATAGTGATATAATGTGTGACCCAAAGAAAACGATGTGTGGGGTAGTGCTATGAAACCATGGTATTCTTATGCTGGCGTTGTAGTAGATTGTCCTTGTGTTCTTGTATGAGAAAAAGAAATTGACATCTTTTTTTATTATTGTATTTTCTGGCATAAAAAAGAATTCTAGTCGCAACGCTAGTACAAGAAATAGTTGAAATAGATATATGACTTGCCACTGCGGAACAAATCTGTACCTAGTATAGTCATTTTAGCATCAGCTAAAGAAATACAACAAAGACCTATTGTAAGCATTGTCCCACAGGCTACACTAATTCCCGGTGTGATTCGAAGCGGCCTATTGTTCACAAACTTACTAGTTGTATCTCTATATGTACATGCATACATATATGCTGTGGAATCACAGTAAGGCGCTGGCTCGGTGTTCTAATAGCAGTAACCGCTCTAGGTATCTCTCAAAGCGCGAACTCAAACTCGAGGTTCAAGACAACGACAAATCCACAGCGTTGTAACAGTGACAGTCTTTACTAAGATTTTATTTGAATGCCAGAAGTATTCTAAGGCTGGTTCAGCTAGTGATCTATCTTTTCCCATGTCAACGAGCTGGCAGCCTGATTTTGCACCTGATTTTTGCCAAGGTAAGCCCCCAACTATCTTATTTTATTTTTCCTCTCTCCTTGCCGTCTTTCTTTCCAGTTTTCATATCGAAGGCTCCGTATTTACCACTTGACGAGCTCTGCCTCCGCCCTCTTCTGAGTCTTTGAGGCTAATAAAAATGGTGACTAGTATATTTGAGTAGCCGAGCTATAAAAAAAAAAAGAAAAAAAAAAGTATAATTGTTTTTTTTATCAGGGGGCATATCATCTTCTTCCCTTTCCCACAATGTCTTTGCCATTGCCCGGATTCTTGGGTTTGGCCTTTCAGCACGTCAATCTTCCCGCTCTTGTGATTGTCACAAAAACTTGGAGATATAGATATCTGGTATTTGGAAGTTTTGACGATCGATATCAGATGTCCTCGTGCCGTGTCTATAAACAATGAAACCTACCATGAGTACTTTTCATGCCAGTAAACCGCTTAGTCCAATTAGCATGACAATTATCTTTCTGGTTAGAAAGTATGTACTTGAGTCACAAGACCTTAATCAGCTTAAATCCAGCTACGCCACTTAGAGATTGCCACCTTTTCTTTTGGTTACGTTCAGATATCTGACCGGAAGATTAGATACATGAAACTGTAACAATCATATCTGTAAGTACACGCATTTGATTTCATCCATGTGATTAGCGGGGCAAGTCAATAACGAAGCCACTACCCAACGATCTTATACCTTGCACAGATATGTATGTGAATAAAAAAAACAGCATGTACACGAACATGGTTAGGGTTAATGCAGAAACGTTTTTCTCGCAGTATGTAAATAAATCTAAGCTAACCGCTAATACTAAACACTACATGTGATAACTCATATCGACTAGTATGACAAGGCCTAACTTCATCGTAAATAGCGTTTAATACTATCGTAACATGCTAGTGATTCTATCTGTATATCGGCATCGGACAAGAACTCCTCTACAAGCATTAACAGATGATATCTTGATTTCGCAAGCCACTCTTTTCAGATAGCATGAACAGCGCCATTCTCGAGAAAATAACCAAGCTAAGTCCCTTGCAACACTCTCTATCATCAAGGATAGGAATCCTTTTTTCTTTCTTTTTCGCTCTCATCGTTCCCTAGTTTGGCTACAGGCGTAGGGTTTTATCGAACTGTCAGTTCGTCAGATGATATGCCAGAAGAAATGGCGTATACTCGAAATTCTCGAAGAAAGTCGCCGACCTTGCGAAGCTAGTGCTGTCAAGTCAAGATAGCAGTTAGACAAAGTACGCTACCTTCGTTGTTGACGGAAGGATTACCAGCATCATCAAGCACAACCAAGCATCGGAGGCTGGACCGATGCTAGTGCTGATATTTGTTGGCTCGAACTTACTATCTTATTCAAACGAGTCAAGCTGAGCTGACTATAGATAGCTACGTGTAGATGATATACACCAACTAGGTATACCACATGATGTGTCGAAATTATGTAACTCTGATTCTAAGTTCTTCTCCATATTCATAGAATCCTGCTGACATGGATAGAGGATTGTGCCGATGTTAATTTGACAGCTGGCAAGGCAGGTAGGTGTTAAGCTCTTGTATTTTCTTTCCATGCCTTACTTTAGTTGGGCTACTGTAGTGTAGCTGTACATCTCGATTCATTACTCCACACATAGGCATATCCTTGAACAAATAGAAAGTCATTGAGACTAAGATGAGGATAGGTGTCAAACACCAGCATCAGAGTTATCGACACATTCCCTTTGAAACACAATGGTGTCTCTTGTGTAAGATAAGCATGTGAGACGATATGAGAAAGGCGCCGCTAGGTGCTGCATGATTTAGCTCAGGCTGAGCTCATGTGAGCATGAGGTGAGTTGAATTTCATAATTTCTTTTCTTTTCATTACTCTAAATTAAAATTACCGTTCATACATAAAGGCATTGATATATAAAATTTAAAAATAGATATAACTCTTACTACATACACTTCAGTGGATTGAAATCAAATAAACCAATATTTGGCATCACCATAATATCTGGACCAAAATAGTAACTGTTTCTTTATCATCTCCTAGCAAGCATGAGGAGCTTACCACTCGGTATATATTACGAATGGAAACATCAAAGAACAAGAGTTGCCAGGTGAAGATCCATGTGTAGTATGCTTTATACTGTTCAAGTCTAAGTTATTTCTTGACGTAAACGTCTGAGTTCAGTTCAATGACGCTTCTTGAATGTTAGTTGTATGAGTAGCTCAGGATTATACCTATCCACATAATAGCCATTGTCATGTGAGAGTCTACGCATCAACAAGAATGACGGGGTGCGGCTCGCCCCAATCCTAGATGCTTGAGTCTAAACTATGATTTACTGTTTTACTGGCACAATGCCTCCTGTCGCCAACTCACTCTGGCATATATCTCCGTGCTGTTGTCTAAGCCTGGGAGACGAAAGCAAGTGAGACGGATAGCCGGTGTTTATCGTCCTATCGCCGGGTCACATTAAACTAACCGTTAAGATGGGGGAGTTTTAATAATTTTAATAGTTTTCATTATTCATATTTATCAAAGTGGAAATGGAGCTTTAGTAGCTATGTAGCACCTCAGTATCTTAAGATACACAGCCCTGAACTAATATTAGTATACAATATAAGGTGAAGGACAACCTACTTCTCAACAGTGACGGGCCACTGAGATACAGAACATTTGTTATGGTTTCGTTATATGCTATTCGCTCCTTGTATTATAAACCCTCTCGAACAGTATGGTTACTACCTGGAGTCTACCTTCTACAGAACTTCGTAAGTGGAGAGACTGCCCTCAATAGGTAGTATACCCCTAGCTCATAGAGAACCAGGAAGAACCTTGTTGTTGAGTTCTGTATGAACTATCCGGTGGTTTGACCTACGGTAGAGTTCAAAATTGTCTGACACGTTGAAACAATGATTACTTGTTCAGAGACGTCTATCCCTTAAGGCGCAAACGTTCATAGTTTTGATTTTTCACCAGTGTGGAGATGTTCTTGGCTGATATAGTAAAGATAAAGGGTCTCAAGAGTGACAACATGACGATGCAATTTACATCACAGCACCTTGTACAAGTGGTTATCGCCTAATATGTACGTGATTAGGTCGATGACTGCTCACCACTAATCAAGGGTATTTACCTAGTTTTGTCACTTTCATATCTTCCATCCATAATGATAGATTTATATCAACGCACCCATGACAGCAACCCCATAGAGTCAAACTGCATTGCCAAATTCCAGTATATTTGTAGCAACTGTATGATATATTTACCAAGAATTACCCAAGTACTTGTACGTATCTATCGTTAGGTACTGAAGGTGTATCTATAAGCTATAGTGATCAATTTGAATTAAAAGTACTAACAACTGCGCATTTTTAGTGACACATGTATAAACAAAGTCGACTACACGACAGCAAAAGGTATGAGATACATTCCTTGACATTTAAAGCCAATGCATCACATACTTTGTAGTATAAATAGACTAATCGATGCCCTTAGCTTATATCTACAAAATATGTAGCTTGATCATTTCTTTGTCTTTCATAATCATTACCATGCTAGGTATCACGCCAAATTGACGAGGAACCTTGCATAACGAGACTGTAAGGCTATGTGACACTAACAATACTTGCTTTTGACTAACCATTTTGGCGGTTTTTACGTTATGATAATCAAATGTTTCTAAAGCGACAAACGATCTTCTTTCTTCGCAGATAAAAAAGTTGTAAGAATATATTATCCCAATTCCACCACCAGTTACATAATTAATTTATGAGACCTCGTAGTCAATTTGGGGAAACCATCTCTCAATATGCTGGCCTACCATTTTGATTATGCAGATATATATGCGGAGCGATGATACTAGTTACGCATTTAGAATCATAGATAGTTGCCTAGCCATAATTTCTCTAGATCCATTCATGCTAAAAGTAATACATGGTTAGGTTCGGCAAGATTATTGTGTAGAGACACTGACAGAAACACTACATATTCTACTTATAAGTTGGGGTTGTTGGTGTAAGCTGCAGCAAAATCCCAACTGAAAATTGTAGAAACGTACGATGTTACTTCTAGAAGATAGCATCAAAATTTGAGAACCTGCAACATTATTTTGCAGAGTTGACAAATGGTTCGATGTATATCGGCTAAGAGAAACTTAGGTATCAGTAACTCATCATAATATGATTCAAAGATGTAAGTTCACTTGATGTATTGCCAACTCATCGATGATTGATTCGAGCCTCGGATGGTATTTTTAAGGTATAGGCATAGTGCTACGGTACGATAAACAAAAACACGTAAAGATTGCACCGCGAGTGGGTGTCATCACTAACCGAGACCATAGAATCAGTACTAGATTCCTATTATTATCAAGGCTGGAGTGGTTGCAAGGACCCGAGTATGTGTTGTCAGAATATCGGCTACGATAATATATCAAAATCAGCAGATAATTGAGAGGGGTATCAATGGCCTGGAATAGTCTAAATTACGCAATGGTCTGCCTTTGCCATCCTATGATGGCCAACAAATCGATAAGATATATGAGTCTCGGCAGCCTGGTAGTCACAAGCTGTCCGACCCGGATCAAATTGCCCATTCATACCGCTCTTCTATATAGAAGCGTATATTTTTAAAGACACCACCCATACAAACCATGATGGGGAAACGGAGTGAAGTCAAAGGAGTTAGGTTGGAGATGATGGCAGTTGTTTCTGCCACGTATTCTGTATAGAGACGCTCTGTGGCATAACATTACTGATAGATGCAAAGAAAGTAGGCTTCAAAGGGCAGGTAACATATATTGTCCCTCTCAAATCGACAACAGTAGTACATAGTGTCCCGTTGACTCTGTATTTTCCACTACTTTCTTCATCTACACCTTTACCGAGATATGGACATGATATATTAGGTTAGATCCTTCCAGCTCAGAGATAAATACTTGCCTCATAAATCAATTCTAGGAATGGAACAACAAACGTGATATTGATTAAACTTCCTACAAATGGAAAGATGACTGTCATATCTGGACGCCCCGGAAAGATATTGACGAGTGTCGGCCCAACTCAACACAAGGAAGATATGTAGATCTGTGGGATGTCCAAACTGTGAAGAGTAACTTTGGGAGAAATCTGGTTTTTTGGTAATACAGAAAGTGATGCTGGATTCGTACATAGTGGCGTAGTAAAGTATATAAGGCTTTGTTCTTAAATATCATGATATATGTTTTCCTTGATATGTATTTGAAATCTAGATGATACAGGATAGCCATTTCTTCCAATATAATATTATATGTCTACCTACGTGAAAACATTGGCGTATCGAACTAGGTGTTTACATTTAAGTACATAGTTGCTTAGAAGGACTATAAAAGACTGCATGTAAGACGACATGTAATATATATAACGGAAGGAATCTTTTATCAATCCCGATTATTAATCATGAGCTCTTACCGACACATGTATATGTACCTGTACATGCATGCATGGCTTCAGCATAGTTTTATCCGACAAGCATGATATGCCCAATTCGCATGGATATACGTGTTAGTTGGTTGCATTGGCTCTTACGCCATACAAAATTAAACATGAAATCACCTGCAGTGATAATATTGCGTTCGACGAGACCAAATCGTACAATAATCAATCTGTAAGATATGAAATGCTATATAGGAGACTGTCGTGCACCAGCGTTCATTCTAGACTGACAGAATAGAAACCATACAGAAAACTCTGGGATCCACTTGCATGTATGTATTGATACCAAATTTGTGTCTAGCCCTCAAAAGATCATACAACCACAGCTACAGTTATACCGTAGCTATAGGATGCACAATCCCTCCAATCCTTCATAGAGCACGATAAAAGACCATGCTGTTCTACATGTGTCTCTTGAGTCTACGCTTACCCTCATCAAAGAATAGTAGTCTACCAGCCTTCATTCTCACAATACCAAGACTAGTTTGAGTAAACCAAAATAGATATTTGATAGCAGAAAGCATTGATATATCTTCCTACACCAATGCTAGCCATCTCCATCGGCTCAGTCCCGACGTTCCACTGCCGCAGGGGGACTTGGAAGAGTAAGTGTTGGTTTATTTCGAGCATTATTGAGGATCAAATGGGGGTGTACGTATTAAACCAAAGAGACAGGGATATTAACCTTCAATTTTGGCTATAGATACTATGTCTTCATTCGGTTATTTTTCATAAGAGTAGGAGTATATCTAGCATTGACCATAACTAGTAAATGCACACGAACCGTAAGAAGTGCTGCGGGCTTCGGTGCAATGAAAATTCTTACAACCACAAATAGCTGTAATAGTATGCTCACAAGTTTCATTGAATCTGAATGTCTGTATATTACAGATTTATGCATCAAGTTACTCATTGATCATATACGTCCATTTTGTATATTGTTGTAGGTGTACTAGCCGCGTACACCACGTGACTACACTTACACTACATCACGTTCTCCACAACATATGGAGGCCTTAAGTAAGACAAATAGAGTATGTGTATCTGAGAGACAAGTTCGCTTTGTATGACTTCATTAGTTCATCGTGGGTTGTGGTCCTTGTGTCAGAGGTCCTCTGGTATGATATTGTGTGACTTATGTAATATATATTTAATAATTGAACCCCACCCTACGCCATACACATGCCAATCCTCGTTAGTCATATATAATACCTACATATAGAGAATTAAAATTACAATGTCGTTGGCTAAGAATGTAGTACAGATACATAATATACATGAGACCATAGCTTGACATATCTGACTATATCAACAAACGCATAACATTTCTACCAATGGAAGATATACATTAGGGTTAGAATCATGAACTCTTGGCACCTCTCAACGGGATATTGTATTGTATCAATCATGACATAGCGAGTACTTCTCGAAAGAGTAATACAAAGATATGAAGATGAATAATGAATAGTGAATACACTTTCAAAGGATAAATATATAGTTGTGCGGAGGGATCTGACTTTAGTCTGATTTTAAAATGGAAATTACGTTGCTAACCTGAATTGTAAGTGGTGGAATAGTCTATTGTTCCATTTTTAACCATATGATTGGAGACTCGACTACTTGCCGTCCGATTGCTCATCGCAATTACGATCATAACAGTTACACATAATTATCACATACATGTAGTATCTATAAGAATAATTGACACGTATTCATATACAGTACAGTGAATTGTCTTACACAAGCCTGTTTATGATCACAGCGGAGAAAGTGGACAAGATCATCAAAAACACAGCTGAGGCGGGCGAAGAAAGATGCCGCAAAAAAAAAAACAATAAAGAAAATTCAAGGATTTGCTGGTAATGAGCCATGTCAGAACACAGTTACTACATATACCTGAATGCGTCCTTCACTTGTCATATTCGGTGAATTAAGTACTACCTCCCACATGTACCTTGTCCGATGCCGAGCCAGTGATGATCTATTGCTTTTTTCCCTTTATCTCGACGCTCTGCCTTGCTATTTCTAAGGAACTTGGGTTCTCATTGATCCCCTGGTTCTATTTTGCCCATATTAGCCTTAGGTCTAAGTTTGGAAATAAATCAGAGTTCTTGGTAGGATGTATATGTATTTCTTTTTGTTTGTCAGTCAGGGTGTTGTTCAGGGATCGAGTATTTATCCATGCGATTTTATATACATGTAGTTACATATTATATCATTAGGAATAGTACATGGGCAGCCTGAAAATCGTAGCCCGGAAAGGGATTTCCGTCAATTATGGTTGCCTTTACTGAGAAGACAAAACCGTATTTGTGTTGCTATCCCTGAACGAGAGTGCTACTCCATACATAATGGCCTTCAGCTGATAGTATGCATGCATTTCTTTTACCAAGGGTAGTTGCACATGCATATATTGTATTGTGTCATTGCGAGAGCCAAAGTGAGGCCAGTCAACTTTGAGGAAGGGGATGGCTATTCTGAGTAAGAAGAGCGTTATTTCCCCAACAATATATCAAATTAAAATAGGCATTTAGTATACAACCAGTCGGACGCCAACACAGAATTTCAACTCCAAAAAAAAACAAGTAAGAAAAACAATACATACAAGACATCAACTATGATACTACCATAGCCTTGGCCTGTATGTCTTGATCGTCATGGGAGGGGGCGTGTTTCAAGGCTTATGCTTTAAAAATAAAAGCCTAGAACTGGCAGGTAGCAATTAAATGGATAGGGGAGTTTACCCCCCCCCCCCCCCCCCCCTCCGCTAAGTAACAATAGCAAAAAATAGCAGACTTCTACCAGTTTGCGATAATGATGTTACAATTCCAACCACTCATGAGAAGTAGAACGAATTACCCAGCTTCAGCCTGCAAACACAAAGGTGGATGAAATGCTGTTTATTGCTTATCAAGGCTGGCGAACTACGAAACAAAAGCACATGATTTTTTGGTTATTTTATAGCCGAACCCTGCAACAGAGGTTTGCAGAATTTCCTCTTGTGGATGTATGCCTGTTCGTTTTACGACGTCTCCTCTCTCTGTCGCTGCAATATCTCGAGATATTAGGTGATGCAAAATACTGATTTTCACATCATATGTAGTAGCCATATGAAAATGTATATCTGTATGATGAATGATATCGATAGATATATATTTACTAATCAAGTAGGGTACAGGGCTATCGAAGGGAATGGGGAAGGGAAGGGGGTGTTGCGTCGATCATTCACATGGCCAATGTCTATGAAGAGCCATCAAGACACTTGGGCTCAACCGCCTTGGAATTGTTGGTCATCCCTCAAGTTTGCATGTTTGCTGCCTTTCCGGGACCGAGTTCACGCACTCGCCGAGGCTAGACTAGGCAGACCGTTGTCTGGCAGAAAGATTACTCTCATTTTTATGCTAGATACGTGTTCACTCAATATTCGTAGATGTATTGGGAGGCTATGGCCGTTACTTGGCGCTACAGCTTCTTAATGGTGGAAGTTCTTAGCATTTAGGGCGTCTATAATCAAGTGGCTGGCTCAGAAGTTGGAGACCCCAGTAGTATAGATGTACGTTAGTGTGACATTAATTATTACACCTTGATGCTGACTAACATGGATCAGAATGCTGGATAGTGCCCGACAGTTCCCCTCGTATAGATTACATATGCATATTTATACAACTAGATTTTTGTTGAATCTATCTTACTCAGAACTGAGTGAGAGCCTGTAGAGAATCACTCACTTGCATGTGTATAAACACATGCCCCAACCGAAGATCCGTCGCGTGCGATCAACGCCTTACAGCCCCTACTATTTCCCATACACGGAGACCATTCGTTCCATGATTATAACATGTAAGTTTGACCTCAGAGTGGTAGCAGATGTGATGATGGATTTTTGCCGGCCAGAGTACATGGATGAGCCTACTGCAATACAACTTGAGCTCCTGCCTCATTTTTTCCGTTTTGCGTAGTTTGGGAAGATCACACCTTGACTGTATCAGGTCTACAGCAGACAACTCACCATACATATACGCACATGCAACTACAATAATAAGAGCGGATCACAACACCACAGAAGTGAGTGTTGTCTACGGAACATTCACCTGATTATATACACTGGCGTGTGGAAGCTGGAGCTCTCTATACTAAAAAGGGAAAAATATGAAGAATGAAGAGAAAGTAGAGGGATATTGTAGAAATCGGTTCTATGATAGGGCTATAGGATCACCACATCGATCAGGGGCATGCATCGTGACACCAACGGTTCTCTTTTCCTCATTATCATGTATGTATCTATATACATGCATTGGTGGCTAATGGGCTAGGGTTGAATGCCAATATGCCCAAAATCTACAACCTAGATACAATTCACGGCACATTCGTCTGTAGTAGAACTTTGTATAAAGAAGCAATAACGATAACGGAGGCCACGGATTAAATTTACAAAGATAACGACGCAAGCTATGGATTCTATTCAATCTTGGCAAAGCAGGAGATGATTGTCAGGGCTCCCCAGCGCGACAAGACTTGTATTCCATATCCACTGGAAGTTCCGGACTAGTGTTCAATCCCATTATCAATGCAATGCAACTCCGCGACTATATAGCTGAGGCTTCCGGATGTGGGATGTCATGGAAGGTACTTTGTACTATGTATGTACAACTGATAATAGGGGGTCGGCAGGACGGTCGTGGTGTCGAAATAGCCCTCATAGTCACTAGAATCTAGTTGATCTCTACGATGGATAGTTGTATCTTGCATTATCTTATAATGCAACGGCGATATCAATGAGGCGATGAGGATTTTCTCCTGTTTCGGCTACAAAGTCCCGATAATCTAAGGATACGAGGCGTTAGAATGCTGATTACATCGATGTACACATACTTAGCTATACAAAGGACAGCTGAACATTTGATACAATCGAGATTCGTATTTCCCTCAAGCAATTCCCATGGCAGTGGTTAGCCCGCTCAAGCTGGACCTCCTTCTCGTCCAGATGTTTTTCTCAATGACCTAAATTGTAACTTAATAGCGTGATATTGGCTAGGGTTGGCGAGACGGGGGGGATAAGTCCGAGTGTAAGGGGGAAACAAAGAAAGAGGAAGAATGAGAGTCGGAAAAGAATAGTAACTATAGGACGACGAGGGAAGACAGTCCGCTATCTTGTAGAAGCCGTCTTAGAAACAGTGTGCCATATCTTAAGGGTCTATGTCCAGGAACTATAGTATTAGGATATACACTATAAGAGAAAACTATACCGCCTTTCATATTTGGCACACCGCTTCCAAAAAAAAGAAAGCTAAGCCTGAGCACACCTAACTTTTCTGATATCTTGAAGAATATTTTGAAGTTGAATGAAACTGAAACAAAACCACCAACTTGCAATCTTTCAACAATCAACCTAAAATCTATCGATCAGAACACTAAGGATCCGAGGGAATTGACTGACAGTATCGGGCAGCTCCTAGGAAATATATATTTGTCTGATAGGCAGCAAGTAGCAGACCAAAGGAGTGAAACTAAGAAGTACTCATTACTCTTCGGCATGGTTAGAGTCCCTTAATCGTGAGGTACAATTGTGATGACCTTCTTATAGCACAGGATAAACAGGTTCTTCTCTCAAGATACTCCAAACCACAACGGATACCCAAAGGGTTAGCTGAACCGCCTTGCTCTGGTCGCTTTCGTTTTGCAATTTGGCCTGCCAATGTTCACATGATATGCAGGGAAAATAAACTCGTGCAAAAGAGGACACTAGCCCGTTTTATTGGCTGAACCAAGATGCTGCTTTGGCTAATTATCTTTTGAGAATCGTTGAGCCAGATATTATTGGGCCGTAAAGGTAGACCTAAAGCTGCTCCCAATAAGGGTAGAGTTCGTGTGCCTGATGAATTTAGCTAGATTTTGGTTAGTTAACTGCTTCTTTGCCTGTCTGTATTTATATCTGTACTTTCAACTCATATTTCTAGCTTAGTTAATACTGCCCTTACTTTTTGCTTTTCATAATGAATTTTCCAATTCATGTAATATCCTTTTGGACCTAGTTCTTTCGTGTATTCTATTAAGGCTTGGTCATGTTCTCTAGATTGGGGTTTAAAGCCTAGTTATAGAGTCAAACCCACAACTCTACAACATGTTGCCATCTAAAACTGCACATGAGACGGTAGCACACGACACAGCATTTAGAAAGAAAAGAAACGTAAAAGGGCCATGATACTCTACATTCCATTCTAGAGACTCTAGTTTTCTAAACCAATCAGAATTCAATTGTCAAATCTTTCAATCTGCAAAAACGTGCGGCAAAAAAAGGTATTTTTACTCAATTATTTTGGGCATCATGCAATATTGAGGGGCCCCAGAAAAAAGCCGGCAGAAAACAGTAAGGGTACGAAACCCTAATAAATGTTTCCTAATTGGGACATGCGAGTTTTCTCATATAGTGCGTATACCAGAATACTATAGTTTCTGGACATAGACTCTATCTTAAACGCCCCCCAAGAAGATCGCATAGGAAATACCGCTATATCTGTACCAATTATGGTGCTGGTGTAGCCCTTTGACAACTAGGACACGGCACGCTTTCTTTCCCCGGTTTAGACTAGAGTCAGCCATAACAGGGATATGGATAGTAGGTATTGCCTCCTAGTAGAATACCTGACTCACCGAGTACTGATAGTAGTTAGCAGCGTTTGAGAAGAGCACCGGGGAAACATGCTTGTAGCCTTAGCAAGAACCTAAAGAGACCCGGGGAAGAGCTTCAAGGCTCCAAAAGGCAGCGAAGACATTATTCCTGGCCTAGTGGCTCTCATCAAGTTTGATCCAGCATGGCCATGCCGTTTGTCTCTACTTTAGCGTCTCGACATCATGTGGATAACAGGTGGGTAGAACTAGAACTTCAGCCAAGGAAAGTTAGCATACAAACGTGTCCTCTTCAAGGTCCAAAACGTTGCATTTTCTGTGTCGCGTATTGGTGGCGGCTTTTGAAAAGACGAGGCTTTATGATAGCAGAGTCGTATTTAAAGGCGTCGAGCATTAGTGTTGAGAGTTATCTGGATGGATGCAGCCCCGTACTAATCGGCTTCAGCTGGCTTTTCAAGGCGTTCATAGTGTTGGTTATAGGGTCGTCCGAGAAGCGGATTGGATGTTGAGAGAGACAGAGAGTGAGGGGGGTTGTCAGGTTGTCACTATGCCATCATTGACTTTGAGGCAAGATTTCAACGAAAGTTCTTGTCAGACTTCATTAGCCTAGACTCCCACATGATCTGATGATCTTAGAATAGCGAGTCCAAAGTAGCATCGGATCCATAAGCCAGACCGTAATAGTGATATGAGTGTCTTTGGTAGTTCCTACTTGTATGCATGTACACCGCACCTGGCAACTCACTATCAGTATATATGTTAGCAAGCACAACTTACTTGGTTAGTTTGAATACAAGTTAGAGGTCGCTGCGCTAGTTTGACAGCTGTCATGTGGCAGCATCACCATTACATAAATGAAGAAAAAAAGGCCAAAAAGGCACCAAGTCGAGAATGGAAAGAGAAGAAAGAAAAAAAAGAAAGAAAGAGCAAAGGAAGCTGGTTATTCTTTGATTTTTTCTCTCTTTTCCGCCACAAAGCCCAACTAAAGCGAGAAGCAAGGAATACCCTGCAGACAGCTTTTATGCCAAGGACGGGTGTGCTTAACCCTGCCCATACCCTAATTATTATCTAACCGCGTACCAGGGATATGCTAGTCCTACAGCTGTCTTAAACATTAGTTTGCATGTTCTAATACCTCTTATTGAGCACAGACATTGCGGGTCCAAGCCGCTTATAGCGCCAAGCTAGTCACGTTGGAACATGGATAATGCACTATAAGTAGGGCCTACCAGTTCCTCAGTTACATTATGCGTACAAGCACATACATACAATGGCCATGATTGATACAGCCCTGATGCTGGACACAAAAACTTGACAGTTGAAAGAGGAATCTGGCTAGCTGTCGACGTCCTATCATGTGTAACAGCCCACAAAATACGGACCATCCTTCGCCTTAGACTTCAAGGTAGGCTGTAGCCTAGCAAAACAAGTTAAACAAATAGAACAATAAGCCTAACTAGACTGTCATATTATGTTTCTGAGATTTATATCTTGAGCTCGATGTAGAGTTAAGCGGATGTAGGGTGCACTTTGCTGCTGATCGTTATGCTGGATTCCTAGATTTCCAAGCAAATTCATGCCTAATATCTCCACTGACATTACTTGCAGGCTAGGCTACCAGAACTATATATTTTTTTATAGAACAAGTCTCAAAGCCTGCTTGACCGAGACGCCCGAAATACTATTCTTGGTTGAACCAGTTCTTTTCTTGTGGCCGTTTTCTATATGTCTATTATGTGAAGTCTTCAATCACAGTACAACTAAACAAGACTTCCCCCCTTTCATTATGGAACTCCCATTGTCGGCATTACTTTCTGAGATTACCTTTCAGGGTCTCATTTTTTGTTTCGGCTTGTTGGTCGCCGAATCGACTACCGTCTTGGGATGGAGACACTACATGTACATGTGCATCGGAAATTCAACTTGTAGACAAAAGAAAATCATAATCCACGAAACAGCAGTGTTATCATGGGTCTGAATTGCCAGATGATGTAATGATGCCATGCCCAAGTGTACCTCAGCAAGCCACCCACCCTCTCCCCCCGCATCTTGTAATGATTCTCTAACATACCCGGTCTGTTTCCACCCATAATGCGCCTTATATTGTTGTCTTTTGGTGCATCACAATCATAAGCCATGGTACGAGCGCAGCAACATCCAATCCAACTGTATCTTGAGCTGCCTTTTATCTCCGTGGTAGCCGAGCAAATAAATGACTACTCACACATGAACTGCTATCAAGTGGAACTATCCAGCCAATCGATATGTTCCGGTGCTTATTGACATCAGTTTTTCTCGGAATATATGGTACCAGAAGCTAGACTACATAGTACTTGCTAAAAACTAGAAACTCTAATGGCAAGTAGCCTGATCCAGTACATATATATATACTATTTCCATTTATAATTTATCAACTGCTACCCAAATAGAGCATAATGGAACAGTGAAATTACCCAAAGACATATCTGTAAGGCCACACTATGCTAATAGTCCGCTAGAAGAGAATGTTGAGGGTAAGTAATCTGTAATTGTAGATGTTCTTTTTTTCTTCTTTTTTTTTCCTGTTTATTGTGCTCCAGCTACTAAACAAAAGTGTGCCTGGACATTTACTAGGGAGTTATGAATCACCCAAACCCCCATTTCTTGTCAGATGTACTATAGAAAAAGAAAAAAAAAGAGGGGAAAAAAACAGGAAGGAAAAAAATCAAGACCTGAGCCGCTGGGTTGGGTCAAAGTCCTAGGTAAGGTTTAGTTACAGGGTTCGACAATGCCCACCGTCCATCCACGACTGGTTAATGGAATTGACATCACATATTTCCTGTAGATTGAACAACACTTCGAGTTACGACTGTATTTTGATGACGAACAGCCGAGTCCCATACCATCATATCAGTAATTGTTATATCTACATATATATACACCCACGCCTTTCGATTCCCCGAGCCACTCATCTATCATCTTTCGAGAGCACGTATCGTCTTTTGTGTTGTGTTCATAGCGTCGGTGACTTTCGGCTCAGTATTCTGTGTGCTGTATTGCTGTCATTGCATATAAATGACAGGCGAATAAGGAATTTCCAAGCCTAACTGAAGTTGAAGAAACTTTGGGGTGTAAAGACGTTCCATCATTTCTATGTGATGTCTCCATGTATCATGAAATCAAGTGCAGAGCTGAACAAGGGATGAGAAAATACCTGCCGTAGACATCTTTATGATAGAGACACATGCTTTCTTCTTTAGCTGAATTCTCCCGTTTTTATGGCTCTGTCTTGTATGTCACTGCATGAATTGGATGGCAGCTGTCCGTCGATTTGCGGTAGGGCGAATATATCCAGGGCGAAGTGAGACTGGAGATTATCGAGTCGAGTTCCAACACACACATAGGCGGTATCTGTTAGTCAAAAACATAAGCTTATAAGGGGGGGGGGGGGGGGTGTTTTGGAGCAATAAACTCTTCAATTTTGTCAATACAATGTAGTCAGAGTACGATGCCATTTCTGTATAGAAAATATAGTATGCCAATGTCTGGTATATTCGCTATAATTGCCATGTCGGGGTATATGCAGCATCAGTTCTATCAAGTGACATTGTCATCCTGAGACCAAACAACCAATATCATAGATAGAGAAGACGATCGTAGCCATGTCTGCGCTGGCAAGAACGTGAGATAGTTGTATGAAACTTTGTGTCTAGTCCTTCGTCACGGCAAGCCTATTCTGTCGTTATCAGTATCGAGGCATTTTATTCATCATGTTGACAGTGGAAATGATATATATTTTGACTTATCACAAACAGCACACGTATCACCAAAGCCAACGATGCTTTCTTGGACGTGTACTTTGACTCTCCTTCGACGGAGATGATACTACTTCTGTCACTATCATATAATATATTACATCGAAACCGAAAGATATATTTCCCCTTCCTCCCCTCACGAGCCACGTCAATTGTGTACAGGCCTCCGGAACACTGAAACCGACAGTTGCGAGCCAAAAATGAGTTGTTTGTGTCCGTGCTTGTGGTCTATGTATTTCTGTACCAGAAGATTTGTATCAGGCTGAACAACGAGCAGAGAAACTGCTCAGACTTTTTGTCTTCTCTCCAAAGGTGTGGCAGTAGATGACTTCTGATCTGATGGCAAGGAGCACTGACTAGACGCCTATGACACATGCAGACGGGCCTGTCTACCTCTTAATTGGGGCCGCTCTCAGCCGGTGAAGACCATGTTTTATTTTATCTTTGTACAGATATATCTGTACAGATATATCTCTGCTACTATGGTATCACATCATTTCGCACATTCGGCTTCCAGTTGTATGTTAGTGTTAAGACGGATACAGTACAGAAGAAATAATTGCTTTTTTCTTCTGCTTTTTTGTTTTTCTTTACAAAACATGAGATAACAAGTTGCAAGGTTGTGGAAGACGGGATCTCTGGATCTTACAATTACCTACATATAGCTTTTCTGTGCTGCTTCTTGTATATTTTATTAATGTAGCATATTCAAGTATGTATCTGACAACCAGGGAGGTGCATGTTCTTCATCTTCCTGGCGTTCTCAAGCCTGATAAGTGCACTTTACAATTCTCTGAATTTCCATATCACGAATGTTGATCGGCGTACACTTGAATATAGCACTATTTTTGTAAATATATTTTGTCTACATATTGAAGATGACATTAAATGTGGCACTAGGAGAACGAAAACTAGCCTATCTATATATTAATGCCATATAAAATAATCAATAAGCGTTTTTCGCATTTAAACCATCTATAAGCCAACAGTTTTTATCCCAAAAAAGAGAATTAATTATATTGCTAATATAGGAATCATAGCGTATCAATTTTTTGGGCTTTTATGCCTGTCTGGTTTGTAGGCTAGACTTTCGTTTCTGTTTCTTGTGCATAATTACCGAGCACATACTAGAGCTAGTATTACAGCGGCCTCTTGTTGCACGTATCACAGTTCAAAGTGCCTTTGGCTTCTGTCCCGCAGAACTATAAATTCCAGGATGATATCGACATACTCCTTGTTGCCTCTTGTCAACTATCTAAAGGAACATTCTCCGTAATTGTTCTTGAAGATTGAAGCAAAAGATAAAACACCTTCAACTTCAGCACCCCCCTCCCCCGAACAACAGGAACCTCTACTCTGTCAACAGTCACACGTAGTCAAGCCCTTGTATACTACGAGCTATACGCCCAAGCTACCATTCCCATATGGAGATACAAAGATAAATCCGGGATCTATGTCCCTACAACTCGTAACATGCTTCTAACAAATGAAGGCCTTGTCGGACCACATCCGTGCTCTTAGCCCCGTTCACTAATACAATAATCATCTGAACAGCGGTAGTATAGCCTAGTTACCACTCCACATTCAAGCACAGCTTCCAAGCTTTCAGGGCGGGAAATGAAAGGAAACTATGGCTTTAAGTTTGCTCGACAATAGCCTGTTGGCCTGCGTGTAGCCATACATGTTCGTATCCCTGTTTCAATAGCTTGTGTAATATCTCGTTAATACGCTCACATGAGTTGCAAGAACAATGCCTACATTTGCACCATGCCGATATGTAGGGTTACGATTGAGACACTAGGGTTATGCACACAACCCTAAAAATACATTTCTTGGGGTTGAAGGGGGGTGTAACAAGCAAGTGTGACAATAGAGCGAAAAAAAATACGTATATATTTTTTGGATTTATCGATTGTATAATACCAGTAAGTATTATTTCTTTTACTTTCCAGTGGCGCAGATCTTGAAGAACTCCATATTGCCGTTGTTGATTTGCCGATGAAAGCCGTAGCAAAAAGCAAGTTGAAAGGAAACATGAAGAATATCTAACACCATGACGAGGGCTTATGATACAAGTTCATGATGTATCATCATACATAGAGCTAGACTTCCTTGGTACCTTGAATTATATGAGAACACCCATCTCCAAACCGGGAAGAGGAATAGTTTGGCTCTCTATCCACTGTAGTTGATCCAGGTTTGTCGAGTCGGAAGGCTGCACACTAATTCCAAGATACTACTAAAAAAACTACTACCGGGTCTACGAAAAGAAATGTCACAGTAACAAGGCAGTACAGCATGTATAGATATGGCTTTGCCAAATAGCTACTCATAGTCACGATTTGACGAATATATAGATCCGCGTAGTTCGTCTCTCTGCTCTCACGTTCTTGCTCCTACAACTTTGTTTTCTCTGTCAGAAGTAAGAATAGGAATGTCGGCTTCCTTTTCATGCCTCGTCTCGTCTATTTCCATGGCCTACTTGCCTCATGGCGGTCTTCCTGGTCACGGGTTATCCGCAAAGCATGGAAGACCGTGTGGCTAGGCAGAAGGAAAAAAAAAGAAGAAAAAAAAAAGGCACGGTTTAATGTGTCTAACCATGTATCTAAATCGAACGCTAAAATATAATGGCAAAAGGAAGAACGGGATGACCCCAAATACTCCGTCCATTCAGCACAGGAAAAAAGGAACCCTCTCTTTCAAAACGTATGTGTATGTATACTAACATTGTCCACCTAGCCTGGAAAACAATCTCACCTGGATCCATTTGCTTTGTACTAGGACAGAAAAAGCGTCATTGGCAAGTCCACCCTTCAGCTGGCTTGTTTATTTGCGATACATCACATACGCTAGTCTCGGCGTCGTTAGTAGGCCTGGCGGAGCCATACTACCACCACATTTGTCCATATATTTTGTGTCTTAACATGCATTTTTAGCGTGATATCCTGCCCTTTGGCGTTTTTCTTGCGTTTTTCTTGCGTTCATTCTTTTTTTTCTATACCCTAGAACTCCTGATGCCGGTTTTATCATACTTGTCGTTCTATATTTTCAGTTGGCGCTGAGTTTCTATCGTATCCATCAACCTTTCGGAGGCAGCTTGCTAGTTACTGAGCCAATAAAACCTGCTATCATAAGTATGCCAGATAGACCTTCTTCCTGTTCTCATTCATGGTACAAAATCTCACATTTTATCTATTATTGTTAGCGAGAGAGAAGCGAGTACTAGGACCTGGTTTCAATTTGGGTCAGGCAAGTGCACTTCCTACGTACGGGCCTTTGATAGAAGGGTATCTGCCTAGTAGCTTTGCGGATTATGTTGCTAGAATCTTGGTCTTTATCGAAGGATGCCAGCAGTGGCAATGTAAAAAAATACAGTTGTCGAAATACAAATTCTACACTGTTACAGCACTAAAGAGATATAATATGCAAAAGAAGGCATGGTCTGTCTTAAACATAGACGCTGTGTGAATACAGTATAACGAGATATAGCTAGTGAACTAGACTAAATAGTATAGCTGTAGAAAAGTAAAGGTACATAAAAGCACCTATGTATATACAGCTCTGTTTGGCGAGCTGAGATAAAAGACATGTATCAGTGTGTCAGGACATAACCCCGTATAGTAGCACGCCATATATCCTCCCAATTTCAGTTCAATACCATTGCTGCGCATTCAGCATCTCACTTTTCACGGTTATAGGCCAGCTGGGACACCATGATATTTACTTCTTGATATGATGACAGCATAGGATATATCATATATTCCATCTTCAGATAAGACTTCTGTTGAGCCACTCCCTCATGAACGCCGTCCAGGGCAGCTGGAATGACATACCGCATCGTATTTCTCTTTATGTCAACATATGTTTCTGTCAAAGATGGACTACTGAGGAAGCCACCTTATTTTTTGTACTAGAGAAGAAAAGAAAAAAATAAAGGATTAACTTGATATGCGCTATGGATTCGAACAATCGAGGATCGGAGCCTGCCTGTTAGTATAAAGATATTTCTTTTGCTTTGCCTAATGTAGACTAGGCAGGAATCTGCGAGAAAAGAGCTTGACAATTTGTTGGTAGATAATAACAATGATTCGGCCAAGTTCCTTTGCTTGATTGCAATTTCAAATTTTGTGCAGACGAGACAACAAGTCATTGTTATCTACCAGCAAACTGTCAAGTGTATATTTATATTTATTACAGGGAACACCAGTTAGACCCAAAAAAGTCGGCACCCGGCCAGCTAGACTCACACCAAATCGATATCGTCGAAAATTCCTTCAAGCACTGTAAATGTAAGGGCTGCTTTAGTGCACTCTCGCCTATACCAAGCTAAAAACACTAAACTCAATGAAGAGAAGAGAAAAGACAAGAAGGAAAATGGAGACGTATAACGCGAACCGACGGTGGGAGGAGTGATTGCTCTGATAGCAGAATCGAAATCTTACGCAACCATGGTTTATATAGCACTTCCAAATGTACAGGCCACTGTATTCAGTACCGGTAACTTGTAATATGAGGTACTGCTGAATTAGGATATACAACTATGTAGCTACCAAGTGGTTTCTTGCCTCTGCCAACTTGTCAAAACAACTACACTTCCAAATAGCAACAGGCTCCGCCTCACTGCGAACAAGTTTTGGCCTCCGATATGGCAGCTCGGCGTGTTCTTCTTTGGGGCTGTTGGAGCCGCCAAAAACGCAGAAGCTCGATTGGCGTCGACTAGTCTTCTTAAACAGATTCCATAGTGCATATCGGGTCTAACCTTGCATGTGTTTTATCTCCACTCGTGATAGTGTATATGATACGTCACAAAAACGCCACTGCTCAGCACCCCAGCTCGCAGTAGAGAGAATGATATCGCGATACAATTACACATACAGAGACTAGGAGCTGCCACATCAGGTTCAAAAGCCCAAACGAGCGACGGTGGCTGATGACGAGACTGACCCTACGGAAAATATGTAAAAACGCCATCTACTATTGACCACTAGGCATCACCAATATGTACCCGCTTCAACGACCGTAAAGATGCCCACATACAGATAGGTGTGCCTCGACTAGTCTGGATCTCGATACGGCTACCTGCATAATCTACCGGCTGAGATCGACTTTACGCAGCCCTCCTCAGAAAGCTAGTCTGACCAAGGCCTGGCCCGTTCCACGCCAAAACCAAGGCCAAGAGACGGCACAAACGGTTGTCTTTCTTTTTTTCTCGTTTCTCTTTTGACCTTCCGTCTTTTTACTCGACGAGTCTGAATCTCTGCCCGTTCGACGATGGACTAAAAAAAAGAAAGAAAAAAGAAACTCTAAACATGTACCAAGTACAGAGACACTTGGCCATACGTCTTTGTAAGCATACGACGATTTCAGCCCGCTCCTTATTTATGCTCACGTAATGCGCAGCTCTGATACAGCTGATCTTCTTCATCGCAGCAGCCACATATCGACAGTCTGGTTTCTATAACTGGCCATGTACATAGTGTTCATTGCGTTTGTGAGAATTACATTATTCTTAGCATTCTGCATGGAGAGCTTTGTTTGGAAAGAAAAATGACTTATCAAATACCAACAAGTATGGCATGTCTCCGTGATTCCATAGAGCAAATCGTGGCTTTGGGCCGCAGAAGGGCATCCAAAGAGCTCTGCATACTGACAACGCATAAGACAACTATACGCGCTCATTTTGACGACGATTGGGCCGATACACTGCTCTTTACACTTCCAAGATGCGGTAGGGAGGAGAAGAGTGAGAGATAACTCTCTGCAACATAATTTGATTTATTTAATTCCAAAATTTCACTCTAGCTTTTGTGTCCATGTACTAAGAACATGCCTAGGCTTCTTGGAGGGTGGGAACAGGTAGCATTGAGAGTAGAAGCGGCAAGTTATCTGTCGAATGGACTTATCACGCCTATATGCGTGGACAAGGTTCGCATACATCAGTATCATTGATGAACACCCAGATCTTGGGTCTTGCTGCAAAGGATCAGTGCATTCAGTAACCAATTTTACCATCACCAGCGTGCCCGCCATGCCTGGAGATACCACATATAATTACAAAGCAAGGTCACTGAGCTGTACCTTGATATTTCCCGCCTGTCAGCATGGGAAGAAGAGCAGCTAGTACCATAAATATGATGGATAGGTTTATGGCTTGGTGGCTAATTCGCTTCCTTATGAACCTTCATTCTAGATATATATATCAGCGTCGGGCGTATGTAAAGAGATTGCTTAGTTCGTCCTCCGGAAGCAAGTCCCCCCGGGAAGGAATACACTACTAAAAGTCAAGCAACCCAGCCACTTCTTCCCCGTCCCTCGAATATGACAAAAGAGATGGCTGTATCTGTATAATGGAGACTAGACGTTAGATCTCGGGTCAAGGCAGCATACAAGGGCTAGGTTTGTACGCCTACTGCCTTTTAAGCGGATGTTGAGTCTCGAGTATGAGTAACTGTGCACGGGATCCGTGTAGATGGCGCAGATCTAGATTGAAAGCCGAGAATAACAATATATAATCCACAATCGTCTATGTTTTCGACATGCCACCGCAAAGATTAGGGACGCTCGCATGCAGAAAGCCTCTGATAGTCTAGCCGTCTATGGTCAAAATCTTACCAAAACATGCATACTAGGGCGCACCTCATGGAAACCATTGACTCGAATACTAAATGCAAATCGAAGCTTACATATTCGCCTATCCACTCTTTTGATTTATGAAAAGCTGCTAATAAAACGCCCATTTAGTCGTAGTCTCTCTTGCTATATCACACTACGACACTCAGATAACTAGCACCTCAGCTGTGGCTATTTTAGATGATGAAAACTTAAGCCTGTCCCATAGTCTTATGTGAAAATAGATAACTAGTAGCTTGAGTGAATCCATTGGTACCAAGAACAGGATGAGAAAAAAAAAACAAAAGACATACATGTTAAAACATGGGTCTTTTTTCTACGGCCTCAAGTTACAGTCACACCTGATTCTCCTGTGATGTCAACCTGGCTCTAACCCTTGCATTTTACATGTACATGACCAAATATTCACAGATGCGCTACTTCTTCATAGTGTGGTCTGCGCAGTTGGAGTTGTAATATTGGTGCTCATTTGCGTCGAAGCAGATAGCCAGCTTACTGATAGATGCAAAATAGCATGGAAACGTACAGCAATGCCGAGATATCACAGCTTCGAACTCGGAACAGCCTGCGATTTCAAGATGGTGGGATTACATGTAAGATTTAAGAACGCCTAACTAAGGGGTGGGAGCGTACTATCGCACTAACGTGTGCTACGATTTGGTAGCGTATTACAGATCATACAGCTCAGCTTGGCTTGCTAGTTCGTGCATTCAAATCATTACTGCTAACAGCTACGTATAGGTTGCAATCGTATATCAGTCGATATAATATGACCTAAGAAACTGTCGTCTAGCGCCCGTCGGCGTAGTTATGGTACATGTTATTCTTTGACCGCCTATGTGACTGTATATGCATGTGTTAGCTCAACGTTATGAGAGACCTTTCACGTAATCTGGGTTGCATACATAGCTACCACTAGAAAAAAAAGATTAGTCATATACACAGTTGGTGATGGCAATGTAGCAAATGCAAATTTCTCAGTCATTATACTCAAGTAAGCTCCATTACATGCACTTTGTTTAGATATCATTCCGATATTCGGGCAGCCTGATTATGTGCATCAAGTACAAATGGAATATCTAGCGTCGATCTTCAGTGTAAACCCACCAAGTTGTAAGCTCGATGATTGCGTACTTACTGCATCCCTCATCTTCTTTACTGTGTCATAGAATTCCCCTTGCATCACACATATCTGTATCTGTAAGCATGAACAGCGCCCCCCCTCGCCTTCTTCGATCACTGTAAGTGATGGCCGATAACACTTTTCTTACCTCTGCTCAAGCAAGATCTGCAAGAAAACCAAACAATAGATCTCGGCTGAGCATCCAGTTTTGCCCAGCTCATGCGTCATGTACGTTTTGTTGTCATATGTCTCTAGTATATATGTATTGATTCTTGTGGTTTTGATCTCTTGTTCCGTGCTAAGCATCAAATTATGCCGCATCATCTTATACGTCATGACTTCATGTCCCTTTGTTTTCTATATCAAGCACTTGAATTTTATAACTCTCTAAAATGACATCTTACTAGTAGTAGACCATATAGTGTATGAGTGGGCTAGGTAGGGCATATACTAGTTTACATTCTTTAATCTCCGGCAACACTCTATTATATATGTCATAGAGCTACAAAACAAATCTAAACAGACACATATATCAATTATAACGATGGCAAGGCCAGGTACCTATGTATCAAAGTCATGTAGACATAGTTGATTCATAGACGAATGGTTTCACTAAAAGACAACCAGCTTCAACTACTAGGAGTCCTATCTTTGTCACTATTTGCCTTCTCGAGTACAATCAAAGTTAGTTTATAAATATATTAACAAATAGCTATACTCCAACATTACCGCCTTCTGAAACCTCGGAACACTTATCCTAATGTTCCATTATGCGACGCCGCGGATTACTATTCTGTAGACGATCATTTTTGCCTTGAGTTTCCCTTATTACTATCTATATATGTACATATGTACTATAAACAACAGGGGCTTGTTACCATGTTTGCATGTAATGGTAGGATAGAGAGTAACCATACTCCGTCATGAAAACTATTCAGGGTCTTTTGTTCAGAAATTTCAGACATCGGTAGGGTTACAGAAGTTAGGGTTCTACTTACACGTTGTCTTGTTATTGTCTATATTTGAGCGGTGAGGAACGGCAAGTGGTGGCTCAAGCTTTTCGGGATTGAAGAACGGCTCTTGACTATCTGATTGTTCTAGACAAGGTAGACTTTGCTCGGTTCGACGGAGGAATTTTTCAATTCATTTTTTAAAAAAAACCTATTCTCATTTTGGGGTGTTTACGATATAATCGGTAACGTCAGTGATAATGGGTGATTTTTAGGTGGTCATCGCCGAGGTCTTAGCAAGTAGTTTTGATCGTTTCAGTTGTCTACAGTATCCTAATTTACCAGTAACCGATTTCCTGGTCCTCACGCCAACTATTGTCTATTGATATGCCCTAAAATACGTTCTCACCCGTATCTATGTACATATCTACTATTTAAAACCCACTCTTTAGGCTATAGATAGTCATGCTGAGAGTGCCATAGTGCATTATTTTCTCCGTCTTAGCTTGCGCTTTGGGTTTCTACTAGACGACCCACTGCCTCGGGCCTTCGCTAGCATAACGCGAAAGACAACAAAAGCAACGTATCCAGGGCACAACAGCGTCGAAAGAGAAGAATGACGCCCGGCCGTTCTACTTTCTGGATATACCTATACCGCTACTTGGCGAGAGGGTCCTATAACTTTGCACAATAAGGATATTATTATTGTTGAAATATGCCCGGGTTTGTGAAGCACGGTGAATATGACCTGCATGTGTATATTATTCAGCGTAGCGGCCCTACCTGGTATGTTTGTGCTCTTGAATTTGAGGCACAGTATGTTTGCTACCTGTAATGCTCCCAACTGCTGGGAAAACATATGTGCCAGCTTATGTTTTCTCTGCCAGAAGGCCCTCGGAAAAGGTAGTGAGTACTACCTATTATTGGGAAAGGTGCTCGGGCCCGAGAATGGGTTGACATCACCGCTGGAAACCGTCAAGAAGGACAGGCGGGCTAGAATATAGCTAGCCAAAGTAGAAAGAGAGCTGGTTGTAGAAGTAGACAGGAAAGAAGTAGCACTGATAGTAGCATCTTATGCATTTCATAGCATACCTGGTTGTGAAGCAAGGGACTTGATCGCTCAGACTCTAGTAGTATGGCGTACCGTAACTAACCTGGGCTACTAGTCAACCATATATTAACTGGGTAGTCAAGGCCTAGAATCTAGTCGATACAAATCACTCAGTTGTCTTAGCAGGATGCAACCACTGAAGCAGAACTGTCATGTACGATGTTTGAGAACAGCCCTGGGCCGTAACATCTTGGCCATCATTTATTTCAAAACCAAGAGGATCAATGATCGACTCGGGAACTGGATGCCGGTCCGGTGCTGGGACTGGTCGGCGATGTGACAAAGAACGACTAGCAACGGCTTCCTACAGTAGTAGTAGCAGCAGCAGTAGTAGTAGTAGTAGTAGTAGTAGCAGTAGTAGTGGTAGTAGTAGCAGCAGTAGTAGTGGTAGTAGTAGTAGCAGTAGTAGTAGTAGCAGTAGTAGTAGCAGCAGTAGTAGCTGCAGTAATAGTAGCAGTAGTAGTAGTAACAATTGCTAGTAGTAGTTACAGTTGCAGTCACCAGTCAACAACAAGACTATCAAATACTAGTAGATATTTTTGGATATTCTTGAGAGGGCTTGTATTTGTATGCCTAGTCTGTTCTTTCTGGAACTACGTTGAAGCTAGAGAGCCGAGGAATGGCGATATTTTCACGGGAGACTGAAAGCATGGAATACGATTATAACGGTACTGAGTCCCTTGTTGTTTTCTAGACAGCTAGTAGAACAGTTAAGTTATGTATGTACGTGATTACCGATAGCACGTAGCAGTGCTGAAGCTACAATTTGTATGTAGATGCTACCAACAAATCTACCATCCAACCAATGTCATCAACTCTTCTCTTCCGAGCTTCAGACAGCAAGCCACTACCACTACACCATCATTTCTCTACATTGTATACCACTATGAGTTGTGGACTTTACTACATGTACATGATTTTGACATGGATTAGGGATGTTGCGGAACGCGAGCCATATCATCCCCCCCTTCCTCATCCTGTTCCTACTGGTAGGCTGTTTCTCTGAGAAAAGAGAAGGAATACAATAAGTCAAAGCTTTTTTTTCTTCCCGTTTTTTTTTAACCTTCAGCTAAACAACCGACCCAAGGAGAAGGAATTTTGACTTGAAAATCTAAGAGACTCTTGTCAAAAAAAAAAGCCTGCTGGGCTAACAAACAGAAGAATTACTGCATGCAGTAATTTGGAAAGGCACTTATGTTTATATGCAATATCTTTGCGCGGACCTCGTGACATTATCTTATTTTTTACACTATTCTTCGAAACGATTCATATATTGTATAAAGAACGTTCGCAGCTAATACTTCAGGCTTAATATCACCTTCTACTTATACCAAGCACATCGACTAAGCAGTAGATTGTCCAATACTGTATAGCTTCCTATCCCTTTTTTGATATATTTATAAATATATCATCTTAGAAGATTGTCATGGCACGGCCCCTTATATTTTTACCATAGAGCCTGATGGGAAATCTGGTTTAACTTTTGACTTGCCCTGACAGAACGATTGACACGCGAGTCAAAACTGGAAAAAGTTGGAAGAATGAAAGAAGAAGAAAAAACAGTGATTAAATAAAAAGGCCAGTGCTGTGTAGATTGTTTGGAAAGAAGAGACGAAGAAGGGTCACGAGTCACGCACATACAATTTTGACAATGTCTGTATGTAATTTATGTACATTTGTCTCATACAATAGCATGTGGGGGACATAGCACCAACCGTATACCGTATACGTATACCTAGTTGTGCAGGAGCTGCTGAAGGACTAGGGCACTGGAAGATGAATGGAGGGAGGGTCATAGAGCAAGAAAAGGAAAAAGGAAAAAGAAAAAAAAAGAAAAAAAACCTTGGAAAAAAGAGAGTTCAGAGCCTCATCGTTAGGAGATATCTCCTAATAAAGACTAACGCAAGAAGAAGACACGGACAGGCGGAACACTGAAAATAGATACGGGATAACACACAGACGAACTTTTTTCTTTCTTTTGGTGCCATGCTCGGTCCTGGCCCCAAGTCTCAGCCTTTGGCCGTTGATTCTAGCGAGTTAGTGGTGCCAGGGTGAACAAGTAAACAGGCGACTTCATGTGCTGTAGAATACCCTCCCAGGTTATTTGCTGTACAACGTATAAGTGTTGAAGATTCAATGTAGTATCATACAACAACAAGCAAGGACTTTATCAACGGCGATACCATCTCCATTACGTCCTATCCTAGGGATACAAGTCAGCTGACTATTCCGGTATCTCGTTCCGTAGTCTCGAGGGACATCCTGTCCTGGCTAATCATGCCTATCTGTCTTCGTGCTTCAAGCTCGTCGTGACATATGGGACCAATGACCAGCTAGAACGTGTGGGCTTCAGGATACAGTTGCCGTACAGATATCTCCAATGGACCCTGTGCTTCAAAGTGAGACCCGGGCAGAAGCTACTGCCTTAAACTTGCCTCTTAAACAAGGCAAAGTGATGCTGTGACGTGATATGTTATACAGCAGGTCTCGCTCTTAAACTAATATCTGCACGATATATTGGATGCAGGGTTATATTATCTCAAGACCTCATATTTCAAAAGCAAGCATGCGGAGTTTTATCCACGAGATGCATGTAACTGGTCTCCATCTGCACATACAAACTAGTATTATCAGCATCAACCCGTTCACCAAGTTGATTTATCCCCATCCAACCCATACATAGATCATTGGCTCGTCAGCCGGTAACTCAACGTCGGAAATATACGGGAATATATGGCTCGGCTGATCTGCCGGAATGTCGTAGGAACCAAACTCCACCATGGCTTTATTGTTCCCCAGTGCCAGACAAAGTCTTTGTAGTAGGAATTGCTATGCTTTCTTTCATTGCATTTGTGTTTACTTGGCCAATATTGCCTCCTTCTGCTCGCAAACACTAAGAAGATGGCAAAATAGATTAGTATTAATCGAAGAAAAGAAACCAGCTGCTGCCCTTCGTACGATTATGCGACCCAACGACAAGGAAAGCCAGAAACCCACAGTACATACGTATATAGAGAGTTGTCGGACAAGAAAAGAGAGGATTAGAAGGGCCTGGCGTCGATCTGGTGATTCAGTAGGGCCCTCATACACCTGGCAAACATTGATTAATGTGGGATATGGGATATTCGTGCCATTCGGCTTCCTACCCCTTCACTGGACTTGGGCGGTACAGATATCCGTGTGTTATGAGTCGCGCTGCCCTTGATACACTTGGTCTTCTATTCCTTTTTTTGTTTTCTTTTCTTTTTTTTTCCTTGCGACCGTGATGCTACACCATCTTCTAACCTCTCTTCTTCCATTCCCTTCCGGCTTGGCTGATACTAAGATATACTAATGGGCTAGCCTTGATTATCTTCGGCAGCAATGTCCCGTATGATCTATTTAGGAAAACGAACTTCCTGGGGGGCTTCAGTGTAAGTGACTAGAGTACCGTTGTAAGGGTTGCTATCAAATATCTGCACCAGAAGGCAAACAAGCACGGCAAGAATATGCAACGTTCAAGTCCTTTTTTTAATACAACACGACCGTCTATCTCTTCTGTTTCTTGATTTCGATTTGCGATAGCTGTCTACTAGCATTGACACGGGAAACCGGCCCGGGAGTGGCCTGGCTTAGATGGCTACAGGTCAAGCTATAATAGAAGCTTGGAGAAGCTTAAAAGGATTATTTATATGTATCAACCCCCCCCCCCCCTGGTAAATAAAAGAAACAGGCGATTTATCTTCCTATGGTTGTCTTGTTGCCTATTTACTCTCTATACTACTACTGGCGATACTATTGATTGTTGGGAATATCATGGATCAAACAGCCTCCTCGGCATGCATAGTTAATGGTCGGATTTACTCATATGACCAACACTGTTCCAGATACACGGCTTTTTCTTGGTGTCGTTACTATCATGGGCAGATAGTCGCATCTAATAGACTCTACCAGCATAACCAAGCAGTTTAAAGGTTAAAAGACGGCCGTTGCTACTTGATCTAAAACTAGAGACAACATCGTTTCGGCAAGGCCTCTGGGAGTCGATCCCCTGACACCGAGTGGCCTATAATAAATTATATTACTTATTAATAATTGCTGGTAGCGTAGCACTACTGTTTATCAGAGAGGTCTGCACGTATTTTGACTATCAATCTTCGGATCCGGAGGTATTATACAATTACTTAGTCAATATATATGGTGTATTATATGCTTCCTATATGACATACAATGCATGCTGCAGCAGTCAGTATCTAATATAACACGCCAAAGATCGGCTGTTCAGCACGAGGACTCTTCAAACCCAATAAACCGAGTGGTAGGTGGTAGTAACAATCCAAACCAGCAGTCAGCAGAGTATCATCTACCGTGAGAAGACCCAGGTTTTCCATTCTCCAGTACAGCAACTACACGAATCCCGCCAGGGCTGAGTGGGGTTTTCCCTTTTTATGTCCAAACCGAGAGAAAGAACAGGAACAGCCACGACTTATAGTGTCTACATGCTAGGTGATTAAGATATCATGGCATAGACTTCAAGATGTAAAGTTTCCGGCCGGTTGGCCGAGAAAATAAGCATAGGAGAAAAAGAAATACAACACGTAAATCTGCAGGCGCCCTGACCTTGAACCAAAGAAACCAGACCAGGAAAAAGAAAGAAAATAGTTAGTATCTTGTAGATTCTGTCCCAACATGGATGCTGCATCTGCAGGCTATTTCTTGTTACTTTTATTCTTGTTTTCTTGCCGAGGCCTTAAACTCGGCCTTTGTGTTTCTCGGGGTTGTTTTATAGTTATAGCAGATATAGTCTTTTGACGTGTAAAAATCATATAACTGGTTGTCAATTGCAGTGGTTCCGTAACGACATGTCAAATCTTTGTATTGATAAAAGAGCACACTAAACCTAACAGTTCACAACGACGCAAGTGCAATGTCGACTCGTCTCATGTCGTTTCGATCGTCTGTCATTTCTTTATTTATCTAGCAACTGTCCACGATGGTCTATTAGCCACAAACTATGTAATACGTAGACATAGAAACACTCCCGGGTTTAGTGGCTACTACATAACTAACAGAAGAGCCCGGTCCTGGTATCATGATGACAAGGAAGCCCCTGACTAAATTCTAACCTGTGGCCTTGCTTTCCACCAAGTCACTATATCTGCTTCTACCAGTAACTGCAAGTCTTTCTTTCTTTTCAGGATCGCAGCTGGCTTCTTCCTTTCCCCTCATCTAACCCCTCTCACTTCAACTCTCTGAGCCGATCATCCAAGGGACACATAGTACTACATTTCTGAGACTTACACGCCCTACGCCAATCGTATGAGGCTTGGTGCTACTGTTTCTATCGCTATCGTCGATTCACTAAAAGCTACGAGCTATCAAGTTGAAGCAACGAGCCAGAGCTCCTGGCTCGAGTTGACCGCAGGTATTGCTGTAGTCAGTCAAGTGGACCTGCCAGTTGCATCCAAGTAACCTTGGATTATCCGTCTATCTTGCAATATTAGAACGCTGTTCGTATCCTTTCGAACAGGTGGACTCTTTCGCATATAACTACTGATTTGCAAAGAGTGAAGACGTCTCACCATAAGACATATGCAAAGACTAGTTCCGGGGTTCGTACAGTCTCCAATATTCATATCTCACGCAGGACAAATCATGGATCTTGCTTGTTACATTTGTACATGTGCTCTTTTCTTACATGTAGCCAACAATAAGCATAGCTCATTAACGGCATTTAGCGTTTGGATACACCGGAGAAAGGACATTCTATGCTGTTGATTTTGTGGAATTGGAGGTAGGAACCCTCGGGTATAGTATTCCCTTTTGGACCATTCACATAGGATTCATTGCTGCAGCGTATCGTCCATCTATTTCTACTTATTCGACAAGAAATTAGCAAGGCAGGAATCCAGCAATCCACATGATCGTTGCAATGGGTCTTATAGCCCTAATCTATATAACGTATCAATGTTCCTTGGAGAGCTACCGTGCAGAGCGCCATTGGGTATATACTTTCCAATAGTTTTCTTCTGCAGCATTTTACCTACCTGCCTATCCAACTTGAGTATCTATTACCGCAAGTACGAATTACAGCTACGGCAGCTATCGTAGCAAAAAGCTATAGTAGCTAGTTGGTGTAGTAGTGAGCCTTCTTATCTTTCTTCGAGGCCTGTCTTCTGATGTAACGCTAATGTTGCGTTACTTTCTTTACACCCATACATATACATGTACAATTGTTCATTCTTTTTTAGCACGGTATCGCAAACTGCGTGCTACTATTGTTTCCACTGATGGACTCGTTTTTCAGGATTTACTTCGTCCATATTACATAGACAGAGAGTAATGTTCTCAAGTGCCAGCATAGACTTGATACTACCTCCTTGCAAAAGGGGGCGTTTCCTCATATTTCTCTCTTTGAATACTGCTACTACTACTATCACTACTACTACTACTACTACTACTACTCTGTCTTTGGTTCTTCTTTGCCGGGTCTATTTCCTTTTCACTAGTATCCTGGCGCAAACTGCCATTGCCAGCAGCTATTCACGCACTTTATCTTCGCCATTAGCTTCTATACAGCTATAGAGGCTGCACTATGTTCTCTCAGCCACAGCCTTGATTTGGGTTGGTCTATCCGTCCATTTGACATTCTATAGAGTGTTTGTTTGCTGTTGCCCCCCCTTGCCCAGCATTTTCTGAGTTGGGCAAACGAGCTTTTAGTATAGAAGAAACATTCTAGCTTAAGCCGGGAGCCTGAGTTTAACTTATAGACCTCTGGATGGCAAGTATAACAACGTTTGCAAAATTGACACAGAGTGTTGCTACCTATTGATCATTAAAACATATGTCCTGCTAGTACAAGTCTCGTTAACCCTCCTGCGCTATCATAACCCTAACGCGTTAATAGTCGTTAAAATGGTGACATAATATGATAGTAAATGCTGGAGGGATTGCTTGTCCATGCTTCTAGCCTGGACAATTTGAAACTACTAAATAGTGAATGATGTATATATAAAAGTGTCACGATCCTTCTTCAGACTCTGAAACTCTTCCTCCCGCTCGTCACGCTGGTATAAGTCATCTCATGTCCAGATAGCCCAGACGTTTTTTTTATATATTTTATTTTTATTTTTATATAAAATTTTAAAATATAAAATTTAGTCTAAATCTTGCTGCCAAAAAAATCGCTCGGTAGTAGAAGGAAACGAAAAAATAACAAAGTCAAAAACATGTTTAGCCAAGTCAATTTAAAAATAAAAATGCGAGGATCGTGTGCCACATGAAACGCTGTACTGTTGGCTTGATTTTCTGTATAACCTGTCAAACTGTACGATGGAGTATTAGAGACACGATTATAGAGAAATACAAGAACTGGAGAAAGATAGAAGCGAGTATGTATAATACAGTTGACTAGAATGCAGATATTACAAAAAGTTAAAGAAAAGTACGTAGAGTGATATCGTTAATAGCTATGTGGTTATAAAGCAAATGTTGGTTATCTTTATATGCTGACGATGTTCTCCACGAGCGTCGTCCTGGCAAGAAATGACAGACAAAACAAAGACATATTGAAATATAATTGATGATGATATATACCGCAAAACTAGACGCTAATATGGAGAAGGATAGCACGGTAAAAAAAGATACATGTATACAAGGTATTATTATGTCATATTTTTCTCCTTTTTCGTTGCAGTGTGCTATAAGCGAGCTATGAAACATTTTGAGAAATGCCAGGGTTAAACATACATGTATCCATCACTAACAAAAACAAGTAATAGCTGCCCCCATCAACGTTAGGCAACAACAGCATGCGTGGGTAAAGTCGAGGCAACCTGTGATATGGTAGAAGAAAGATGCTGGTTATGTAGGTAAATGTCTGACACATGCTAAGAAATGAGGATAAAAAACACGAACAGGTGGCTGCGGAGTTTTTCTTACCTTTATTTCAGTGGTTATTTCTTTTGCGGCGAGGCGTTGAAAAGCTGAAAGAACAGGCTGGCTTCGAGGTCACCGGGCTTTCCATCTGGGGACTAGATACATCGGTGCCAGGGATAAATACAACGAATAAAGCACGAGATAGGCCAGAATACATACGGATATGATATCAAACTAGGACGAACTATTAGACCGGCCCGACAGAGTCTCGACAGCCACCAAGACGCAGTTGAGAAACTAGTCAAAACAATATCTAAGCTCCGTCCAATATGGGTTCTCTTTGGCTATCAACTAGCCAGCTGTGACTTCAAGGGATACGTAAAACACAACCCCCAGTCCTTTTCTCTCCCCTCCTCTCGTCTTCTGGCTTCCTCTCTTTTCCATTCCAGCTCAGCGGCAAACGTGGACCCTTTTGCAAGGGAAGAGATGGTTTGACAACCAGTCACGATACTGTACACGACGACGAACACTGGCTGGAGCTTGTGCAGGAACCACGCAGTCTTCCTAGCTAGTGCATTGAGGGCCACCGACAGCTGCTGATATCGAGACATACACCGGCAACATGGATCGCCGAAATACGACTCGCGAGGACAAGACACGTACAGCGACATATGATGTGCTTGTCTGTCTGTTTGTCTGTCTGTATATGAACATTCTGGTGCGAAGTTCCCTCAAGGGATGGCAGTTTGAACATGGCCTTCTATTGGCTTGTGGACTAGCTGGGATGGCTCTTAAATAGAGCATATATCTATCTACATTAGACATGATGCTAAACTACGAATGTTGACTTGTCATAGCTCGCGGGTTGACGTGACCAGCAGGTTGTTTTGCTAGGCAGACGGATCTAGATAGCAGGGACAAGGCCGCATGACTGGAAACTTGGACAGGAAAGCTTTGACCAGCAGATATACTGGACGAAGCAAGCGAGATTCTTTCCCATGATAGCGATCATAGTACGTAGAGCCGCCGTGCTATAGACGTCCGCGTCTCGTGCTCTATCTTGTTTTTCTTTTTCTTTCTGGTGTTCTGTCTTATCCATGCTCCTTTGTAAAGAAGCCCTTGGGCGAGCTGCGTCGAAGTTTGCTGCATTCGTAAGGGGCACACTTAGATGAAGAAGAAAAGAAAAGAAGCAAAATAGAAATAAAAAGGAAGGGAGCGTGTTATTCAGGAACACAGTCATACACAATTAGCAGAAAGAAGAAAACGCAAGTGGGATATTTGCAACAGCTCGTCTGGCTTAGTCTATACAGCTATAGGGAGACAATGACATGCTGGTTTCTACTGCATTTCACGGCCAGAATCACACTAGAAGCTGAAGAAGGACGAGCAAGGAAATACAGACACTGGTAGAAAGAAAACATGATATGGACCACGTATTTTGCTTGTCAGGTTTGCCTTAGAGTAGATACGGCCGCGGGTACTGGGTACATATGGCGAGATAGGATAAGTGACTGGAGGAGCAGAGGGTAGTATTGCGAGAGCAAGAGCTGATAGATGGAAAGAGAACGAAGCACAGAGAAAAATAAATGATGTAGAACGAGGAAAAGAGAGGGAGGGAGAGGGAGGAACAGCTCGAGAACCTGGAAGCAGCCAGGCGAAGAGCTCGAAGTGGACAAAAAGCAATCTGTTAATGAGAGGTAGAGTGTGCTCTGCTGTAGAGAGAGCGTAATACAAGCCATGTACAAGCTAGCAGGCCGTTGACTTACTCGAATACAAAAAGGCATCGGCCTATACAGCTCGCTTCTCCAAGCTGACTGAAAAAAATAAACAAGTGAAAAGACTAAAATCTATAAAACGTGACTATATTTATGTAGTCGCTTAAACATACACCACGCTATAGTATTTCTTCCACGCCTTAATCCATTGAGACAGGGTTTATTGATGTGTAGTTTATGTTCAACAATAATAAATACCCTACACTAACACCTCCGTGAAGCTAGGAAAACAGGCACCCCCCCCTCCCCCTTCGCTGCCCTTTTTAATACCGTTAAAGGTTTTGGTGTACAAGCCGAAATCACTGGTATCCCAATTCCACTACGGGCAGTTCTCAATATATATATATATTGACTTAGCTCCCCTCCTACTGATGTCCACTTCGATGTAGAAGATCAACACTTCAAAGCAGCAGTCAAACCACCACTTCCTCTCCTGACTGCCACTTATATATATCCTCCAACCAGTCTATCCTATATCTTGTCTTTTCTTGAGCAACTTCCATCTTCTCCAGCCTCACCACGTCTTACGAGTGTATGCTCACTGCGCACTTTCTTTTGTGATCCTCACATCTATTTCTTTTTCTTCTGTGGCATAACCTCCCCCCCGTTTTCTTTTTCTTCGTCTGTCGATACATTTCTGTATACGTCTACGTACCAAGCTTCGTGAAGAACGTGTGTATCTGTTAAGTTTCTGCCCACCTTTACCATGTCTACTCCTCCAGGCTCAAGCCCCAACAACCAAGATTGGGATCGATGGAACGGCCAGAACATGGCCGAGTTCATGGAGCATGGTAGAAACCAAGCTCAACATCCCCAGCAGCACCCTCATCCGCAGCAGCAGCAGCAGCAGCAGGTGCCGCCGTCCATTGTACTGCCTCTCCCCCACTCTCACAACCCTCACCACCACCATGTTCTGCCTCACCCGCAGCCGGTCTTCCCGGTGGCCTATTCTCCAATGCCCGAGTACTCTGCTTACCCTGGCTACGTTGCCGAGCACCAGCAGCCGGGCCAAGGCCACCATCAGCAACACTATGCTGCATCTCCGGTCGGCCATCCTCACCAGCAGCACCAATACCATCACCAGCAGCCGGCCATGGTTTCTGAAGTCGTCCACCATCACCAGCACCAGCACCAGCACCACAGCCTGAAGAACGACAACCGCGCCCTGATGATGCTCTCGCCCAAGTCCATGGGCAGCCCAAGCCACGCCCGTAGTCCGAGCGCACTTCCGCAGTCTCCGGCTTCTATGGACGTAGAGTACATGATGCCTCGCCACCAACAGCAACAGCAGAAGCAGCAGCACCACCACCAGCTCCCGTACCCTCCGCAATATGCGCCGCCTGCCACTGATCGCCGCGGCTCCAGCGTGTTTATAGGCGTGAATGCCAGCGACGTGCCGCCCAACATCAACTCCAAGACCGTGCTTGCCAACAAGGCGCTGGATCCCAGCCACCACGTCGAGTTCAACACCTCTGTCGATTCTCTGATGAAGGTTATCCGCAACGATGTTGCCCCGGCGGAGCCCCGGTCCCTGCGCAGCCGCACGCGCTCTCTGGCTTCTGCTTCGGGCTCGGGAGCCGGCAGCAACTCCGGCCTGGTGCCCATCCCTGCCCTGCCTTTGTCGACGCCTACTACGCCTCGCCGTAGAGCCCGCGTTTCCAAGCGTGCCGCCAAGCCACGCACCCGCCACTACTGCAAAGTCGAGGGCTGTGACCGTTCGTTTGGCCAGAAGAGCCACCTCGACATCCACCACCGTGCCCACACTGGCGAGAAGCCCTATGTAAGCTCCCGATACATCCCTTGGCCAGCCTGCATACAGTCACTAACACTGTCTCCATAGTCCTGCTCCATTGATGGATGCACCAGCCGCTTTAGTCAACTCGGCAACCTTCGCGTAAGTCGACTGACAGGTACTCTACAGACCAGTTCCAGCCCCCCCATACTAACTAGCCACCCTTTTAGACCCACGAGCGCCTGCACTCGGGCGAGCGCCCTCACATGTGCAACCAGTGCGGCAAGTCGTTCTCTGCCCGCGGAAAGCTGGCCAGCCACCAGGCCATCCACACGGGCGATCGGCGCTTCGTGTGCAAGCTGGAAGACTGCAACAAGAGCTTTACGCAGCTCGGCAACCTCAAGGCGCACCAGAACAAGTTCCACGACTGCGCTATCCGCAACCTGATTGAGAAGTTCTGCAACATGGACAGCGGCGAACGCTCCACGCTGACATCGTATGACATCGATGTCTGGTCGTACTTTGCCACGCTGTACAAGAACAGCAACAAGGGCATCAAGGGCCGCGGCAAAGGCCGCAAGGTGTCTGTCATCAAGTCCGCCGTCAGCATTGCCGCGGCGTCTTCTTGCGAGGTCAGAGCCGCCCAGGCCCAGGTTGACGCCCAGGCTGAACACCTTCAGCAGCAACAGCAGATCCAGCAACACCACATCCATCAGCAGCAACAGCAGCAACAGCAGCAGCAGCAGCAGCAGCCCATGGCCAGCCAGGTTGCTGTTCCTATGCAGATGCCTATGCACATGACCGCTATGCCCATGGCGCCTCAGCAGCACCAGCAGCTGCCTCCTCTGGTGGCCCAGCACCAGCAGCTACAGCACGAGCAGCACGAGCAGCACCAGAAGCAGCAGAATGACCTGCAGAGCCAGCAGATGCGCCCCTACGACGCCTCGGTTCACATGCGCACTTTGGTCTCCGCGCCTGTCGAGGGCTACCCAACGCCCAACTACGATAACGAGTCCCGCCCGGTGCCTGACCAGTCCTCTTACGAGGAGGACCGTTCTCGCCGCATGCCGTACTAAAGTTGGCGTACTCGACTAGGAACACGCTGCTTGCTTGTTCCCCGTGTCCTTTTTTGAGGAACACATACGGATCCAGATCTTTCTGGAAAAACTACTGAAGTAGCTTAAAAAGTACTGGTCCCCAGCACAGTATAGGTGCTATATTCGTTTTGTCTTCTCTTCTTCACTCCAAACCGGGGTTCCTTTACACAACCTTTCTTTCTTTTCTTCTTTCTTTCCATGTTCTTTCTTTCTTTGTTCTTTTGTTCCTTGGAGGTTTTAGCAGTCTAATGGTTTTCTCATTCTCATTCGTTTCCCTTAAGTCCCTTCCCTGCCCCCCCTCGAGCTTTCTTCTTGTTCCTCCACCATTAGGCCGTTTTGATGTCAATATCCCCTCATGAGCTTTGCTCATATCTCGCCTTGTTTTTTAACCTTGTCTTTGTTCTGTTATGTTTAGATGATATAATGCTTGAGTCGTAGTCTAGTTCGTGTTATTGTTGCTTAGTTGTCTGATTAGTCTCCTATAAAAAACTATGTGTCGGTTTTCCTGTATTAGTCACTGTGGGATGTATGTATGGAGGGAGGGTGTGGTTTCTTTTTGTCCGAGCTTGAACTTTTGTTGTTTGATCTCTTGTAGCTTAATCTGTAGCTAGTCAGTGGCTAGAATATAATATAACTGTTATAACGAATCTGAACTATTGCTGAATGTTCTGGTGCGTGCATTGTAGTCTGCTGCAGATCTGCTGGGGTTATACTAGCACGTTCAACTATCTTAGTACATCCTATTATTGCAACCGTCATTTCTATAGCTTCTTTTAGGTCTTATTTCCAGTGGGTGGTATAAGCCCCGTCACCATCTCGGATAGACATTCCTCGACAGCGTTATCAGTAACTTGAACGGCGAGCGTAGCATCCACAACGGCTCCCAGACTGCAACTATTGCTTGCTACTATGACATAATTCCTAATGGCCGCTGTTCTCGCATGAATGATCCACACCTTGCATCGTTGCGCCATGTGTAAGAGGAGAACAAGAAAGACACTGTCGTACTGCAACTGGGGTGCAAAAGGCCGTGCGACTATGGCCGATCAGTGTAGACCACTATAAGCTAACCTATAACCAGGCATTGCAGTGCCATGTCTTTTCGTCTGCTCTCTCACGTCCATCTAGCAGCTAGACGAAGAGGAAGCGAAAGACGTTTAGCAATTGTCGAACGCATGGTGTATGTCTGGTATTACCACGAAAGGGCCTGGTAGCTAGTCTTCCTGCACCATCAAGTGATACAAATATAGCCAAGTAGCAATGCCAATCTTGGGCTAGGTAGAAACCATCGCTTCTATGTATGATTATATCTCAGGTGGTGGCAGGACACCGGTAGATCCTGTACGCAATCGTTGATATGCCTGCCTGCTGGCCTGTTGAAGGCCATGCCACAGCCAAACTCTATAAGCTTTATCACCTAGGAAACTCTGATTGGGCTTAGAAGACTGCATTGGAGTGCCAGGACCTGAAATATAGACCCGAAATGTCTTGAATGGCTGTTTGCGCTATAGAAGAAACCAACAAAGACACACAAGCAGCAGCCCCGTGTAGCTCTTGGAGGACAGATGCAAACTGGCTTGCTATACCAACGTACTGTGACGTCTACACAATTCCGCATAGCAGCCTAGCCTAGCGCCTTTCTGCTCTTCAACTTGATGTGCTTGTAAGACGACCCCTCCCTTGCTTTCTTTGATTCCAACCGGGCACTGGACATCACAATAAGCAACGAGTGAAATACAGAGACAAGCAGTGAAACACATTCACATGCCGTATTTGTGGAGTGTGAATTCGGGCAAGCGTAATCCCAACCAAGACTAGCCGGGAGATGGAGGGGGGGTCGCGGTAGTAGTGATAACAGGCTGAGAAAAAAAGAAATGTCTCTATACAGATACGTAACTGTACATGTACATAGACATCGATTCCACAACCAGCAACGAATTGCAACTCAAATAACAGCTTCCTTTGTCTTTTCCATCACACGACCCGGTCCGTTATCTGCTCCTACCTGCAGTAAAGCAAAAAGAAAGTCATCGCAAACACGCGTTCTGTCACTAGAGGATGTCTCAACTTGAAAGGAACAAAAGGCAGAAAAGAACGGTTACATACGCTACCCAATCCAGGCTTGTTTTCTGTCCAATTCCGGGCAAACTTGATATTTCGGCGGCTTGAGCGCTTACGGTTCTCGACGTGTATAAACTGTCTCGTATTGACATACAATGGTGCAATGTACATACATTGCCGTTATGTTATATATCACAATGTAATTATAATGTTCAGCTAGTGCTCTGTCGATAGAGAATATAGCAAGAATTAAAAAGAGGCAGGCTGTCTGTCGAGACATTGCGAGCTTGATATATCCGACCCAACTGCTGTTTTGTATATTCACCATGCTTTGCACATACAGATACGGCTATGGCTTCTTAAGTCCGTATGGGCCGGCGTGCATATGGAACACGCACACTACGTTGATCTCCCAGCCATACTGGCCAGCCACCTATAATCTTTGGAATCAAAGTACCGACAATCCTAATATTACGGACTAGTTCCTACCAAACACCATCTCTCCGTACTCAAAGTACTCTCCGCCATGGCTTTCCAAGCTACAGATGCAGCAGAGGAGGGCTACAAAGATGACAAGGAAAAGCAGGAGGATTGTTGTTCCGCCAGTAACACTGTCCCGTCGTTTCAGCAGCTATTGCTCCCATACTGCATATCAGCCTGATCCTTATAGGTTCCCCCGAGAATGATGCATCAAAAAATCGGCTGCCTTACTACTTACGTCTCCATTACTTTTTTTTTTTCCTCTTATGTACAGGCGTATATTGTTGATTGCCTAATTCTCTCAACTCCTACTCTCCCTTATCACACTTTCACACACACAAACCAGCAGCCAACTCTCATGGTTTTGCCTAGACTTGATTGAGCGTCATCTCAGACAAAGCTCAAGATGTACAGATACGACCAATGCATATAGACCAACTAGGATGCTCTCATAGAACCAAAACGAAGCCAAGTCCAGGGCTGCTCGTACATATCCACCCCCCTCCTGGGCTTTTCTCCAATCCCACCGCCACGAGATGGCCGTGACCATATCTGCACGCTTGATTTTGGGCTTTGCTAAAAGACGGACCTGGGAAATAACAAGATACGTCTTCTCTCCATCATCCATATCGCGCAGATGCTCGTTTACAGCACCCGCACATGCCTTTCCTAGGCCGTCTCCATCATACTTTTCCTTCCTTTCACTTGTGATATCTCCAGCTTGCTACGTTTCTTGCACTCATTTCTATAGGCCGGCCTGGAACGAGGTCTGTCCAGCGACAGAATCAGTTCCACACGCCCTCTTCACCTCCCCATCATCAAGTATTTTGTCTGTCCATCGGCCTATATCAGTGCATCAATATCACGGTCTTCATATTCCTGTCGTCACATCTGTTGGTTTTTGGCTTCGCCCTGTTTACCCTGCTTGTCCAGCACATCATGGTGTTCCAGCTCTCTAGCACATGCGGGCCGTGAGGGCTTGGGTGTGATTCCAGGCCATTGTTTTCTTGTCCTCTTGTTCTCTTGTTCTCTTGTTCGTCACTTTGCGGATCTGCAGCTGCTATTCTTCTCGTCCGTCACCGTTCTTCCTGCCTCGAGATACAGGCATTGGAGGAAACTTCCTGTTCGCCGATTAGAACTCCGCTGACCCTTTCAAGGTCCTGCGTAGTTTCAGTCTAGTTCTAGACTAAGCCGGCTCTTGTTTCGCTTTCCATTTCCCTCCCACTTTAGGCCAGCTCTGCTTCTTTTCGTCTTTCCCTTCTTTGGTCCCATGTTTCCTACGCTCTACAGATATGCCCATTGAAAGCTTCCGGACACCAGGTTTAGCATCAAGTTGGACATATCTCTCGTCTTCCCGTCCCCATTTCACTAGCATGTTCAACGGCTGGCTCGCAGTCTCCTTTCCAAGCTGACGGGTAGGCCCTTATCTACAGGTCTGTTGTCCCTGCATCCGTACAGGATATCTATATAGATGATTGTCGTTGTTTTTGAATTCCCCATGTAGGCTTGTATCTCTAAGTCTCACCTTAAAGTTTGGGCCTGGTAGCCGTCCCATACTTATATTCCAATCGCTATGAAGTTACTATACACGTACTACATGTGTATAAAAGAGATTTCCTTATTTAGGCTAACTTGGTGGTATTACTATCTTGATGTCACGAAATTAATACAGTGACAAAATGATACGTCTCAAAATCAAATGTACTTAAATCATGTTCTCGATACTGATACTACAGGTTCGTTAACCCGGTTAAACGACCTAAGCTACGCTAGTCTGTTAAATATGATGTCTCAAGAATATTAGTAATAGTACACGATAGATATCAGTGCCTGCTAAAACTCACTTTTAACCACCGTGCAACGTTGACACAAACAATACATTGTCTCCGTTGTTAAGGCGGCAATCTTCTTCACCTTCAAGCTCCCAGTCTACTTCATTTACCAAGACCATGATTCCCGGACGACTAAAAGGTTGTGATAATACAATGTAAGCGTTAGTAATTGTAGAATCACGTGCAGTCCAGCGCATTGGTGTTGTACGTGTTTGTAGTGGATTGGTAGTAGCCATGTAGAATGTAGGATTGAATGTGCCACCCAATGGCCGTTTATAAGCTTCCTTTCATGATATACCAGGCAGTGTACTGTCATGAATGTAGCTTGCAACGTGACATACAGGTCTATATCAATGTGCCAATATAAGGCGCGTAGTATATCCAGTACGCAGTTTCTTTCAATGATCAAGCTCATATACTGTACTTTGCTATCATGGAACATATAATGAAAGGATTATATCAGCAGCCTCATGTTCGCGAGCTGTTCATTCGGTAAAGCAATGCGATCCATTCAAAGCATCATATGAGTACGTGTGCAGAGCCAAAGCTGTGTTTTGGCTGATTAGCAATCTTATGATTGCCTATATCAGTGATAGCCCTGCTCAAAATACTTTGGCCATCATATATGGCCGTCAGGCTTTGCTGGAGTACTATATGCTGTAGTAGTGTCACAAAGCAGTACTTCTATAGCAGCTGATCGTAGCCACACAGCCTCTAATGCCAAATGCCAAGCTGGCACATGTCGCCCTGCCTTTCGTGGATAATATATTTCATGACGTTAAGCATCATAAGCCAAATAGAGATATGGGAAGCGAGGATGTATGGGTGGCGTTCACTGTCAAGGTGGTGATGTGTGTTAGGCAACTTACATATGGCTGTCAATGATGAACAGCTCTTTGCGCGAATCAGTTATGACCGCTTCGCCAAGATGCTGGACGAGGTCTCCGACGGTGATTGTAGGATTGCTTTCTGTGATCGCTGAAGATCTTGGTACGCTGACTAACAATGTCGCTTGACCGCCAAAAAGAGTATCCAGTCCCCCTCTATCGACATGTCTGGTTAGCTGGCAGTGTTCCCTTGGCGTAGCCTATTGTTTTCAGGCGTTTTTGGTATAGTTTTGCTAAATCGGCTCAAGCAGTTCTATATCCATTTTATGGCATATATGATTACTCGTCTAGCATAGCCAGGGAAATGCAAACACATTCTAATAGCAAGGCGTGAAGTACATTCTCATAACTGATACCCGGCTTTATTCATGTTGGTACACATTGGTTATGAATGATTCTGAGTGCTGATATTCATAACCGAGGTGTATCTGTTGGTAGACGACAACAACAAGTATAGCCGAACTTCAATTAGGCCGGCTCGCCTCAGCCAATAGCCAGAGATTGGTGGAGATAATACGCATTTGCTTCCTTTGGCTTGGGTAAATATACAACGCATATAGATGTATCCTTTTCGATAACGGCTCGGGATAGATGGGAAAATATAACACCGAAACAACACTTTAAGTTGGCTTGAGTGGCTTATGGACACCATACAAGCGATGGAGAACAGCTACTTACGCTAGTTCTACTTGAACCGAAACGGTTTCGACGTCATCTCTGTCATGTGGTTAGCTGTAGTCTATAAGAACATTTTATGGCTTTGTGCGACAACACTTGGGTTCAACGCCGGATGATCTCTCCTTCAATAAGCCAAGAATCATATAGTAGCTGTAAGAAGAATATCAAGAACGCCATGTCTGAGATTGAAAGTGCAAGAAACTTACGTAGGAGAAGTCATTTTATCACATGCAGAGAGGAATTGTTACGAGTAACTCTATACATCAAAGTATGAACTTAATCGTTAGGAACCTCCCAAAAATTCGTACCAATTAAGTAAATTCATTAGGGTATATATGCTAATGTCGCTCCACTAGGGTTGGACAGAGTTGATATGTATCACGTGACAAGTGTTCGCAAGGCTGGCGATTTCCTAGGTAATCGCAAAAAAAAAGTAGATATGCGACAGGGCTGAAGAATCTAGCAGGCCAACTTCCGCAGAATTTCCTCCTTCAACTTCTGTATTTCCTAGGCGACACAATTTCTTTGCTATCTAAATTTCAGTCTATCCCATAATTAACCGCCCAAGATGGCTCAGAACAGACATTGGTAAGACGACGTGCCGGATTTCACTTCATGACGATACTAGAACTATCTCTAACATACCGGCGTGTTATAGGGAGCAAGACAAAGATGCGACGGTCTACGTCGGCAATATCGACGAGCGTGCTACCGCTGCCATGGTGTATGAAATCATGCTCCAAATGGGCCCCATCCACAACCTCCACATGCCGCGCGACCGCGTAACTCAGAACCACCAAGGCTTCGGCTTTGTCGAATTCCGCACGCCCGCCGACGCTGACTACGCCGCCAATGTTCTCAACGGCGTGAAGCTATACGGAAAATCCGTGCGTGTCAACAAAGCCAGCGCCGACAAGACGCGTGCCGCCGAGGTCGGCGCCGAGCTATACATTGGTAATCTGGATATCATGGTAGACGAGCGCTTGCTGTACGATACCTTCTCGCGCTTCGGCCCGTTGATTAACCTTCCCAAGGTCGCACGCGATGAGAGCAGTACGTCGAAGGGGTACGGGTTTGTTTCATATGCCGACTTCGACTCATCAGATGCTGCTATCGATACCATGAATTCGCAGTACATCCTGAGCAAGCAGGTCGTTGTGCAGTATGCCTTCAAGAAGGACGGCAAGAACGAGCGTCACGGTGACCAAGCCGAACGTGAGCTAGCTGCCCAAGCAAAGAAGCATAACATCATTCCCGAGTCACAGCTTCCCTCGGGTCTACTCGAGCGTGGTCCCGGAACCGGCGCAAACGCCACTCCGACGACATCCACTCCCCGCTCCGCAGGCCCTAACGGTGCTCCAGAGGTCCCATTGGTCCCTGCTGGTTTCGATCCCAAGGGTCCCCCGCCAATGGGCGCTTACAACAATGCGCAAACATACCCATCACACACTGGAGGACAACGCAACTATGCGCCGCGCGGTGGGCAAGGTAATGGTGACCATCATGGACATCACAACCACGGCAATCAACATCATCACCAACAACAACAACAGACACCGATGGGTCTAGGCATGCCTGTGCTACCGGCCGCTCCATTAGGTCTACCTGCTCGTCCACCAGCTGGTCAACCTGCATACACAAACCCAGCCGATTTCCACCCAGGTTACCGCGGTGGACCTGCTAATGTTCCTCCGCCTGGAATACCCGCGGGTTTTGGTGTACCACCAGGTCTTCTACAGGCTCCACCGCCCGGAATGATGGCGCCGCAGGGCTTCCCGCACCATCCGCCCCCGGGATTCGCCCGTAAATGAAGAAACGAAGAACTGGTCTTCGTCTATAATAAGCAAATGTAATAAGACTCTAATCCGGGCATCAAAAAAGAGTGGAGGGTGTCGAGGGGCGTGGTGCTACGCGAGACACTGCCGGCGTTGGGATATAGTTGGTAGTTGAGATAGTTTCCTTTAGATGGTTCAGGCAGGCAATTCGGGATTCATATTGTAGCACACATCTCCAACTAGCATTGGGCGTTATCGGCGTTTAATTTCTTTATTTTATTTCCTTTTTCTCGGATCATCAAACTAGCTAGGGTTTGCTTTTTGTTTGTCCACCCATAAACCCTCTTCGCTGAGTCAAATCTAAACATTAGCTTAATAGATCATCATAGGATCTCCTTGTTAATGAATCTAGTATTTTGTCAGCTATAAGAACCTTACATATTCTTCTCTATCTCGTATATGACACGATCAAAAAGTCTACTCGTCAGGTAGTAGCTTCGACAAATATGTCGTCTGTTTGTATAGAGAACGTCCAATATATAGCTTCGTCCCACGACTATCTTTCTACATCGTTCTGCGTGTTGAGTTTTTTTTTTTATGTTGGGGAGTGTGACACATGGCTATCTTGGCTATTTCTGTTCCTTGGCGGTAATCTTGTACGACACTTGCATCGTTTCTTAACCGAGCAAAAAAGCTTATTCCGGTATATGTCTGTCATTTAACTAGCCTGTCATATCTAGATATAATGCCATCCATAGCCGTCATCGATGCCTACCACAAAGCATACTGAAGCGACGTCAGTGCCGTCTCTGATATTGGCTACATCGTGGTTCCACACATCATACAAGTCAGCGCCTGGTTTCTCGGTCCTAGCATATTCTACAACTTCCGGTTAACCCCATCTCGCCGCCGTCTAATGTTTCTCCTCATCTTCACCTTCCAAATATCCAGCTTCCTCGCCATCGTCACCCACGGTCAACGCGATATGGAGCTACTCAACCAAGACGACTATGATGGGGACGCGGACTCACGGCCCGCCATGAAACCTTGCAAGAACGACGCGGGTGAGTGAGCTCTTATTGACATATGTTACTTGTCCGGACATGGCGGGGCAATAACGTATATCTGGGATAAGGCTAATCGCGAGATCATCATGTTTCCGTCGAATGAGCTCGCCCTGTACAACTTAGGTGTCTCTATGATCGTCCTGTTATGCCTGGCTTTTAACCTTATCGGTGCCCTTCATGTTCATAGGCCATGTGCTCGTTCAAAGCATCGATATACAAAGGTGGTCACAATGCTGAAATGAAGAAGCGTAATTGTCACATATGGTATTCCGCCGTATTTGCGATTGTAGCTAGAATCATCAACGTGGTCTATTTTGAAGCAATCCTCGTTCGCAAATTCAAGATTCCGCTTTCTATTGAATATGAGGGGTTACTCACCTTGGGCCGCCATTTCGGAGTTTTGGTATCATTTGCTGCGCCGGCTAGTGGCTGATAATAAGCCAGGCTACGATTTGAACTTTGAAGTGCTCATGGCTTTTTATCGTGAAGCAGAGTAGCCATCCCATGGAGAGAATCTAAATACTTTCTAGTAACCATAGTGAGTGTGGCGTTTGAGATGGTTAGGTAATGAAAGGATATTAAGCTTTTTTTTAGGTACTGGTTTATCTATATAATGCGGCTGACACAATGAGAAAAGGGTGATAACAAGAAGGGGAACAAAGAACTCCCCTGAAAGAAAATACAGACAATAAACAAGAAACTCGAGACCCGAAACTCTAGTGAAAACGAAAAAAATAAACCGAGTGATAAACCCAGATAGATATAGGCTCAAAAGGTACACCACAAGAGTACTTTTCCTCCCCCCTTGCCACAATAAACCCTTACGAACACTCTTGCTCGACAACACAGCTGATGAATTACAAAGCTGTCGCCTGGATTACCTTGACTGCTTGGTACAGTGAGGTCGGGATTGTTTATATTGTAAACTAAATGCCCTTACTCCTCAGTATCAGCAGCAGCCACAGTCGCTTCAATGTCGGCCTGTGCTTCTCTGGCAAGTTCCTCCTCTTCTTTAGCCTTGAGATCTGCGGCTGTTTTCGCTTCTAGAATAATGGCATTTTGAACCACTTGCTTACGCTTGAAGACACGTGCCCATTTAGCTTTCCATGTCTTGATAGCATCGACACCCTCTTCATCATCGGTATCAATCTTCTCCAGTGACTCTAGGATAGATGAGAAGAGATTGTCTAGAGACTCATTGGTAGGCTTCAGTTCCGAAGACTCGATAGGTTCGTTTAGGCGCATGATCACACGTTGAACAGTGTTAAGTACTATCTCAAAGACAACAGTCTTGGCCAAAGCAGCGTTAGGGGTAGCATTCTCCTCGCACATGGCAGTGCTAGAAATTGCCCACTTCACAATAGCGATAGGTGTCAAAACTCCCATGTTGAGTAGTTTATCGATCAGAGCAGCAATGATACCGGGATGATACTTCCAGTACTCTACAATAGATGTCATGAGTTGTTCGCAGGCAGTCTCAGATGCGTTAGTCAACTCTGCAAGCTTGGCTTTGGTACGCTCGATGCAGGCGATGCTGTGGCTTAGTGACTTGGAACCAACCCAGCAGACAGAAGTCATTAGCACATCGGTAGAAGCAACTAAGGGGTCACTGCCAATATCAAGAGCCGCAGTCTGAATTTTGTCAAACACTGGCTGGAAAGCTTCATCCTCAGCCTTGCGGCGTAATAGGCCAGCGATCTCGATGCCCTCAGCAGAAAAAGGAACTTCTGAGTTGTTGAACTTGAACTCGGGTTCGTCAATCTCGGTCTCCCGGGCAATTAGGTCGCGATAAACTTCAGGGAGGGTGCCACTGATTCTTTGCGAGAAACTTAGACGAATCTCACGGTCGATGGCGCCGATGATGAAAGATTTGCGGGGGTGAAGCTCTGAGAATTGGACATCACCTACCCATTCCTGCCACTTCCAGGTGAAACCAAAGTTGCTAAGATGATAGGCAAACCAAGCAACAAAGCGCTGCGAAAGCTCGAGATCCAAGTTGGCAGTGTTGTTGTATAGATAGCGAATGGCACGACCCATGCTAGGCGCAATAGCGGCAGGAGCCACTTTACAAGCCTCGGTTAGAACAGAGTGGTAATAGACGATCTTGTGCTGCGGTGCGGGCAGCTGGAAGATTTGAGAGAACACCGAGTCTACAACAACATCTTCAGGCTTCCATGTTGACTTTCCTTCCTCCTGTAAATCACGGAGGTGGTCGAAGCTGGTCTCACGTCGCGCAAACGTGTTCGGGGCAAAGTAGCTGTCGAGATCGATGATCATACGGGCACTGGCGATACGGTTGAAATCGAGACCATTGATCGTATCGACAAGAACGTCGCGGATAACAGTCGAGGCGATAGACGAGGTGGGAGGCACGCTCTTCATTTCGTTGCTACTATAAACAGAAAACCAGACCTCGGGAAATAGGCCACGGGGGCCCTGAAGAAGTTTCTCGGGAAGCTTGATCTCAGGCAGATTGTGCTTCACGGAGTCGTTGATTCTTCCCTGCATTTGCGCATCACCCGATGGCGCAATCCAGGGACGGGGCATGAAGTCCAGCTTCCAGTTGTTATCGGCCTCGGTTTGCAGTTGTTTTTGCAAAAGGCCTACGATACTTGCACCGTTGCCAGAATCAACACCATTATCGGAGAGGATGGGATCGACAAAGCTCTGGAGAGAATGTGGTTCGCTAGCGATAATGTCGGTCTTTTCCATAAGCTCGATAGCCTTGATCTTCCAGCTATCGGGCGAGTAGGACATGATATGGGGTAGGGTGAGAAGGATGATCTTGACTAGTTCTGTGCCGACGGTCTGTTTGCAGAATAGTTAGTTTCTGCTGTAATGTATAAAGACTAACATATATTATGTTACTTACATCGTCGGAGCTCTCGCTTTGCAACGCACCAGCCTTGTTGAACAGCTCATCAAGGATTGGGAACACACCGTCGTCATTGAGAATGGGTTGTATGGAGCCTAGCAAACGGACCAGCAGCTTGGCACGACGCCAGTCGCCCTTCTGGATGCTTTCCTGGATAGTATCTGTGATTTTAGGCAGAAGCTTTTCTAGGACAGCAGCCTTGTTGGTGTTGATGATCATCAGGGTGTAGCCGATAAATGGAAGCTTCATGGGCTGCTCGTAGACAATGAGGAAGAGAAGCTCGTTGAATAAAGTGCGCACTTCGGTGCTATTCTCGTAGTTGTCACAGACGATGTGAGATATCGTCCGCGCATCGTCTTGCCATCTGAGATGCGAGGAGTCCGCAATGTTCATCATAGCCCGACGAAGCTTGATGTGAGGCGGTGCGTTGTCGACACGGCGACGAGGGCCACGGCGGTCATTCTCATCGTCATCTAGAAGTTGCGCAGATGTATTGTTAGATTGATGGATTGTTGCGATTGAATTGCGGACATGGACATATGAAACAAGATATAAGAAAATGACGGCGTTTTTTCGCTAGCAGCTTCTCGTCCCGAGTCAATTTATTAGGATGAGGGCCACGAAAATCGGTTCCATACCTCTGAACCGTCTCTTACGGTTGTTTTGGAAAGAGCCGTGATGGGGACGGCGGTCGTAGTCAGACATCGTACCCAAGTGCCAATGATTTATGGATTAAGCGTAAGTTGTCGCAAAAGAAGCTCTAGATGCGATCAAGATTTAATGGAGATGAGATCAAATAGTCAGACCATAAAAAAATTGCGCAAAGTGAAGAAGGAAGGTCTGATTGGATACAATTGCTCGAACGGAAAGAAAAAAAAAAAAACTTCTGTTGCTATGCTATTACAAGGCTGATCAAGAGAAAGCCTGCCTTTTCCGGACCAGGAAGCTTTCGAACGCGGCATCCCTAGCGCGACTTCAGCCCAGGTTGCTTCTCCCAAAACAGCCTAGTCGCTTGTCTGACTAAGCAACGGTACCTGACTTGAGTGGGTCGCTTCCCTAGGAACCATTGTATGGAGCTTGATTGAAAAAACAGGAAGAAAAACACAGATATAATATTTACGAATATAAAATAGATCTTCGATAAACACAATTCGCCCCTGACGTTACTACCTACACTACTTATATCATTACATGCATGCCTTACTAAAGCTCCGACTTATTTGAAGTAAATTCATTAATATACATCTTGACATCTCTGTTCCATTCATCACGTTGCATAGTGACAAGATATATAGTCTATATCCACGTTTCCTTACCTGTACTATGTACGTATCAAGTCAAAACAACGCATGGAGTTGTTGAAACCCAAGTCATCTGATTACATTTACATATACTGGGGAATCAATATAAAAAACGGGTGTCACACAAGCATTGAAGAACAAACTTGGATATATAAAGTAATTTCCTTATGGAGTTTTTAAATTTGAACCGTAATGGCAAAGCAGTCTTTTGGTTTTTATCAATGTCGTACCAAGATCCCAAAGGAAAATAAAAATAGATAAAGAATAGCCAGAAAAAAATAAAGCGGTAATAATAGCAGAAAGCAGAAAGGACACCGCATATCTAACTCCAGGGATGGCCATTTAGCTATGAGTGAATAGCCCTCCAAACAAAATATGAAATCAACTCCGAACTAGCATGGCACCTTCAACTCACATTCTCATTTGTATCTATGTAATAGATCATGTCTATTTCTATGATATTCGAGATATTGTGTGAAATATGCCAGGCCATGAATGCATTTGCGCCGTGAAACGAGTCAATGGACTCGTTTTTTATTCGCCCATTACAACGCACGTCGTCATTCTCTTGATTTGTCGTCGCCGACAAGAGAATACAGCACGTGTATCAGCGAGTCCAGTAAGTGAGACTAGTAGTATGAGTGGTATGAGATGAGTTTAAAGAATAAGACATGACAAATGGGTTGAGGGTAAAGTTGGAAACAAAGAAGAAAAAACGAAGTGGATGAAGAAAAGAAGCCGGCAAACAAAAGAATAAAAGATAGGACATGAAAGTAGTAGCGATATCAAGTCAAAGTAATCCAACAACATACAGTCATCTTTCTTATGAGTGATGATGAATGCGACTGGTTGGTGGGCGAAGAAGGAAACGAAAGCACTGAATCCAATGATGACGATAATAAACACAAGAGGTGAAGAATCGAGATTATGGAAAGCCATATATCATTAGGACTGATAGGCATCGTAAGAATTATATAGCTTGATGGTTGGTCGTAAGGTCATTTTTTTTCCTTTTTGTGGCTGGCACTGGTCATACTTTCTAAAAGTCAACACAGTGGACAAGGCAACAACGGTTCCTACATGTAAAACAGTCGATTTTCCATGCGATAAAATTCAAACTCAAGTCACTGAGGTAAAGACTGGGGCTTTATGGCAACTCAAGAGTAACATCTCTGGACGATGTTTTAACAGTGTCAAGTCAATCAGTCGTAAAGTTTCGACTTAAAACGATTCTTGATTCATTCATAATAGAGAGCGAGCGTGGTATTGGAAAACAAAAAATATTCGTCGGGATTTTTCAGTCGAGGCGTGCCGCCATTTCGTCTTTAGTCATCGGGGTGAGGTTATCGATATCGTTGCCCTGTGCGAGTAAGACTGGCCGCATGTGAGCGGGGATAAGCTGGTGGTTCAACTGGGGTGCGATGGATAGTTCTATATTGGGTATATATGTGTTAGATATGACATGGACAAGATAAATTGGTAGATGTGTATCGTTTTTAACCTACCGTGACGTGTGAAGTTGAAAAGCTCGGGAAGTTCACGCAGTTGGCCTGATGGGTGACGAGAATCCGGAAGCTTGGTGGCAGGATCCCGAAGTTCATCGAAAAAGGGGTGCACCATGGCGTCAATTGCAGACTTGCGCTCGGTGGGCGTGTATTCGAGAAGCTTCTCAATCAGATCGATGGCGTTGGCATCTGCCTTGCGGAAAACCTTGTTGAATGGGTGAGGCTTGATCTGGGGGAACTTGTGCTCCATATAGTTGGGGTTCATGGTGCGGATCTGCTCACGAGTGGGTGTACCCAAAACCTTAATAATCTCTACGAGCTGGTCGATACCCGACTCTCCAGGGAATAGAGGCTGACCCAGCATGAGTTCCGCCATAACACAACCGGTTGACCAGACATCTGCTAGCAGTTAGTTCGGTAGCTCAACAACAAAGCTCAACGGGGAGGGACGGCTAGTGTATATTTACCAATCTTTGTCGTGTAGTTGGTTGCACCAAAGATCAGCTCAGGCGCACGGTAATATCTGGAGCAGATGTAGGAGACGTTGGGCTCATTTTCCACTAGAATCTTGGCGCTACCGAAATCACAAAGCTTTAGAACACCTGTTGAGGGGTCGAGCAAGAGGTTTTGGGGCTTGATGTCTCTATGGCAGATTCCCTGGGAATGAATGTAGGCGAGCGCGCGAAAGAGCTGGTAAATGTACAGCTTGACTTCCAGGATCGGCATAGTACTCTTCATCTTAGTAAAGAATCTAGACGCCCTATAGACAGTCTCTGGCACGAACTCCTGCACCAAGTTTAAATAGACCTCGTCCTTCTGTAAAACGTAAACTCTTTAGTTAGAAGACTTCTTGATCCTAGCCCAAACTAGGTCCCATGTAATAAATGGCATCTATGACTTACCCGTTCGCCATTAGAAAAGAAGAATGCCTTCAGCTGTACGATATTGGGGTGGCGGACGATGCGCATGATTTGCAGCTCACGGTTCTACACATGATTTAGACTGGTTAGTATCAATTAGCCAATCAAATTGATGGGTAAGAATCCATCAATTGGCTACAATTTGGTGGCAGATATACCTTGAAGCGCTTGTCCTGAAGAACACGCTTGATGGCGGCATCTTCTCCGGAAGGTGAGAGCTTTGTCTGGAAGACAATACCAAAGGAACCGTTGCCTACAACCTTGCATTGGGTGTATTGAAGGTCGCGCGTCTCACCGGTGACGCCGTCTTGGACTTTTTCGCGTACAACCTCTACAATCGAACAAAAAACAATGAGCTTGGTGGTTAGTAAATTGAAAATTCGGGTCGAGGCGAGTATTGCCGTTTGCAAGATGCTAGTACAACTAGCTCCATCTTTGAGCATTTGGATTCTTCTTACCACCCATGCGTAGGTTGCTGAAAGGAGGCCGAGAGGCAGACATTTTGAGTGTTTTGGAAAAGAAAAAAAGAAAGAAAAAAAAAGAAAAAAGATGATATGATATGTAAATCGATGTCGTTAGTCGTCTAGGTGTTTCGCAGTTCCTCTTCGATAATTTGAAATGGATGTGAATGTGACGGATGGTCTGTGGTGGCAGGCAATATGTAGGGTAATTCCAAGTACGGGAGGGGTAACTGTGTGGTAGACCAAATGGTTAGAAAACAGCAGCCATGAAATTAACGGGGTAACCGGACAAGTGAATTGCAGAGTCGAGGTCTGGAAATTGTAAGACTAGCAATTGGACAGGCAGAAGATCATAGTATGCAACACAAAGAAGCAGTAAGGCAGTCGACGCCGCAAGCCGAAAGAAAAGGGATAAAAAGCAAAATCCAAAAATCCAAAATAAAATAAAAAACTTAAAAAGAATGGTGTGTGGCCAGGAGAAAGGGAGAGCAATTGCAGTGGAGTTTACTGCTAGGTTGAGGCGAGACAATAAATTACCTTGGGAAAGAGAGTGTGAGAGGGAAAAAAAAATCAACAATTCAGCGCGATAATACAAGAGACGATGGAGAGATCTTGTGACGAAAAGGCGGGGGGCACTGAAGCGTTTTATCGAATTCAACGTTGGCTGAAGCACTGGGGTGGGCGAGGTCAGGTCTAGGTTGTCTGGTTTATGTTTTTGTATGTCTGCGTTCTGATCCGTTGTGGTGCTGCGTTCTGCGTCTGCGTTCTACGTTCTACGTTCTGCATACATCCATACAAAGGATCAGCGGAGCTGTTAGCTGGCTGGCTGCGCAAACTGGGTACCTGTACCTCAATGCAAGTAGGATGCTGGACACGCCTAGAATATACAGAATGTACTGGGTACACTCGTCATGTTGGCATTGGTGTTTTGGGGAGGGGGAGGTAGATGGTGATGATGGTAATGGCGGACTACGGTAATTGTTCTTAGCCCAAGCACTGCCTGCAAGTTACTTGCGACCAGGCGAAGCGCCAGGCCATATAAGTCTAGAAGCCAATCGTTGACGGCATACCATATGAACGGGGGTAGGTAGAAATGCAGCACTGTGACAGAAAGGCAGCAACTTTCATAATCCAATAAATACGATTTCGACAAATGGTACAAGATTCCCAAGATAGTGAATGCAGAGTGTTTAATGAAAATACATAGAAAATCCACTGCTGGCAGTCCTAGCAAAGCATCGATGTCCAGAGGTGCCTCAGTAGTAGCATGGCGATCTCTACGCTGTCTAGGGTGTTGTTGGTGGATGTAATAATCATGTAGGCGACGAAACTAACCTTGGCAGTGTAATAGTCTTTTTACTGGAGCGGGAAGACTGATGAATTCACAATAGAGATGAGGCAAGTTGCAAATGCAAGATTTTGGGGCTCGCAAAGGAAAGGGAGGAGAGAAGAAATATTTTTTGTAGAGGTGAAGAAATGTAAAAATATTTAGAGGTGGGTGGCTCAGAAAAGAGTATTCAAAAGCGTGCTCTAGAAAGATAACTAAGTTACAGAAAAATACGGAACAACCAAGCTCTTCCCCTTCCTACAACTAGGCAAGCTTTGAGAGAAGTAAAGTACAAACAAGAAGGACAAGTAGGCGAGGGAACTGAGGAAACTACCCAAGTTCGCTGCAGTCGTGCGGGGCTTCAGAGCAGTTTTTTCGGGTCAGCAGATGAATGTCCTTTCTCTATTTTTTCTACAGCGCCTTCTATCTTTCGAGCCAAGGCCTTTCATGTTTTTATTCAACCTTTTTTTTTCAGTGGGCCTCTTGATACTGAGGCCGGAACTATATGAACGCTAACATCTATGTAATACATGTGTCTGTATGCGGAACGTTAGTGTTCTTACATGTACAGCAACCTACTGAGTAGTTTTTCAGTAGTATTGTTCAGCATTGATCATCATGAAGTGAAGAATCACTGTATCAATGCATTTGAACTGAAAGGGGTTTTTTCCTGTGGTTTTTTTTAATTCATTAATCTTATGGAGCTATAGAGCTATGAAGATGTATTTTTCCCTAGTATTTATATGTCATATATCCCCAGTTCTAAATCAATGAGGACCACCACGCTAAAGCCTCATAGGTGGCTCGAGAAGCATATGTTCCAGAACCCCATCCTTGGTGTTGATCTCAATTCGATGTTTTGTTTTCCATTCCACATTGATCACGAGATCGAAGTAAGAGTCTGCTTTTTAGGGTCGTCAACTCAGCGTCCAGACTCTCAACTTTGTTTTTATCTTTACAATTCAATATACCAGGCCCAATCAGTACCCAGGTACAAGCCCTATGAATCATTGAACCATACAGAAGCACGCCCAATGACATCACTCAGGGAACTTGGCTAGCCAAGGGATTGGATTCGCTGTCATCAGATATAAATAGGAGGCCCTTTCTTTGAAACGAATGTATCCTATAATCATGTCAGTAAGGTGTGTGGCTCACCCTTGCCGGCCCTCATCAGAAACCGGACGTGATACCAATCGATATTTTGAGCCTCTTCACAGCAGGGGCCAGGAGTGAATGTGTTTGCCCTGTCTAGTTTAGGTTTCTTATATTTCCTTTCATCTTGTTTCTCGATTTCGAGTAATGTTTCGCCGCGTGAGCATGGCAGATATAAGAGCTGACAGTGTAGGGAAAAAAGAACGTCACGAGGACAGGCCAGTCTCAGGCCTAGCCTAGGTTGGCGGTAAATACGGTGGCAACGCAGACAACCGACCTTTTTTTCTGTTTTACGATTAATGACTGGTTAGTTTGTATAAGCACACAAATGCTCTTCTGCGTTGACTTGACAGTTGGTTCCTCCAATGAGCTATGTCATGTTCAATGAGAAAAGGCAACCATGAAATCATGTTTTCCTGCAACCGTAAGATCACTCTTTGTCGTCGAACACAAATCTTCGCCTAAGTTGGGGTTTACAGTTCCATTTAGGGTTGTGGTAGTAAGCAAAAGCAGGAAAAAAATCAGATGAGCATGCCAGGTTTTTAGGGACTTACGCGCACCAAAAACGCAGTGAATTCCATGAACAAAATTCAAAAAAAACATCCTAAATTCGAGGCTCTTTCTCGACAACATGACGGGCCGGCAAAACAACCTGGAGGCTGGTTGATTGGCTATAGGCTGCTGGAAAAGGAAGTCGCACTTACCCCTCCAGCACGATTTATTGATAGTTTTACGATGTACTACTAGACACCTCGTGACCAAATGCCCCCGTAATGATCCATGCCTAATTGGGACTAGACCCACAAGTACATAACAGTACTTTGACTGGTTTGGCTCCGTATGCCAAAACACAAACAAATACTGGCCTGTAATGCTTACTTGGAAGTATCTTCAAGTCTCGGAACGGACTGCGCTTAAAAACGATGCGGTTGGATACAAGCAATCGAGTGGGGCCTTAAGAGAAGCTGAAAGTGGTTCTTTCTAGTTTGTATGAGAGTAAAGAGAAATATAAACACAAGAGACAGAGCTGATGAAGAGAAAAGGGAAACATACATGGCAACATAGAAGCCGCTATATATAGTACACATACAGATGTATGTATGTAGCTGTAATAACTACTAGTAGACGGGCTTTCGTCAAGGAGTCCAAGCGAGGGCTACGGCGCAGTACATATACATATACGCTAAAAAGAAAACGGCGTCACCAAACCAGCTGGTATGCTGTTGGGCGGGCTTCCCGTGTTCTCGGGCACGGATACCGTTTGATAATTTTGGTCTCCCTCTGTTGCTTGGTTACTTAGGCCGTACTTTTGTGTTCTTCTTTGCATTGCTAGCCAACTGCACAATGCAGCCCACATAGCAGCAACTCGCGAACCAGCCCTAATAAGCGCTGCGGCACCAATAAGCTGCAAAGAGTTGATCTACTATATGTATGTACATAAATACATATATGTGCATAATACTTACTCATAGACGGCATAGACAGCACGGATGCAGAGCCGAGTAGTTTAGTTAGACGGCGATATACCTTCGTTTCTACTGTACCGTTGACGTGATGATATCAGTGTTCTTCAAAGAAGCCCCCCCCTTTTGATGTGCGCCTAAACTCTACACATGTAGAATCTTCAAACACCAGTGGTGTATCTGGATAGGCTGTAATATAACCTACTTATAGAGGACAACATCCACAAGGGGTGTTGAACTAGCGTTATATGTTGGCAAACTGGTAGCAATAGTACGATTTGATGCACCATTATTACATACAACACTATGTGCACCCAGGTCCATGGACAGGTAGCCTTGCAGTGATCGCCGATGGCTCTCCTCACTGTTTCAGCATTCCTAAATAATAGGTGGCTGACAAAACAGGCAAGAAAGCAGGCTAACAAGACATTAAACCTCATCATGAGCGGGTCGTGGCGTGAACAAAGCAGAAGCAAGTATCAAGAAGAGCAGGCGGCTGGCAGCAGACAGGGTTCTGCTTGTTTAGACATCGTTGGTGCTGTTCTTTATTTGGTCCTGCGAGATCCTCTGTTTGCATCCATGGTCTGACTCTGGCCTTTTTGGGAGGAGAGGGGGCAATAAGACAAGAAAATAAGAAGTATCGAAAATAGGTGATATATCGATGCTAGGCGAAGTATACAGCATAGTAGAGTCACTTTGGAATATAGGAAAAACGATGAAAAAAAAAACACCACGAGACTGCACCAGGGATGAACTGGCGTCTGTCCTTCAAATGCCACACTTATTCTGTATTTACTGTTTTTTGGGCCAATACGAGACAAGTACAGAAACGAAAGAAAAACAAGAGAAGAAAAAAAACACACCTAGAAAATAAGCGGCCAGGGTCACAGTGGCAGCAAAAGTGGTTCTTCAGCGCCGGAAAACGGGCACGTGAACCCGTCGATGACGATGGTGGGTCAAGTGGTCTGTCGGGGTTTATTGCTTTTTCTTTACTTTATTTTATTTTCTCATTATTATCTTCTTGTCCAATGGATCTGGGCCCGATCATGCAGGAGAGAGAGAGAGAACCAGCAGCTCAGGGAAGAGGGAAGGCATGTCGAAAGTATGCATTTTGAATTTTAGCTAGCCTGGTTTGTGTGCTCTAAATCATTTAGTTAGTTATCCGTGACTATCTTTGAGTTATTACTGGAATTTACATTTACATGTTTGTCTCTCTCTTTCTAATCTTGGGTATGTAGTAACAAACAAGGACTACATCGTTCTGTTTGTCTTTGGTCTTGGAAGTTCGAATCCGGGTTACACTGTAAAGCATAAAGATAGGGACCGTGAGTTAGAATGTAAGGAAAGCTATCCTACAATCGTATCATGTCTGTTCTTCCTGTTTTGCTTTGCCCTTTACGACTGAACTTAGCAATTCGATCGTGACGGTAGGAAGACTGACCGCTCTAGGTATTCATTTATAGACCACTAGCTTACGTGTCGAGAGATGCATGACTATCGTGACAAGGAAGCTGCCAGCTATGAGAAATCTACCATGTGCAATTACTTATAACTACGTATATGTATGGGAAGATCTTAACGTGGTTGTACTTATGGCTGAATATATCGTGTATAATGAAGACAAAACGCACGAATTAATTGTTAATACAGCGTACCCTGTCAATTGTCCGTTTTTCTAATGTTCCCATTCTGTTCATATGTGTTTTGTTTTACCTTGTTGGTCCTTGTGCTTGCTCATGTGGCCGGTTTTGAGACGCCGAATGCATCACCCTAAACAAACCCTGGATTAGGTTGTGTTGATATTTCAAGTTAACTACCATTTATACATTTTTTATCAAAAGGTTGGTTCTAGAAGTTTATGTGCCTATTACCAGAGGTTGTGTCTATTTATTCTTTTTGCTTTGTATAAAATTTTTTTTTTTAAAAACCGAAGACAGTGTCTGAACTACTGCGACAGAAGATATTTTGATCATATATCGCATTATGCTGTTATCCACTACAAGGACCACAATTGTGCTTGGGATGCTCCATTTAGTTGTATACAAAATACATCAGGTAAGGGTACGTCGGCTCCGACATTTTTAGCTATCTTTAAGACACTATAAAGAGCTATGTATTGGATATCATGTCACCAATTTGTGGTAGCATTGATAGTGTGGCGATGTGTTCTATAGGTTTTTTTCTCTTTATACATACAAATATCGTGATTGTTGCAAAGTGATATCATTTCCTAGACTAAAAGTGCTTAGCTCTGTTCGAATGCAAGTGATAACCCTAAAGATAACTCTTGATTCGGCTATTACTATCAAGAATATAGAATGCATGAACATTCGTTTATTTACGAACACATCTATATATGTTCATATGCATGGCCACCAAGAAGTTCTGATAGCTATAGCGCAAAAAAGTAAAAGTAAAAATAATCCAAATCTATCAAGACGTTACATAACAATACGATAAAGTCAAAGTCACATGATAGACTGGCGACTTGATGTTTCATGTACAATTAATTAGTGAATTTTGTACGGGTTCGGTCGCTTTAAAGGGTCCTTTAATTCGTGTGACGTTAAGTAGATATCCGCTCCTAGGTAGACTGACATACACACATCATATCTGGCTACCTTACCATATGAACATTGAAATAAAGTATCAATCGTGATACTAGTATACTTGCAGTGTCGGTTATAGACTATGGAATAGCGTTATGTCAGTAAACTATGTTATAATAGTATTCCGTAAGACCCCAAGATACTGGATATGAGATGACTACATTTAAATTTGCTTATGATGGTGATATCAGGCTTTGTATTGACCACCACCGTGAGACGGCTGCAACGCACAATTGCCATCCCCCCTGCTATATAACATCTATAAGTTAGGTGGAAATCTTGTTGATGCTTGTGTTATATCACAGATAATGCTAGTAAGACTGTAGCATTTACATTCAATGCAGTCACTCTATATGCTCCATAAAGCTTAGACCAGTCGTACCGAATATTGAGGCCAGTGTATTCCCATTGGCAGGATAATGAAAACTCTGAAGTTCAAGGTACGTCGTTGGAAGGCAAAAAGGATAACTGGAAAAATTTCCGGATTATTGCATCTTTATGAGGTATAGCCAAACAGAATTGGAAGGTTACCGTCTCATCCTACGCCATGCCCAGCCTCAGGCCGCTGCTGGTAAGTGAATATGATTACTGTTACCTCTTGACATGGATTATCAATACAAGATATATACAAACATGTATATAGGTAAACATGTATTTACTGTGCATGTTCCTATGTACAACTGTGTAAAACTATAGGTGTATATGTAGGGTTTTTGCCATGAAGAGACATGATACCAAGTTCGACGTCACCATGGTGGCGGGCTGCGTACATTCTATTCTTCTCCTCATTCAAGGTATGACTGAGAATTCATGCTGCCGATCACTACTAGCCATTGTTATAAGTACCCGGGACAGCCAGGGCCAATGGAGAGTTCGGCGACGCACAGATTTCTACTAGGTATGGTGGCATGCAGCAAATGCAGCAAATGTAGGATCGAAGTTGATGTTGTTTTTACAGATATGTCTGTATGTGTATGTTTGACATACAAGCTTGGAGAGACGATTTGAATGTATACAGATATATCAAGGCTTATGGATGTACATACCTGTAGAGCCACTATGTGTCCATTGGGGAGACATGATCTAGCCTAGATAAAGATGTATCACACTTAATACAGTAATACGTTTTATTTTGAATTGCACAAGATTGAATTTGCTATGCCAACCTTGATGTAACTGATGAGGAATCAACACTCTGAAAGACACGGGACATGCATGAAGTATGCTACCTTTCAGGTAATGGTTGTTTCTATCTGCAAGTGTGTCTGCATATGTACACATGTACGTTTATGTGCCGGCTGGTATGTGAGATATCAATAGACTAGATGGGAAAGCCCTTTCACCGAGGGCTCTTGTAGACATCTAAAGTTATATATTATGTAGGGCGATTGAAGATATGACAGCCAGCTAGGCTGAAGGTTTGGCGATATATGCGGGGTAGCATGATGGGAAATCGTTTGTTGTAACTGTGTCTGTTTTGTACACTAGTATATTATGGTGGCTGACCAAGAATGGATAGCTACTAATGTAATCAATGAATTGCTTCATTCGAAGAAAACACTATACATACAGAACAAACGTATGTAGACGGACATGAGGAGGAGAATCTGAGGGAGCGCCGGACAGACTAGTAGATGGAGGAGAAGGAGGAGTAGGAGGAGAAGAGCCAGGGTCAGCCGTCGTTTCCTTCACGGGCTGTTGGTGACATTTTCCGGGGTCATCCTGAGGGGTCACGGCTTGTTTGGGACAAGAGTATGCACTCGATGATCCACTGTGACAATGCACGTCTGACGCAAGTTACCGCCTTGCAAGCCCTCCTTGGCTATATTTTCTGAATGACCATATCTGCCTTGTCTCGTTCCGGCTCTATTGCGTTTGTATATCTTTCGCATGAGCGCTATTGGCGGCTGACAGGTTATTACCTTTGTACTGAGGAGGCCTTGAGGTTGGTGGTACATGGTGAAGTATGTCAGACGCCTAGAGGACTTGTGACAATATTAGGCAATATAGAAGTGAATTAAGGCCAAATATAGTATGTTTGGCCAAGTAGATGCATATTGTGGCTGCAAATGTGGTGCTAGTGCGGATTATGGTGGCGATGTGATAAGCTGACTGAAAGGAAGGGAATAGGAAGAATTGAGCGGGCAGTAAGCAAGCTGTGATAAAGAATGTATCGGACAGTTCACGTTAATATGGAAATGAGATGATGACAGAAATGTGACATCGCGAGGGCTAGGGCAGAGAAGAGTTGTCGTTATCACTTAAGTGAAGATGTTAATGGTTAGTAAGGACATCATCAGGATTACTGTGTCTAACGTAAGAAACCATGGAGATAATTGGAGTCTTCTTTACGATGCCTTCTATAATGGGACACAATTACTCATTGTAATGAACTGTATAAATGTTTTAAATAGACATCCTATAAGTGGCTTGTCTGGTGCGATGAATGGCAGGTACCTGGAATGGTGGTACCGCAAAGATAAAAGTATGGCGTTCGCAATCCTGAATTCTTTTTGACGATTAGCCGCAACTACCGTGCTCTATCTGAAATCAAAACAAGATGCGCTGTACGCAAATCAGTACGGATGTTGTGGCCGAGACATCAAGTGCAGTTGCTGCAGCTGACTGAATCATCCTCCGATAGTGTGAGCGAACCCTGGTGCCAGCTGGACGCCACCTGGCGGCCGGATTTTTTATTGATGACTGAAGGCCTTAGATGTTGACATTGGAGCCGGCAGATCTAATCAGCAGCATGGTCAATATCAAAAACTAGTCGGACATCGTCGCCGTCGACTTACATTCTGCACTTCCCTCCTTGTTCACGGACCCTTTATGATCCCCGTCACGGTATTTCCCCAGTGCTGGTTGACATCAAAATGCGGAGATGGATGGGGCCTGAGACCTTCTCTAGTGACTAATGCGGAATTTTCCCCAGACCAAAGCAGGGCGGCCAGCCAGCCTAGCAACCAACAAGACAGAGCAACGACGACCAGCACAACAAAGCCAATTGACCAGCGAGCCTACCAACCAACCATCCCATCTCATCCTATCCCATCCAGCTAACCAACCACCGACAAAGAAAAGTCCTGCTTTGCTTGTCCAGCTAGCAGCGGCGAGCCCATTATATCATGGCTTCTGGGCCAATTTCAGTCCCAGTCAGTCACCAGGTGACCCTCACGCGGCTCGTCTATGCAAGGACCTGGAATATATTTGTGCTCCTTCGTTACTGACTTCGGCGGGGTCGCCGGCATTAAGAACCATTTATCTTGGGCTCTTCCGTGAACCATTCCGCCTGGATATGATATATCTTTGCTCTTGGCTACAATGCAACTACGTACTGCTCTGTTGTTTTGATAATACTAGTGCTGCTACTAGTGTTAGTGCCAGTGTTCTTTTCACATATAACTTTTGGCTCGCCCTGCAGCACAAATTGCAGGGTTTGCATGAGCTTGCTCGCATCACGTTCTCTCGAAAGAGCTCCACACGCACCGCACTGATCTGTAAGTGTGCACCTCCACCTACATACATAATAGGACTGTTACGTGCTACTACCTACTTGCCCAAATATCGGACTTAGGATCTACGATTTCTTTTGCTTCCAATCAACCTATTTCTTTCTGTCACTTCTTACCATTCCTTCTGCGAGCAGAACAGAACAAGATAGAAAACCTCATTCAACGGAGCACTACTACATCATTCCTAACCCCATGGCATGGCTCCTTACAACTAGCTATATTGGTGGTTGCTCTGTCATAAGTAACCTTTTGTCGTCGTCTCATCACACTTTCTACATATGTACAAATTAGAACAAAAAAGCCCCGCCCTCTTGAACTTTTGACACTTTCTGTTCCAGAAAAAGATGTAAATAGCAAAGACGCCAGAGACCATATGATAGCATTCAGCGGAACAGCCCACATTGGACGTCCAAGGTGCTATTTTGAACTGGGTCTTTATACATATATCATGAAGTACAGGCCATCCTTCGAAGCCCGATCAAGCTATCGTATCCTGACGATGAACATTGTCGTAGTAGAAACTAACCCACAGATTCTTGACACCCTGGATTAGCGCATTTTCATTCTTCATAGTAAAAATCAACACAGACATTCGATGCTGCAAGGTTGTAATTAGAAGGTGTATGCGCAGGAACGCCTATGGGGAACTATCCTCCAAGCATCAGTAGCTTCAGAGCTTATAGTGTTCCTAACTATATCTTTAAACGAGTAACTAACAGGCAATTAGATGCTTCGTACGGTTTAGTGTCTAGTTCCAGGTTTGAAGGCTACTCAGTGCTTTGTTGATTGTTTGGTTGGCTCATGACAAACTTAGTTCTCTTGGGAATAGATAATCTCATGTCTGTCATTTCCGTGACAAAAGAGCCCTTTTTTGTGATTTAATTAAAAAAATTTACGACATGTATAGATCTCTGTCGCTAGTTAGCCCTCCTTGCAATATATAGAGAAAAAAAATCAAAGCATGACGACAGTAATCAACTAGTGTGGACATTGTGTACCATTCATTTAAAAGGCGTAGTTTCATTGCATGGCTCCTACGATTATTTGACCGAAATCAAACCTCGATATATAAGTCTCTTCTTGAGCATGGATTCGACTCTCGTTCTCATCGGGCCGCGAAATTATATCAGTAGCATAGAGCATTATGAGCTCATACACTAGGCTTTCTATCATACTCAAACCACTACCAGCCATTCTAGTAGCATCCCCTGATATTCACGTAGGCCTCTCAGAGATTGATTAATTATCTTCACCGGAGAGTACGACACCGCCGATCTTCATTGCTGCCCGATGCATGCCCGATTCTATGCTTTAATGAAGAAGTTTCCTGTCTCGAAACATTACATCAGCCATGTATACCACCACTCTCGTTAGTAATAAGCCGCATGTTGGTCCGACCGTGTCTTTGTCTTGTCTGAGTGGTCCCTTCCATCCTCTGGCTCCTGGGGACTTCTTTGGTTCGCTTCTAGATACAGATACATACAGATTTAGTTCTGCGGTCTCTGTGACTGCAACCGCTCCGTGCGGGTATATAGTGCCCTCGTTGATATTTGTCTAAGATTCCCAGGTCGGCCGACACTAGCACACCCCTCTCTCACTATCATCTGTATTCCTTTGAGACGCAATTCGTCAATTGCACTTATACGGCAGGTATAGATTCCTCTCAGGCATGTAACGGAGAGGAGGGGCTTGAACTTCGATTGGGACTTGGCATGCGGCTAGCCATTTCTGTAGAAAGACCGGCAGCAACATTGTTAGTACCAGGTCAGATAGCCAAACAAGATTCCGAGCTTGTATACTTGATACTCTTCTTCTAGTCTTCCACAATTTGAAGCGAAGGAGGAACGTAGAGATACTGAAGGTGAAACTTTTGCATTCTTCCCACTACAATTAGACATACAAAGGAAGAAAGTAACTGTAAGCGCAGGTGAAAACTCTGAACCAACATATGTAACCGACTTATAGGTCTCACGCTAAAAAAGCCAGCCCCTGCTGCGTTGTATGGCTGCAACAGCAAAAGACGAGTAGCAACGAACTAGACAAGCAGAGCCGTGAAAGACGATGTGACTCCACTGCACAAGTTTACCTTTTCATCTTTTCACTGGTGCATAAACGATATTTCCCTTCGGTTTCTCACTCTGTCCTGCGTGTTCCATAGGGCCCATCCCCCCCTTAAATGCAAAGTCACGAGACAAGGTGCTGGCCAAGTTGACGATTTGTTCATAAAAATACCCCGCTTAAATGATCGACTTTAGGCATACTATACTATACCGTGTATAGAAATATTTATATCATGAGAAATCTAGACCGGTTTACTATTGGCATATCTGCTTGGGTGCATAACGATATACTAAAGTCCATACGCCTCTTCAAAGTCGATAGCCTAATAACATGAGCTCTACAAAGTGACTAGGTTCATGGATGTTGCAGAGCCGCAACATATAAAGACATTGTCATACCAATTGCTATCCATATGAATGGTAAGACGGAAGCTGAGGCTAGGTAGCTGCCCATTCCATGGAACTGGGCAGAGCTATGAAGAGATAAGATTAAATGGTGCGGGAGTCTCAAGTCAGTCTTCAAGTAGGAACGGTGCTATATTTCTACGTATCATAGCCCAACGTTTCATAATGATGATGATTGGTTTTTATTGTCTGGAGATCGATATGTACAAATGCAACTTTGTTCTGCCGAGTGTTCATGCCATACCATGCCATATTTTTATACCTAAAGACATGAAAAAAGGGACGGTTTTGTACGTCTACTTGGTATATCGACCACCGAAACACAAGTGCAACGACGTTCATATATCCCGTATATGTATCCACTTATCTAGCACTGTGGCACTTGCTTGGTGCTTCGTGAAACAGGAGAGCCTCAAAATTGTATTTACTCCTATCTTGCGATCTAGCTGTCTCGGTTATTCACGTGCGACCTCGAGATTCCGTATAGCTTGGGCCTTATCTAGTTTGTCATAGTTATGTGTAAAATAGAGAGGTTAAGATATTTCAAGAATATACTTTACGCAAAGCATCGAATATCAGGGCTTCTCAGATGATTCGACTAGGCTTTAGACTGTCCAGTCCCTTTTCAAGTACACATGAAGGGATGGAAGGAGGAAAGTTGCTACGTGGCATCATGCCATCAAACGCAGCATGGCTAAGGTCGCAGTGGCCATACATTCGACGTAGAGTAGAAGCAAGAGACATATACATACATATGCAAGAAAAGGAGGCCTTATATGTAGTAGTCAAATCCACTTTGCATATGGGTTGATAACGCCTACGTCTTAAGAGATATGCATTCTACTAAATATAAGAAAGTGAGGCGAGGCTGTGTTCGGACTATAACGTCACAGTCATGATATGGTGATATTGTTGCTGACGAGCTTATTTTGACATGCCAACGTGGGATAATCAGCATTCAATTGAAGAACTTGGTTATCATTCGATCGGTGGGTATAGATGTCTCTAGTATGACGATTCAAATGATGGCGCCGTTATAAAAAATAAAATGCATACTTGGTCACGAGACGTTCTTCTAACCGAGCATGCCGATCATGTCCATCTCAAGCTGGTGGTCCTTTGGATGAGTTGGCAGGTTTCTTGCTCGAAAAATAGAAAACATGTAAACAAGGGCTATCCTGTCAAAGGGAAGACCACGAGGCGGTAGCCAAAAAATAAAAAAATTAACAAGAACAAATAAATTCCTCACGGAGAACAAAAAGAATAAAACATGGATGGCACCTGACGATGTAAACAAACAGCAGAAGAAATAAGAAAACACAATAGGCTAAGTGTGTTGTTCCCAATGGCCCAAGAAGGAATCGGCGCCAAAAGAGAAAAAAGATGATGCGGACGGAAATGATACAGCTTAGAAGGGATTTGTTTTTTTTGCTAGCTACATCCCAAGCTTTTAGTGCAAAGCTCAAAGTACGCTAATTAGTCCAGCCTAAACTAAGCCCATTGATCAAGAAACGCCTTTGATACATACGTCGATGCGATCATTTGTATGCATATATGCCTCTTCAGTTTTCTCTAAAATTACTCGAAACTTCAGACTTAGACGCCCCGGTGGCCAAAAAGCTATGCGCGAACCGGGAGTCGAACCCGGAGCTAAAGCATTTCTTCTTTGAGTCGAAATCTCATAGACCACTCTCGTGGGAAGCTCTAATGTTACCGCTACACCATCCGCGCCTATTTAAAGGGGTATTTCACTTGATCAGGCCGCTATAAAAGTATATATTTACTGTCTAAAAGCTTCTGCTACGTTTAGACGTTAAATATAATCAAATCAAATTCTGCTACGTTAAATATAATCAAATCAAATCTGCCTACGGTACTTGCTCATGTTGGAATTGGTTGCGTTGTGTTGTTGGTTGGTGTGTATGGCTCACTTGGGCAGTTTCCCTCTTTTTTGTCCGGGTCTTGATGGTGTTTTTGAGTGGTGTCGAAAGAAACCTAACTAAGAAGTGGGGATTTTGGGCCCATCAGAAGAAGGATTTCAAAACAATCTCGGTACTATATATGTTGGTGGAAAAATTCCACCAATAGATGTGGATCTGGGAGAGAAAATCGGTGGTAGGGTCAATATGATCAAGTCTACATAGGGTTATATCAAGTGGGTTACACAAAAACCTGAATTAAGAGTATCTTCATGACAAGTCGCCGAGGGCTGAGATTTTGTTGCGACATATATTTGCGTTCTAGATCATTGGTACTTGTCTCAAAAACCTACATCTATTACAATATCTTGGTTGGTGTACCTACTATGGATGCAAAGTAAGTAGGACATCATCGGCATATAGCCTGATGTTGTTGTATAGATGTGGACATTGTTATGAAAATTATGATCATACATCCAAGACAGCACCCCTCTTATATGATTCTTTATTTATCTCTATGTATATTTATTTATATGGAATTATGTGACGTTTGTTTCTAGACGTTTGTTCTTGTTTTATTATTTTAGTGAACTGTTCAAGTCGCATAACAGAACGGCTGATCCGGCACTAACTAACTAACATGAGTAGCCATTCGAGCTCTAACAAAAGCAGATAAGCATGGGAAAATGCGGTAGAATGGATTACGAAATAGGCCTTGTTGCATCTAGAAGAACCGCAGTCAGACATGAGAATGGTCCCGTGATCATTTGACGCATGTGCCTTGTGCCGATATATCTTCTCTTCGGTGTCTCACTTTTCTTGATCTTGATGAAAGCTATGTCACATGAGTTCTGATTTCTTTATAGATGCAGATATACTTTAATCTTACCGTCGTTGAATGATTGAAGAGATGAAGAACTTGTCTTTCGGACATTTCGCTGTCTATATGTCTGATATTGTGTTTTTGTCATGTATTAAATGGTTGAAGTAAGTTCTGGTATACGATGCTATTATTTGACGATGTGTTTTGTGGATCTTAGTGGCCTAAGGCATATTATGTTCGCACTATACATATAATACACATTGCATATAGTCATCTAGCCTGTGTCCTTTTTACTTTATTGGTTCAAGTATTAGTGCTAACCACATTTTACAAACGACGGCTACTTTGAGTGAAGCATATTAGATTGTAGTCATGTAAACGCAAGTATACACTACTGTCTCAAATCAAATCCAGCCTCAAGTTTTGATTCGTTACGTTTGCTTACCATTTTTTAGAGGGTTGATACAGCTATACAAACTACGTCAGATTTGATCATAGGATTAGGAAAGACACCCAAAAAGAAAAGAAGAGATGACTAACATGTCATAGTGGTGGTGTACGTTGCTTTGTGCCCAAGACCCCGCTGTTAGTTAGGCATAACTCAGGTGACACATAAAGCCTGACGCAAAAATATCAGGCCCATAGGAGATAGTGAGGCCTTGAGTATCATATTTATATTTATAATGGACCCGGCTGATGAAGTAGCTGTGTAGATGATCTGATTTATGATGATGATTTTGCATGCTGAGTTTGATTTTTGACTTGCGGGGCTTGATAAAGCATTCAGCACCCTTTTCCATTGCTATATGCTGATAGTAATCGCAAAGCGTTTTCGAAAAGCTCATAGTAGCATATCGATAGGTTGTAGTGTAACACATCAAATTGTACTGATGTAAACCACCTTGATTAGCTTTGTAACAACAGTGAAGATACGTCCCTAACTAGGCTCTATCACTATTTACCGCGGTCATTTATATCTTATAGCCATGTTAGTGATACGGGAGATAGTTTGACAGGCTCCATGCTTGGTATAGGAGAATCGAAGGCCTCGAGATCGGTTTTTCATGGACAAGATGACCACTTAACTCAGCCATGGATTTCATGAGTCACGGACAATGATATATAATGATACATACTAGGGCCTCGAATGACGAAATTGAATTATAGTTGTCTTCTTTACTATTCCATCATATTTGATGTTGGGTAGACAATGAGTAAAAAATGGACGTTGGTTGGCTTGACCACACTGGAAACAGAGTTTGCTATCGTTCGAGTAGGACGCACTTTTTTTCCTATTTTATTTAGCTCTACTTACTTTTTTTGCTTTACTTTTTGCCGCCACTCCCTAAAGCTAAGAAGCCGCCCAATTACCTTGTATTGCCATGCATCAAAGCAGAGCAAAAAGCAGAACGCGGTAAAGCAAAAGCAACAATAGAGACAAGGCCAACAGTAAAACAAAGAATATATGGCATAGTTCTTCTATTGGACATTAAAGATAGCCAAGTTCGTACCTAGGGGAATGTGCAATCTCGAATATATAGAAACTATCGGTATACTGAGCAAGTGATGTTAAAACAGTTGTTTGGTAACCAATCCGGCATTGTATAATATCAGTGGTTAGACGTTAAATATAGTCGAGTTGAGTGAGATATTAGTTTCTAGTGCTTATAAACGCCATACACAGTTGTCTGTATTATGGCTCTTGACAATATTGTAATAGTGTTTTACTATGAGTTGTACATATCAGTCCTATCCTGTGTGCCACAATGTTGTAATAATAGTGTAGCTGGCCTGGCCAATTATTAGGCTTAGATATCTCGACTGAGTGAATGAAATCTTTTTTTTCCCTAGTCACATGATAGCTATAGACCTTGTGACACAGTCCCCCTTCCCATGATTATTGTGGTTTTGCTACCATTAGATGAAAATTCTAACACGACATCTCCTTTTTCTAACTGGACAGTTTCATGTATACATAATTCACGTACCCCAAGTCTCTCCAACATTGATAGTCAACTTCGCATCTTATCATTATAAACCTTTTAAGAATATTTTATCTTATACTTTGGATGGATGGATAGCAACAAGTATCAAGTTACTGATATTGATTTAATTCAACTATCGGCTATCATCTTCACAGCATGCCAATAGCTAAGCCCTAGGTCTGTGTTGGGACTGCATGCACTACTTGTCCCTCTATAGCAAATTTTGCGATTACAAATCAAAGCAGGTAATCCAGCGAACAGGTCACCAACTAAGAGTAGACCAAGTGTTGAGAATGCCAACCAAAGCAATTCCTAATATACAACTCGCTTGTTTCACGATTTCATCTACAATTTGTATCGGCAGTTTATGAGAATAAAATTCAAGTTGACATGATCTTTGTGAATCAAGTTCACCATTTATAAAGAGGGTATATTCTTACACTGTACGATTTCATTTTTTCACTAACGGGCGTCATATCTTTCCTATTTAAGCAAGGCCGTATTTTGACTAACTATCTATAGCTATTCCCTTTAAATCAAGGTTTGATTACTGAACACAAAGCCTAGACCAAGATATTTATCAGTGCCTTCATTGATATCTGAAGCGATTACTGCCAAAGTAGAATGTTCACCTATACCACTTAGCATATTGCTTATCTATTCCAATGACGATATAACACTTGAGAGAGATTGCAAAAGTTCAAGAGTATAGCAGAGTAAAGATGAGGAAGGGTTTGGCAAGATCAAGAACTTTGGCCTATCCTTGATACAGAATAAACATATGTACTCCCAAGCACTACAATCTAGAAATAGTAGTAGATGAAATTATTGTCTGTGTTGTTGCTAGCTGTTCCTTGCAAGCTTTTTAATCTTTTGGCTTGCAGCTAATCTTTTTCTGAGACTAGCAGAAGAGAGAGTAGAGCTAGCAGTGTATACTCTCAGTGATTCTGTTAGACTATAAATATGGTCAAGTCCAATTCAAGTCCCAGAGAGTAATTTGCTTGAATAGCGATAACTAACTAGTACATTTAGAATTGCCATAACAGCTCTGCCCATTTTTATTGATTTTCACTGAACTATTGTGTATAACTATTACGTAAGTAGAGACTCATTGTCTTGCCAACATGCTCTGTTGTCACGTAAATAGGATGTATTATCTCTTAATTCCTAACCTTTGATTCATTTGATACTTTTGCATTTGACAGCAAATGTAGGGTTACCCGTGGACCTAGGGTCGTATTTGTGCTGTAGCTAAGCTTAACTTAAACTTAACGCTTGTACAAGTACCACATGTAAGAAGACTAGACCTAGGACAAAGTTTTCCCCTAACTAGGCAAAAGAAAGACATTCTTTTTAAAGCAAAAGAAGGAAGGACAAAATGGCGCAGCATCAAGACCGCGCTTTGCCACCAACATCCTCGCGAATCCGCGCCGTAGCAACTTCCGGAATTCGTAGGAACCTCTTCACCGCGCCCATGACGCGTCGGCCCACGTCTTCATCTACCGCATCATCATCGTCTACTAGCGTGATATCTTCCACCATGGCGGGTAACGATGAAAATGCTCTCTCCCGGGGCACGCCAAGTGGAGCCTCAATACCTCAATATCAACAACAACAACAACAACAACAACAGCAGCAACAGCAACAATCGAGGCAGATCGATGGCTATGGTCGCCATGGCCGCCACGGATCGGGGCCGAGAGTCTTGGATGTCATCCCGCCGGAGGAGATCGTAATCCGTGACAAGAACGGCGATGCACAGATTCCCGAATGCTTCGTCGATGATGAAGACGATGTAGCCCTGCAAGACCGCGTGGAGAAAGAAAGTGAGTCGGTGCCGATTCTTGCTAGCAAGTCTGGCTTCTTTCTCGTGAAGAGAATGCTAATAATCATTGACCAACAGAGGAGAAACACAAGCTTCGCGAGGCTGTAAAGCATCATCAGATGACTCGGTCCATGGGAACCTCACAGCCAGACGGTATGTTCAAGATGAGTTTCTTGAGGTTGGTAGTGATTTGCATACTAACATCGCTGATAGATGAGTTGATGGGAGACGTCAAAGCCAGTCTACGCGGGACCGTAGTTGCTTTGGACGATGATGATTGGATGTTCGCCTCGGTAAAGCCGCTGCGATGATGATTATAACATGATCTTTTACTTGCTTCTTATCTTTTTATATCTCTACAACAACGTGTCACGGCCAATAGAATGATCAATATTTCATGTCTCTAAAAATGATGCTACCCTTTTTCATAATGCTTTACTTAATCAATTCAGTCTTTAGCTATGTGGTATCGCCGCAACATATCGCGTTACCCTTCACAGGCTGCCTCCTGAAAGTTTCATTATATGCAGTTCTATGGAATGTACTTCCCATAACAGTAGTATTTAATACGTGTTAGCTTCCTCCCCTCCATCCTCCTTTCTCCATACATTAATCAAGGCCTTCGGGAGCAGGTGCTTCCACTGTATTAAGGGTGATTCTAGTATTGTTCTTCTTGGGTGCTGCTGGCGCCGCACCACCAAACAAGCTACCCATCATATCCATAAGCGGGTTCTGTGCTCTAGGTTTGTGGATCTTAAAATATGTCTCTGCAATCAGATCTAGCGACTCCTCCCAAAGATCTGCCACCTCTCTCACATAGGACGCATACTTTGCAATCAACGTCTTGTACGCCTCTGCGTTCGCTGTTTGCACCACCTGTAGCAGTAATGCCAAAAAGTTCATCAGCGGCAACGGTGGGAACACTACGGCCACCTTGATCGCACTGTTGGCCACAGTCTCCGCATCACCACCGACCGCCGTGGGATCCTGATCGCATAGCGTAGGGTTTTCCGCAGCTAGTGCTTGCACAAATTCGCCGAAGGCGGTGTTTGCGCCTCGGATGTTGCCTACTAGAAGGTAGGGAAAGACGGAACGGCTAGCATATAGTGCTGCGTGGTGCGGGTTGCCGCTCTCCTTGTACCATAAGTATTCTAGTGCGCTCAACACGGCGGGCGATTCCTTGGTTCCGAGTATCAAATGTTTTTCGGCTTCGTAGACATCGTTCTCTTCGGCATATAAAGAACCGGTGACGTGGTGTAGCTCGGGGTCGCCCGCGGGAAATTCGCCAAGCTTGGATGACCAACTAGATGACAACGAAGACTATTAGTAAGCTATATATTCTTTCAAGCTATCCGACTTGACATGAGAACCGCTATTCTCCGTCGACTAGAACATACCTCATCATTTCACCAATGAACTTCTTGCGTGTCGGCTCTTCACTTTCAAACAGGCGCAAGCACGCCAGAACCTTGGTCTTGGAGTTCACATCGGGCTTGATCTTGGCCTGCATGAACACATCTACCATGAGAATCGACAAGTCACCGCCCGAACCACCTTGGCCAGCCTTTAGCAGCGCTTGCGACACCCGGAATAGCAAATCGATCGCTGCCTCCCAGTTTTGTGCTTTGATGTGACGTGCTGCAACTACGCGGGCTTGTTGCTGGGCTTCATAGAATTGGCCTTCGCTGATACGAGACTCTAGCCGAGTGACAATCTTGTCGATGCGGCCGCTCATAGTTGCTACTTTGCTACTTTTATCGGTAGACAGATAGACCGTTGTTGTGTAGGAAGAGGGGGAAGAGTAAAGTACTGTTTCTTGGGTGAAAGTAAGGCTGTAGACTAGGATTCGAAGCTGAAAAGTTGGTGATGGTAGTTCGGTTGACAAGGAAATCAAAATATACCAAAGATATCGTGATATTATAGATAGCTTGTCTATTGGAGGGGCAATTCTAGTTACCTGTTTCGACCCAATATGAGCTTTGTGGGGCGGTTAAATTATGGCTGAACGTTCATGTTGCACCATGCTCTCAAACCCTACCTTTGACCTCATGTAACCCTAATGAGCACGCCATATGAAATAGAGGTGTAAGCCACATTCAAGAACACGTCAATTATCTTAATATTCCAAGATCTTGTCCTCCTGTCCTCCATCTAGAATAGAGATAGCATCTCAACCATACAGTCAATATCCGAGTCTGGTAGATTATGTCAAGTTCAACTCATAAAAAGCTTCTCTATGTATATCTTTTAGCTTTGTTAGAGATGCTATCTTTGAAATATCGGCTGGCTAGTTTAGAACACAAGTTGAGTAGCTCATCCACCTATAGTAAGAAGTATATTGAGATAGTACCGATATGCTAGTTAGTTTAGATTAAGGCAGTGCCAGTCATGAATGCCCATATTGCCATGGTGGAAGTATCAGTTTCCATAGTTAACTTTCCACTTGAAATGTCATCAGCTTCGACTGTAAAGCCAAGTTCGGTTGAAACAGGTTCGAATACATACATGATTTGTATCTTAGTAGTATTGAGACTTTTAGTGACGTTATTGTCGCAAAGTAGACTAGTGACTAGCTTCGTATCGTAACTCACGTCGTTCAATGAGGTTATTAGATCAACGACGTAAAACTACGCAGGAGAATTTTAAGTAATTTGATTTATCCGTATTAGAGCCATGAATGACGTAGCTAGGGCTAAGATGGAGGAACAGAACTGGACTATCTTCTTTGTGACAAAATGTGTACTAGAAGATCCGCCAGTTCCGTGTAAAATGGTTGAAAGATGCAAAGACTAACAATGCATATATGGTACAGTTTAGAAACAATGTGATACAATATGACACCAGTTGAAGTCTCATATAGCATTATGAAATCTCACAGTGAATAGCTGAGTTATGAATAAAATAGTCTCTTGAAAGATTGATATACACAACATACGTAGTAGTTTAATATGTATACTTATACTTGATTCTCCCAATGCGCAAGATTCTAACTGGTTTCTGTTTTTTTATTTTACATAATATCTTCGAATTAAAGCCTCAATACATGTCATTTTTCAATTTATAGTCACTTTTCCCCTTTCTCATATCTTTTTTTGTCTATTATTTTGAAATTAGCCTATTCAAGTTGTGTGGCTTTGTGATAAACTGTTTGGCGAGAGCGTCATGATGACGACAGAGAAAAAAAGAATGGAACGCACACTTGCCTATCCTTGGGGCCATGCTTCATTAAATTATTCCCTGATTAGATCTTGTTGCGTTGCGTTGGGAGGAACCAAATATTGAAGTCTTGAGACATGGCAAACAGCCAAGTTCGGCAGAACACTGGAATAGGAAACTTTTTTTATGAAATTGTGACAAGAGAAGTCCGAAAGAACGAAAGGAAGAATGAGAGAGAGAAAAGAGATGACCAAGCAACATGTACGAGTTCCAGAAAGAGAGTCAACTCGCCCGTAATGGGGAGATAGCGAGCATGGGCCCTCTCCCCCTCTCTCCCATAGTAAATAGCAAGGAAGTACCGACTAGATACATGTAAAAGTAGATGGTACAAGTTATTATCGTCTATGTTGAGGAAATTGGAAGCTTGAGCAAGGATCCATAGCTGAAAAAGTAGACGAATTAGTTGCTTGTTGGCTGCGAGAAAACAGAACACTGGAAGAAGTACCGTGGTTTCGTAAGGTAGAAAGTGCTCTTGGAACAGGGCTATGAGGAAGTATTCGGAAATGTCTTCATCGCAAATATATGGGTAGTATGTCCGTTCGGAAGTCAACTACCGGTACATATAATGCCAACACAAGAAACATATATTGCCTTTTGCTAGCAATAGTGGTAGAGTAAGATGTGCATGACTACACCATCACAGTGGCAGCATGCAAACGCATGCTGCGTGTCTAGTACTGCTGACCGTATGAACAAGTGTGGTAGTATATCGTCATACATCGCTATCTATCGGTAAGGCTTGTAAGATATATAGACGAGACACAGTTGCAGAAAATACTCGGGAGAGAAACTACTACTTAACACGGGAGTCGTGGATATGCACAAGTGTGTATAGTGTGACTAGTAATGAGGCGAGAAATCATATGTATCTCAGTAGCCAGTAACATAAGGCTACGAAGACGATTTTCCTGAATGGAGACTCATGCAACTTTTCCTACAACTATCCTACAACTGAACCAAACCCCGTCACTCATCTGCAAATGTATCGAGATAGTTCCATGGAGCGTGACATTGGTGATGGAGTGTACTCGGTGAGATATAGCATAAGAACACTTGGATATCCTTTTAGTTAGTCCTAGACACGATGGATTACGGAGTATGAAAGTACAGCGGTACAAAGGAAGCACCGACTAGGTCGTGATGCTACATGCAACGCATGATTCACGCAAATAAGGAAACCGAGGTTTTTTTTTCTCGAAGAAGGCAGGTCTTTGGCTATAATATACGGGGATTTTGGGCCTTGGTTTCTTGGACAAGTTAAGGAAGGAAGGACAAGTATGAGGTTGACCAATGCATAACCGCCACCGAAATCTCGTACGAAGCATACAGGAGAGAGGTGATCCTGTTTTATCGAAGGGGCCGCCAGGAATAGTGCTAATAGTCTTGTTCGATGACTTCATCTCTGTCATATACTAGTACTACGAGCAGCGACAAAAATACACTCTGGCCGCTAGTCTCAGGCAGCACCGCCATGCAGCCAAACCTACAATCATTACCAGCTCCGAGGTAACAGTTTGCCTGTATCCCTTTACCACTGGTCAAGAAGCCACGATGATTACGTGAATGGACGGAGTGGAAGCATTAGACATGCTTGCTCGTATTGAAGAATATCGGAACTAGGCAGCACTTGGTCTCGTCAAAGGTGTCAAATATTATCGGAAATGAGCAAGCGAGGCTGTGACTTGTAGGAGCAATGGAAGTGCAAGTTACAGTGATTATGGACACTCAAGTCCGACCACAGGACAGACAGTACCTTGCTATTAATGACTCCTGTGGTCTTGCGCAAGCGCGCGACCTACTAGCATGAGCGGCACCCCAAGAAATCCAAAATAATATTAGGAAGCCACAGAGAACCAGGAGTAGGAAACGGTAGGTGGTAAACATTGGATCAAGTGAGCCACGGCTCGAGAGAATCGCTGTTTGTCCGGAGGAAGTAGATGGAAAAAAGAGCACGGCTTTGTGGCAATATACCAGGTAGTTTACATGTGCTGATGTGACGTAGGCAGTGGTTTCTCTACGTAAGAGACATGCTTGGCGTCAAGACCAAGAACAATGACTTTCTACGATCAGCCCGCTGTGCATTCGTGGATAATAGGACATACGCGTGAATATAGATAAACTTGACGACTACCCAAAGAGCAGACGGACCAAAAGACGGCGAACGAGGGAAACCTTGCCTTAACATACAGATACTGATGCCACTATCACCACCACCCCCCCTAGACGAGGTGGTATTCCGGAGTAGTCTAGAGAATGAAACCTAGCTCGCCCTGTCCTTGCTGCTCACTTTCGTCGCCATGAGACTTTTCATGACCCTTCTCGACTTACTTGTATGTATAAAACCAAATGACCAAGAGGATGTTTGCCGATGGCACGGTTTGGGTGGGGTTGATAGTGAGTGAAAGAAGCTAATAGGCGGAGAAAGAAGGCAAAAGGTGACATAAATTGGGACACGATATTAGTATTTAATTGTTAGAGAAATGTTACAATGTAACGAGAAACAGTTGACGCTGACGCCATCTTCAATTTCTTGAGCGCGGTTTGTGACGGTAGAGAGGCAGAGAGAGAAGAAGCCATAGTGACAGCGGAAGTTAGTAGGATAATTCTTGAACAAGTGTCGTTGCAAAGCATCGCATTGCAGATCAGAAATGGTATTTTGGAACACAAAGACAGCTAATGACAAGGGCGTGTGTTGTTAGTTTCTAGCTGCCAGAGAAAACAAAGCTACCATTTTCTCTATATAGACAGCTCGCTAAGAGGGAGAAGGGATGAAAAAGCAGTAGTTTGGTGGATATAAAAGATGGAGATGTGGGTGACCTCTATGGCTCAACTAGGCAAAGATCTGAAGAAGGTTGCGCTGCACTGTATAGTTGGTACAGGCACCGGGTTTGTAGGGCGCTGGATAAAGCGCCTTATAGGAATGTGTGGGTGACTAGAAGGTTATGGAGAACTAGGATATTTGAGCATGGAAGCTTGCTGAAGCCTTTTTGCAGGACACGCGGCAAGGCGGACAAACGAACACTCCGAGCTGTCATATTCTACGGGTGGCAGTATGTGATAGAGAGTTGAATCGTGGACCGTGAGTAGTGAGTAGTGAGTGCCTCATGAAGGGGGTGAGTGAAAACACGCTAACTGATGACTAGAGAGCAATAAAGGCGCTGTACCGATAACCGGGACGCGCTAGAAACGTGGTAGAGCCTCTGAGAAGAGATCGAGAAGACAAGAGAATGGGGGCAAGGGCGCTGGGGCCAACTGAGGGCAGCAGAACCAGGGACCAAGAGTGAGAGGACGGTCCTGCATAGACAAGACGGGGGTGGCGGCCAAGCGGTCTTAGCACAGATACAGTTTTAAGTCATATAGCAATAGGAACAGCAAAGGAAGCCAAACCGGATGGAATTTGTGATAACTTTGATGGTTCTGGCGACGGCGACAGAGGAGGTCGATCGTGAGGCTGCAGCAAAGCAGCAAAAACGTAAACACAAAAAGCAAAAACGTAAACACAGAAAGCATAAACATAAACATAAACAAACGGGCGCCAAGGCTATGTACGTAGCCGTTGCTTGCCATTGCCATCGGGCAGGTTCTTGCTCAGTTCTCGCCCAGTCGGGGTTGCAGTTGCAGTTGCATTGCCAACGCTATGGTTGCAGGTGGAAGGAGCGACGAACACCGAAATAAGAAACCACGCATATATGTATATACATGTAGATAGAGTTATATATATGTGTACTTTTATGTACTTATAGTTGCACTATCAGCATTTCTGGGCTGGTGCTATTGCTTATAGCAACTTCGGTCTGCAGGTGTAAACGACGGTAAAATCGTGAGCCGGACAGTGTAACTAGAAAAAGGGGACGCTCCTCGCTGTTTGGGGGTCTTGTAGTGGGTTGGCAATGTTGCTCTGCTGCTTGTATCCCATATCCTGTATCCTGTTTGTTTTATTACTTTTATTGCTTCTAGTGTGGTGGTGTTGGCCGTGGCTACGACTATACCATCAAAATAGAAGCGTTGCCCCCAGCATCGAATGCAATACGGAAGGGGACGTGCGTCACTTCTCTCGCTTTACTGTTGGTGGGTGGCGTTTGTACACATATTTGCTGTCTATTTTCTATTTTCTGTTTTCTGTTATTTCCTATTTCTTATATGAGTAGCACTCGACAGGCTTCTCTTACTTGCAGTTCTTCAACCTTTTCTTCTTCTTGCTTTCTAGACCGGCCTGTTTCGAAGATCACACGCATTGTCACGCGCCTTCTACACATAGACTTTCCATCACGCCGCCGTGGGTTTGATCTGCCATCGATCTGCACCGCTGCTTCTTCTGTGTTTCAAAAACGAGTCTGTTCTGGCTTGACTTCGACAAAAGAAACCCGCAGCACGCCAAGAGCCCCTCGTCTATTCCCTGCCTGTCCGCTAGAGCTTCTCTTACACAGCGAGCCTCGACGTCCATAAACCACATACGCAGCCACGCCTTACGCACTACGCAAGCATCTCAGCGCCCATTGTGTCTTGGCTATCTGAGGATCCAGGGAGAGACTGCCGCTATAGCTAGACTTCTGTTTTGCTCGTGGCTGCATTGAAGCTTGGACGTTATCGTGCAGCCTAATATAGGCTCGAGAGTCGTCGGCCACCGCTTAAGAGGCGCTTATATTTTCGGCCCTGCCTTTGCATTTGCTCTCCAAGGTCTAAAGTACATAACCAACCTATCCGCTGGCTCTAGTACCGTTTCTTTCTATTTTCCATCTTGTCTGCCATATACTGCTGTTATTTGGTATCTACTGCTGCCAACTACACTTATTTATTTTTTGCTATTTGTTTCCAGTCTCTATTGCCTTAGGCTTAGTTACATTGATCTGCCTGTGATAAAGACTGGCTAGGGAGATCTCTACAGCCTATGAAAAGCTGCAGGTCATACGTTTGCTTAGTAGCTTGCTTACCCGCCAGTTTGAGCAACATATTTCGCCTTTGGCTGCCGTTGCAGTTCATATTTCTTTCTCATTTATACATATACAGGCTGGATTTCACTAGCCACAGCCCGCGCCATGATTGTCACATCGTTCATCTCCCACCGCGCCTACTCGCCGCCCGTGCTGGTCGGGTCCGGACATTCAGGACATACACACTCGCCCTCCCACGCCAACTCTCATTCGTTTTCCAGCAACCGCTTCATACTCTCCGCCATACCACCGCAGCAGTGTCGGACGGCGCTAAGTGATTTCGAGTCTAGTAGCGGCTTTGCCATGGCCGACTGGACGCCCATGATGCGTCAGTCTCACGAGTCAGGCGGCCCCATTGTGGTTCCTGCCCCGTCTTTATCTAGCGGCCCCGCCTCCGACGACATCAACCCCTCGTCATCCAATAGTAATGGTACCGACTCGTCGGCCGCCCTTACATCCGCCGTCAGCTCTGTTTCAATTTCCAGCGCCCCGACGGAATTCCACTACTTCACTCAATTGCCGTACGAACTGCGCCATGAGATTTGGCTAATGGCCATGCGTCAGTGCCGCGTCGTCATTCTGACTGGCTCGCTCAACACCACGCAGATCAGCGCAGCACCGAATGGGCAGGGCCAAATAGCCAGCGACGTGCGTTGGTACACGCAGAACCAATCGCCCGCACTAATGCGCGCTTGCCATGAATCACGTGCTATTTCTCTGCGCTTCTACCGCATTCACCTTCCATTGGGCCTGCCTTCCCATACAAACGCACCTCCCAGTGAGCAGCGGAATCCTGTTGCAACCCACGCTCACATTAATCCCGAATGGGATTTGGTCCTATACATGCCGCAGCATGCGCATATTCCAGCCGTTGTCCTCCTCAACGACCTGTGTGCCTGGGATCCCCAACTCGAGGGTCCTCATCATTTCGGTGCCAGCGAAAGCCCTGTCAGCCCATTCAAGCTGAAGATCCAGGCTAGCAACGGCATGCTTTCGCTCTCCGAGTCTACCTTGCTTTTGAAGACATGGCTAGTTTTTGTTGGTCGCTTCAACGCCAGGGCTCTGAATTTCAAGGAAGGATTTCTCCATCAGATGCGGGACGAACGCGTTGTCGACTATCTCAAGCTAGCCCTGGCTCGCATGACCCGGCCGGCTCTCAAGAACAAGGTCTCGGGAGGAACACATGCGGCTCTTCACACCATCAGAGCCCAGATGGTGCCGCTCTACGACGAGCAAAAATCCTCGGACAAGGGCATACATCACGAGACACACGGTCTTCAGTTAATCTGGGAAGACAGTGTCTTAGGAACCGGAAGTCGAGTGGTTACATTTCAACCACCAAACGACCAGTGATTTTACGAGTTTCTTTTTTGTTGTAACTATCTTTTTTTCCTACTTTGCATTGAGTGCGTGATAGGATATAAACTTTCTAGTTGGAAGTCCTACATCGCCTATTTATTCTTGTTTTTATCACGCCATAAGTGGCTGTATAATGGCGTTTACATTGGTTACTAATGATATCTCTATTTCGGGATAGGGGGTATTTGGTGTTTTGATTTTTAATGCTTGGGTTCGATAATCACTGTTTCTTTGTTCTGACGTTTCCCTTTTAGTATCATAAATTTTTGCATTTGCTAGACTCTCATATTTCATTATATTATTTGACGCTTTATCTTGTTTTGTTTCTTGAATATTCTTTTCATTGTTTCGTGGCGTTAACAACCATGCCTAGATGTGTTCAAAGCTATATATAGTAATGGAGATGGACAGGAAGCAGTGGCAATAGTAGTAGTAATAGTAGTACATATGATTATCTTCATGCAGGCTCTGTCAGCAAGAAGATGTAGAATGATAGGTAGACAAAAAAAAAGTAACAGCGACTATAGTAACAGAAGGGCTGGTGTGTTGATACATGGATGTGGTTTTGGGTAGATATAAGGAACGTACGCTCTAGTCAACGAAAAGACTTAGTCTTTATAGACCTGCGCCCTTCGAGACTAAAAAACGGGTTGAAAGACATAGACTTTTGAGATGCGTTAGACAAGCTAAGATCATCGCTAGCAAGACATAAAACACATGCTTATTTAGCCATGCGGATACGCGCAAGAAGGCGCTCACGGATCAACTTGCTAGTGAACTCAGAACCATGTTGAAGTAATAACGCTCCAAAGATGGCTTGAATAGCACTGTTCAGAACGACAGACTGGCCTGATGCAGCGAGGTTTTCAGGCTAAAGATTCGAGTGTTAGCGATATAGTCATCCTCGCGAGAATCAACATGAAGGAATAGTCTACAACAGCATGGGCATATAGAGTGCGAGACTTACCATGCGAGGCTTCCATCTAAGCACCTTGATCAAACCAACTTCTAGAGCTACACGCTCAACGGCATCAACCGAGACAACGTGTTGAGGCTGCTCGTGGGTTAGGTTGTCAAGGCCGGCGAGCTGGGGATTTTGGAATGGCACACGGCCGAATTTATCGGGAGTAACTAGAGACTCGTCCACTGGAGCTGTGGCAATGACCTTGGCAGATTCGTGCAGAATCGCCATACGGCCTGTCAAGTATTGTTAGTATCATATGGACATAGGTGTATCCCACAGGAACTCGGGGAAAAGAGCTTAAGACCCCCAAAAAGAAGCAAATATAGCAACATACCCAAGTACGCCAGACGATCATTCATGCCTCGTCTACCTTGGTCGAAACTTTTGTGCGTAACTGCTAACCACTTCAACTCATCCGTCAAAAAGCGTGCTCCGTCTCTACCCAGCAGTCGGCTATACATAGTATCTAACACATCCGGGTCCTCGTTAACCGCCCAGATCGAGCGCCGGGGATCCTTGGTGACGTGAGGCGAGAAGGGTGCCTTCATGGCAGCTGGAGTGTATGACCACCGCGGCCTGTCGGCGGCGCTTTGGTTGTCGTAGTGGCTACTCAAAGAGGTGGTCGTGCTGCTGAGACTACGGCGAGCCATGAGCTGCGGGGTGGCTGGGGAGGCAATGCGCCGCGCCGTCATGGAGCACGATTTCCGGGAGGCCATGTCAGGTATTCTATGTATTGTATCGATCGAGCGTGATGGAAAGTTCAAGATGGTCGGATGTAGGCGGGGTGAAGTGCTAATAGTTTGGCACAAGACGATGGAAGTAGACGGCAATTAAGGTTAATTCAAAGTAGAATTGAGCAAAAGTCTCAGATCTCATATAAGAGATCGATAGTTGACTGGACGGGTAGGCTCATTAACAACAGGACGTATCAAAAATCTCACCTCTTCTAACGTGGGTTTAACGATTTATCGTCAAAATCTTGAATTTTGCGAAGCAACTTTTCCCAATTGGGTCACGTGAAGCTTGCCCAGTGGGGCATTGTACTAGGGTTTCTTAGGGTCATAAAGCTTCCCTGCTCGGTACGGCAATTGTTTGTCGCAAAGCAAAAAAGGAAACAAGCTTGAAAATAGCAGTGTTTGCTCAATATTGCATATTCTTCGTATTAAGCAGCCCCAAGCTTCATTAAAATCCCAGATTCATCACATAAGGATAGTTGGTTCAACCTGTCTTTTCCACCAAACCTCCTCGTCTTGTCGTTTTCATACATAATTCTATAATATAGCCATCCATGGAACCTCCACCCAAACCAGTCGAGCCAGAGCGCAAAGTAAGCAGCTCATCTGGTTCAAGTTCTTCTACTTCACCTCTTCTAGCCAAGCTCGCAACTGCGCTTCCCCAAAGCTTCAAATTCGGTGTGTACTATATCTCGACTCCGCCCTCTCGCAGAGAGCCGCTATATTCTGCTCCGCCTAATCAGAAGCCCGATCGAACATATTGCGAATCTCACTTCCTTGCCATCTCCATCGATGTGACGGACGATGATGGCAGCGTCAAACCTGTACTTGTTCTTGCGCTAGAGATCTTCCTCTACACTACCAAATACTCGACGACACTCTTTGTTTCCAAAGCCGATTCCACCGGATATCTGCACCTCCTTAAGCTGCCAAAGGGCACGCCGTCGCCGATCCGCACTATAAGTACCGCGTTCATCGAGTATCTGATTGAGGGACGGCGGCGCCAGGACGTGCGCTTCGTCGTTAGTTTATTCGCGCGTGCGCAGGACCAGTATCTATTCCCGGGCAGCATCGAGAACAAGGGAAAGCATGTGCTTGATGATTACGGACTAGTGAAATGGTGGTGTCGCGTAGTCAACCCGATCATTGAAGCGCCACCAGCTGCGAAACATGACGAAGGCGTATGGAAGGAAATCAAGGCATATCTAGTCGTTCCTGGGCTCGACCACTACGAGACCCGTGCGCTAGTACCTCGCACTTCTGAAGCAAGCAAGAACTGGTCGTTCACACATCCGCTGAAGCTTTTGACTACTTTTGCGGGCGACGATCTTCCTCCACGCTGTCTAATTCCCAGCTACGACGATGATCCAAAGTGTCGCTTCCGTGACGAACTCGACGATGAAGCTCATAAAACATCACGTTACAAGGAGCGTGGCCTATGGAAGAGTGTGCATAATATTGATCAGTTCTGGGATATGATGGCGTTCCGCAATGAATGCTCCAGTGGCCGCATGACAGGCTTCCTATGGGCTATATTTGACACACCAAATAACCTGGTAAAACCTATACCTATTGCCACTACGACAACACCTGCTATAGCTACCAAGAAGCCAATAGCCAAGAACGACAAGAAGAAGAAGAAGAAGAGAAAGTTGACTGGGCCCATCATCCCACGCGAGCCTCATATCAAAACGCATCGCAAGAAGAATATGCTAAAAAAGCCTGAGCTCACTGCATTCTATTCATGGCCTCTTGCGACCCGTGGTGAGATCATAGTTGATGATACCGATTATAAGCGCCTATACGAGCTCCTACTGCGCTTAGACTTTGCCAAGTTGGATATCGCGGCAAACAGTACGAAGCAATGGATCAAGCAGGTCGGTGCTGGCAAGTGCTGGGGAGCAGTTGTCCAAGGTACAGCGGAACCTACACAGACTATTGCTAGTCAAGGTGATTCTACCACAGCCAGCACAGAGGCTGTCGGTAATGGCAGTGAGGGACAGGGACAGACGGTAAACAATATAAGCGGTCTTGTCAAGCGTAAGAGACAGGACTCAGATGTCAAGCCGCCAGTTGTTAATGTTCTCAGCACCGGCTTAGTGCGCAAGAAGGCGAAGAACTAGACATAGCCAGGATATCAAGGTGCGAATCAAGATTTACATATACAGTATAGTCAACATCATAGTATCAACGACGGTTGTATGAGACAGGCATTAACCGCTTAATAATAGTACATGATATTCTTTTGTATATCCTATCTTATGTACATATTTAGTATCATGAACGCTACCCTATATACGCTTTTGCAATATTAAAGAGAGGCGTGAGATGTGATGTCATGACAGATATACAACATTGTAAAGTATAAGAATAGAGGCTCAAGAGTAGGGTTACATAAAGGATGGCGGTATAAGTACAAAATGGCACTAGTTAGGGTTACATTGGGGACCTGAATCGGAGTATCGGCGATAAAGGTGAGTGAAGAACGGCAGAGATCAGGCCATTATAGCGGTGTCTACCATACGCCCAGTTGCGCACGAGTAGTGATTCCACAGATTGAGAGCAGGCTTATTGATGCTATAAATCCGAAGAAATAGATCGTTAGAATGTCCAGATTTGACTACAAGAACATCAGCTACGTTAGGGCATGTGACAGCTTATCAGGAAAGTATAGTAGTAGCACTAAGTGCGATCTTCCGGCAGGAATATCTACGATATTAAACTGCGTGTTTTGGTTGTTGCGTTAACGTTGGAATTATGTCTGATACTGTACGTATACACGTGATATACTATGTATATAAAAGTGATGTATCTGTAAGGAAGAGACAAGCCCGAACATGGATGTCGGCGACTAGAGTGGAGGATCGTACAGATAGTAGTAAGCATGCGGGATAGTAAGCTTATCTTTACGTAGAAGGAAGAGAGAGAAAAAGTCAAGAAAGAGGTAATATTATGTACTCTAGACTCTCCAGAAGCTTTTACATTTTCATAGCTCTATAAGATTAATGAATTAAAAAAAAAGAAAAGAAAAAAAACCTAAGCACTCTGCCAGTTGGCAGCTTTTGAAAACTACATAGAAAGTACATGATATTTTGTGGGGCTAAGTACCCTTTTTCTTAGAAGTCCCCACTTTTACGTCAAACTTTTATCAGATTAGATTGGAACAAAGCTCATGATACATAGCATATCGCTGATATATCAAGATCACAAAAGAGGAAAGACGTATTGCAAGCTAAGTGATTGTGTTTGTAGATTGACACGTTTGACATATCATATTACGCTGGGCAAGTGAGAAGTTAGCGGAGCTTAGATTGGTGGCATAACTAATATGCTATAAGTATATTAATATTAATGAACGACAGTGACTATAGGTTATATCTCAGACATCATATTTTCTCATTCCTTACGCCAATAGCGTCTTGTATATCTGTACAGATACATATTGACTGCACGTACCCACCACGGCCTATTCCAGACGTAATATACGAATAATTGTGACTGGCTCTATTGATTTTTAGTAGATCCTAAATATTTGTCTGGCGGTACAATGTACGGCATGGGTTAGAGTTGGAGAAGGATAAACAGAAGAATCAACGAGCAAGCTGAAGAAGAACGAACTTGACGTAATCTAGCCTGGAACAACCATATGAATACATAGTAGTCCGGAACGAAGATGAAGAAGGTGAGGGGGCAAAAAGACGCGGGAGAACAGACTTGAATTAGGGGTGGATAAGGGAAAAACCGGATTGATTAGTGGGCTGAACTGATTGATTGGCTGGATTGATAAGATGTGATCTGATAATAGCTCGGATGTAGAATCTGATATGATAAGATATTGCATTGGCCCTTGTGGCATTGTTGATTCAAGACATCGGGTGTATGGGGAGACCGAAATTAGAATGAGATCAAATGTCAAGGCAATGAATGGATAATTCGTGACTAGCCATTACTGATTGAAGTTGGTGAAATTTTAGTTGCAATTTACAAGTTCGTTTTTAGACTTCAGTTATTATAGAAAGACAGAATAACGTGTGCTTGCTTATCAAAGTTCTTAGAAGGCCATGAAAGTTCCTCTCCCATATTCGGTTTTAGAAGCCTCTATTTGAAGTAATTCCGCACTAAATCTAGACCGACCCTATTAGGAAGCTAGGTAGCTTTCAACTAGGAAAATCTAGATCGGAAGCTTTTTTGTTATCTGATCAAGCTTTTTTTTTTCGTCTACCGGCAATTTATAGTCTTGACTAGGATAATGGCAAAAAAAAAAAAGGCCAAGACTATCAAAGTGGACTCTCGCTTCTTATGTGTTAGTCGGAAAGGCAGAAGAGCTGCAGGGATCAGGGAATGCACAGGAACGCAAAAGGTGAAAGACTTGGTGACGTCGAGAACACGGCTTGTCGATATTTGCTTAATTTTGTTTGCTTGACCGGAAGAAATTAAAAAGATCTACTTTGGAACCATGCGGCTAACTGATAAAGCACGGATACTACGCTATATTGCAAGTTTTTTTGAGAGGTGTCGCTGGAAGTCACGTGGCATTTTCGTAGATTAAGTGGAAAGAAAGCATTATGATTATCATGATATGATGACTAAAAGTGGCAGCGGCCGGGGTGACTGCCTTTTGAAAGATATAGCCGTGACATTGACATGGCAGCAAGTCCTGAATCTAGCTATACGGCGTAATGTAGTATTTTTTGGCTTTATCTTATAGAAGCTTCTTACGAGGGCCATTAAGGAGGCTCTATATGAGATTTTCTTACGAAGAAGAAGAAGAAGAAGCCGGTGGAGCGCTCGAATGGAACTGGGCAGCCTGGGCCAGAGCCGCATCGCCGCTGATCGTCTTCTTCGAGAGCTTCTTGGCGGCCCAGGAGCGCAGGCCTGGCACCTTGCCCAAGAGACCCAAGGTCTCCTTCTGTAGCGGCAGCTCACCAGTACGCTCTTCGTAAAGCAGGAAGCCGATGGCAACCATCAGAGCAACCCAGTACAGGTTATACGAGATAACACTGCCGTAGGTGGCGCTGTTCTGCCAGCCCAGCAGAGCGTTGAAGACGTCCCAGCCGTTATCGGTCTCGGGGTTGCAGCAGTTGACATGCCACACCGACTGGAGGATGTTGTAAGAGCCAGGACCCGAGCCAGACTCGCTAACGTCGGCGCCGACCTTGCGCGCGAACATGTAGTTCTCGAAGAACCAGACGGAGCGAGAGAACAGGCCGGCGCTGATCAGATAGAGCACACAGGTCGAGGCGATCAGGAACAGCTGGATAGATACGGCGTTGCCACCACGGTAGATGGAGAAGCCGACGAGGAGGCCGGCAAGCGCACCGCAGACAACGGGCAGAGGGAATGCCTTGGCAGGAAGCGATAGCGAAACACCGCCGATGAAGACGACGGCTTCGAGGCCCTCGCGAAGAACGGTGATGAGAGGCAGCAGTAGCATCACGTTGCGACGACCCCATTCACCGAGCCACTTAGTCCAGTCAGTCGTCGACTTGACCGGCGACAGGCTCTCTGCGACCTTGAGCTTCCACTTCTCCTGCATCTTGTTGATGCGCAGCAGAGCAATGCCCATTATGGAGATGATCAGCGAAGCAATCATGCAGAAGATGGCTTCCCAGAGATCCTCAGTCTTGGACCATAGATCTTGGCCTAGGCCGTAGAAGACACCGATGAAGGCACCGCCGATAGCAAGGGCAATAAAGAGGCCGATGGCCGAGCCGACCCAGACCTGCTTCACCAGGCGCTTATACAGGGCTATATCTTGGCCTGGCTGGCCTAGACATTTCTTTAAGAACGAAAGAAGAACGGAGATCACGATGGCAGCCTCAAGGGCTTCGCGGAAGACGATGAAGAAGATCTGAACGGCGAAGATCATGGTGGGCTGATCAATTCAGGTCTTCTAGTGGTAAGTGAAGAAATGGCATGAAAAAAAAAAGCCCAAAGAAAATGAAAAAAGACGTGCCCAGTGTCGGTAGACAAGTGTAAGAAAAATAAAAAGAGAAGAGGAAGGGGAAGGGGGCTGATTATCTATCTTAGATGAGATAAGATATGATCTTGGGTTCAAGATCAAGATTAAGATCAAGATCAAGATAGAAGAGAAAGAGAGAACGCGAGAAAACGAGAAAAAGATCGGGAAAAAAAAGCTCACAGACTTCGTTCAGTCCGTGTAGACCTCGTTTTCCCAATGCATCACCAGTGTTCAATTAATAGAATAAACCGTTTATTTAGATAAAAATCCCACCGTGGGATACTTTAGGCGGAGACTCCGAAAAATGGGCAAGAAAAGAAGCTTGATCGAAGGAAGCCATCATGCTATTTGATTTAATATTTTACCTCTTTATCTTTTATAGATCGGCTGGAGGGTTGGGATGGCTTCATATTTTTTTATTAGTGCTCTATAGATTGTGTGATTGATAAAAAAAAATAAACTCACCATCATATGCTTTTTCTCGATCTTGCATTTTTTGACCCGCGTACTAGGATGCCCCTACTATAAAAAATTGACAATTAATATAAACGAGGGATCGTATCATTGTGCCATATTTTGAATTATGTTTCGCAGGTATCTTTTTTTTCATGTACAAATATCAGGAAGAAGCCGACGCCGTTTATTCGAGTTGTAGTGTTTTTTCCTACTTTCAGTACTGGTTTCTTGTTTTATTTATTTTCAGCCTCTGCGTTATGGTTGATTACCCCACGGGAGAGAAAAAAGTTCAGTTCCAAGAATATAAAACGGGTTTAATTAAGCCTGGGCCTTTGTAAAATTATCAAGAGTAGAGCTCGAGCTTCTCCTAGAGAAATACAGCGTTGAACAGAACTTGCCAAGTGGCTAGATTGTAATTATGGCATTTTAGATAGAGAGACTGCCGATTCGAATAAAGAAGAAAAAAGATCCCAAGGACTAAAGATTAGAAAGGTAGGTAGCTCGAAAGAGGAAAAAATAGACACGGATATAAGGATGGCACGGAGACGCCTATTGCTGCTGTCTGGCACGATTACTTTTGCCTTTGCTTTTCTTTTCTCTTTATGCCATCTTTGGGGGTTCCTTTCTCTTTTTGGATCCAAAAGCATCTTCCCTATCCAAGAACTTGGCATTCGTTATCTGATTATATTTATGTCGTGATTTCCACTCCTCTACATCATTTTTCTTCTTTTCTTTTCTGTTCCCTTGTTTATCTTTTCATCTTGTCTTGCCACGTAGTTGCATTAAGCTCACTTAGCCCTGACGTCTTGGCCCCAGCTTGGCATCTTCTATTCCCTTTCTTTTTTTTGTTCGGTATCCTCAGTCTTATCAATCACTTACAATCCCTAACCCTACCAAACCCTAAAGAACCGTGGCAATGGTTGCGGCCATCCCCTTCTTGCAAGCTGCTGTGGGCGCTGCGCTCTTCTTCAGCCGCTGCGTTGTGGCCAAGACTGTGGAATACAACTTCACTCTAAGCTGGGTTGATGCAAACCCAGATGGTCTGGCCTCACGGCAGGTCGTCGGCATCAACAATGCCTGGCCACTTCCGGTGATCGAGGTAGACAAGGGCGACCAGCTAGTAGTGTACATGTACAACGAGCTGGACCGCGGTGCCTCGATCCATTTCCACGGAATGTTCCAGAACGGCACGACGCACATGGACGGTCCAGCTATGATTACTCAGTGCCCGGTCCCGGCCGGCTCATCCATCACGTACAACTTCACCGTGGACCAGCCGGGCTCGTACTGGTACCACTGCCACACGGACTTTTGCTACCCCGACGGCTATCGCCAGGCGCTGCTAGTGCACGACTCGGACGCTTACTACGCCGACGAGATCGAGGCTGAGATCCCCATCACGCTGTCTGACTGGTACCACGAGATGCAGGATAAACTCAGCAAGGAGTTCATGAGCGTGTACAACCCGTCGGGTGCTGAGCCGATTCCGGACTCGTTCCTGTTCAACGATACGCAAAAGGTCAAGATCCCCGTGCTTCCGGGCAAGAAGTATCTACTGCGTCTCATCAACATTGGCGCCTTTGTCAGCCAGTACTTCTACATCGAGGACCACGACTTTGAGATTGTCGAGATCGACGGTGTGTACACCGAACGCCAGAACGCCAGTATGCTTCTGATTGGCGTGGCTCAGCGCTACTCGGTCATTCTGACCACCAAGAACTCGACCTCTGCCAACTTCGGCATCGTGACCGTCGCTGACTCCGATTTGCTGGATGGTATCCCGAGCACGCTGCAGCTGAACCAGACCAACTGGCTTGTTTACAACGACTCGGCACCGACCAACGATGTCGCCGTGACGGCGGCGCTCAGCTCGGACTTGGACCCGTATGATGATATGGGCCTGGTGCCATATGACAAGATGGAGCTGCTGACCGATCCCGACCAGGATATCGTGTTGACTGTCTACATGAACAACTTGATCACCGGCGAAAACTACGCCTTCTTCAATGACATCACCTTCACTCCCCCCAAGGTGCCTTCGCTGTACACTCTGCTCGACGCCGGCAATCTATCGACCAACCCGGAAATCTACGGTACATACACGCAGCCCGTCGTGCTAGAACGCGGCCAGGTCGTACAGATCACCCTGAACAACGGCGACTCGGGATCCCACCCATTCCATCTTCACGGCCACAACTTCCAGGTCATCTCACGTGAGCCGCCATACGGCCCCGACTACAACTCGTTCCGGGACGGCGATCCGGTAGCCTACGATGCCTCCAACCACAGCGACTTCCCCGCGTATCCGCCGCGCCGCGACACTGTTATGCTGCCGCCACAGGGCTACGTTGTGCTGCGCTTCGTCGCCGATAACCCGGGTGTCTGGACCTTCCATTGCCACATTGACTGGCATCTGTCGGGCGGTCTGGCCATGATCTTCATCGAGGCCCCCGAGGATGTCCAGAGCAACCTGACCATCCCGCAGGACCACATCGATGCTTGCAAGGCTGGTAACACTCCTTATACCGGAAATGCCGCTGCGAATACCGAGGACTATCTCGATCTGACCGGCCAGAACAAGCAGCCCGGTTGGTTGCCTGCTGGCTTCACCGCCCGCGGCATCGTCGCCCTGGTGTTCTCGTGCATCTCGGCCTTCCTGGGCATGGCTAGTCTGGTCGTCTACGGTCTAGCTGATATCCACAAGTCGTCGTCGTTGGGCGCTGTGGCGGCAACAACGCTAGAGGAAGAAAAGGTGGCTGGTGGAGTAGTCGTTAGTAAGATATAAAAGAAGGGAGTGAATCAACATTGACTAATGGAAAGCATGTAGCCTCTTATATATGCATGCTTGTATACTTGCTTGCCTTTGATACCGAAGATTCGACAGTCATGAAGAACATCGATGAACGAACGGTATGCTTTAATAATGATAATAAAAATAATATTGTTGAGACTTTCTTGCTTTTTTATTTCTTCTTTTTGTGTGTTCATGTATTCACTTGAATTTGGCTACTCTCTGGGTTACCCTTTCCTCTAGTCTGCTTGGCCATCAAATATGATCGATCCTCTTGTCTCTATATACATACAGATATATGCCAGAAACCAAGTGTGGAATACATCGCATCCTTACAAGACTCCCGTTTATTTAGTCTTGCCTGTGGGGATAGCGAACAACACCACACGCTTGCCCTTCTCGCCCTCCTCGCCGCTCTTCCAGTCGCTGATACCCTTGTCGACACGGAAGTAGCCACGGCGCTCCAGCTGGATGATGTCGTCCGACTTCAGCAGACCGACGCCCTCGTCGCATAAAACGTCCTCAGACCAAGCCGTCTTCTCGGTCAAGCAGTCTTCTAGCACATCCTCCTCCTCGAGCTTGTCCTTCTTGATGAGATAGTCAAACTCCCATAGCTCGGCGGGCACCAGCGTCGTGCCAGCACTAGACAGCCATGTGATCTTCTTCTCTGTGGCCTTGAAATCACCCTTGAGGTTCAGCTCCAGGTCCATGGTGTTGAAAGTCTCTCCGGTCTTCTCAGACTTGCGCACAATGGCGTTACCCCAGGCCATCAGAGTGATCTCCTCGTTGTCCTTGAACGAAACCGCGTCAGCCTGCTCAATGACTAGCTCCGAAGAAAAGGCAACCTTCTTCAAGCCGACAGAGGGGTTCTTAAGGTGCTTAGGCTTCTCCTCGACGAACGCAGCAGCAGGGGCCTCGGCGCCAGTCAACTTGACCTTGACAATATCCTTGACGGAGATGGCAGTGTGGCGAGCGATAATAGGGTCGATGACTTTCTTGTTACCAGCCCAAATGGTGGTCCAGTCCATCAGCGAGATGTTGCGCGAAGGGCCCTGCTTCAGGATAAAGTCACGCAGCGCCTCGATGGTCATGCCGCGACGACGGATACCACGGACAGTGGGCATACGCGGGTCATCCCAGCCCCAGACCTTGCCGGCATCGACCAGCTTGGCCAGCTTGCGCTTGGACAGTAACGTGCGAGTGAAGTTGAGGCGGGAGAAATCCCACATGTAGACCTTGCGCAGGCCCAGAGTCTTCTGGAACCACTGGTACTGAGGGTTGCGATCAGTGTACTCAGTGGAGCGCAGGGCGTGTGTGATGCCCTCATACGAGTCGACGACGGGGCAAGCAAAATCGTACATGGGGTACATCTTCCACTTAGTTCCGGTACGGTGGTGCGGGTCGGTGACATTGCAGCGGTAGATGACGGGATCACGAAGGGCCTTGTTCGGGTTGTCAAAGGACAGCTTCGCACGGATGCAGTTGCGCAGACCGACCTCGGTACCGTTCTTCATCTCCTCCTCGAAGATGCGTAGAGACTCGGCGACGGGCAGTTCGCGGCGCTTGGAGGCAATGCCGTTGAAGCGCTCATCTTGCATGGTCTTGCCATCAGTGTCGTCAGCGTAGGCAAAGCCCTCGGTGATCATGCGCTTGCACATGTCATACAGGTAGTCGAAGTAGTCCGAGGTGTACGACAGGCTGTCGGCCTTGACGCCCATGAGGGCCAGATCATCGACGATGGCATCCTGGAACTCCTGTTTTTCCTTGGATGGATTAGTGTCGTCAAGACGCAGCTTGAGCTTGCCATCGTATTGCTGGTGGGCGAAGTAGTCGCAAAGAAGAGCAGCCTTGGCGTGACCGATGTGTAGGTAGCCCCTAGTAAGAAGATATCCAAAGCGGTTAGCAACAACCCTGGTCCGTGTAAGTGCACAGATAAATGACTGTGGGTGGTCTCATAAATAGCAGCCGGGCCGGCCGAAACAGTCGATAATAACAAGACAAACCAACGTAACAAAGAAAGAGTGTGCTAGACATACGAGGGCTCAGGCAGGAAACGGGTGACAACACCCTTCTCGGTCTCCTGGAGGGCAATGTTGTAGTTGCCGCCGGCCTTGCTTTGGGCCAGCTTCTTCTCACGGGCAGCATCCTCGCTTGCCTTGACGGCAGTCTGAAGCTCAGGGTGGACGGCCTCGACAAAGTTGAACCAGCGAGCCAGGTTGGCCAGCGGGCCCTTGCGGATAAAGGCGATGGCGGCACGGTTAGAGCGCAGCGTGGTCCAGATCTGAGAGTCCAGAGGGCTCAGTTCGTAGCCGACCAGGTACGACCGGAGAGTCAGGTGCTTGTCCAGGTCGCGAAGGTGAGCATCGATGCTCTTGAAATCGCCGGCCAGCTTGGGGGCAACGGCGGTTAGCTCGTCGGGAGTCATGGTGATAGTAGAAGTGAAAGTGAGACTGACGGTCACAATACTCGGTTGTATGGATGGCAAAGAAACAATGAAGGAAAGGAAGTCAGCAGTCGGTCCGGGATTCCTACTCAATATGAATCCGTCAAGCGATGCACAATATTCAATGGCTTGGTTGACTCAACCAAAAAGCTCACTCTTTAACTAACCAATTTTGGCGGGGTCTTTTTGTTTTCCTTGGCCAAAATACCGGCTTTATCTATTATGGAGGGTTCTTATGTGTTTATCAGCCGTAGGATTCAAACCCTAACCATCCACAGCCGGCCCACTGTCCATCGCTTAATCGGGGTTATTGGCCAACCACGACGACTGCTGTCCTAATCGAGCTTGCATAGCAGCATGAGAGCTCCATTGACCATCTAGATCTATATTCAGCATAACACAAGCACATCTTATAACTTTATACACAATTCCATACCTATGTCGAGTCTAAATCTCTCCCTTCGTGGCCGCTCAGGCTCTCAGTCAACCTCGCTATACCACTTTGACTCGCGCAAGGGCAGCATTGCTATACCATCATCTTCATCGTCCAATTCTGACGACGACGATCTTCCACTTCCCTTTCCTGAAGCTCTGCCTCGCTCAGACTTCCTTGCGTCAACTTTCGACCCGACGGCCTATCTCTCACAGCTGCGCGAGCGTCACCAAACCCTTGAAGACCTGCGCACTGACTTGCGCGAGCGTAGTGTATCCATCAGCGCCGAGCTACTAGAGCTCGTCAATGACAACTACACGGCTTTTCTCTCGCTCGGCAACGACTTGCATGGCGGCGATGAAAAGGTCTCCGATGTCCAAATGTCGCTTCTGGGATTCAGAAGGGCGCTTGAAGACCTGAAAGGCCAGGTGGCTGTGCGAGGTGCTGAAGTTGAGGATCTCAACAACGAGCTCAAGACGGTACGCGATGGCGTAGAAGCCGGCCGCAAAATGATCGAGGCTGATGATATACTACGTGACTTGGAAGCCCGTTTGTCCGTCGACAACTTACCACCAACAACTCCCAAGACGCCCACTCTCAACCACTCATACACTGGGCTTACTGCCAATGGCAAGACAGCCCCCGCCATTGATGACGAGGGCTGGTTCTCTGACTCTGACGAGGGAGAGGAAGAGATTGATGAAGACAGCCAAGGAATGATCGGCACCAGCCCAGTAAAACTTACACATCTCACTGAAAGCCTACAAAAGGTCAACAAGCTCTTTGACCAGTTGGGCCGTGACAAGCCTTTTGTTATAAAGGCCGAGGAACGGCGTTTAAGGTGCCGGAACACCATCAGGCTCGATCTGGGTAATGCCTTGCGCGAAGCAAAACGGGCCGGTCCCAAGGGACACGCAAGATTACTCAGCTATATGGGAATTTACCAAAAACTCGGGGCATCTGCTGAAGCTGTCAAAATTCTCAAGGCTAGATGATTACTCAGTCTCCTCGATTCTTACTTTATTTTTGCACATATTAGCTCTAATTATAATGATCAACTTCTTTTGCAGCACTGTATCATTCGCTGCTACATATACACATATAATTAGTTCAACTCTGGGTATTGATATGTCAAGATAGTGCTTTTGTTCGAGATCGAATATGCTACAATTACTTATGGTACAAGAGAAGCTTACGCCGAAGCTTCAGTGGGTGAGTCATCACAAAGAAGAGGTATGATAGAGAGAAAGAACGCCGCTGATACATGGTAGTGAGGGTGTTGTTCCCGGGATCTTTCTTCCTCCTCTTTTGTCTATGTTGCCTTCAACACGTGGTAGTTAGATACTCTTTTATATTACATCAATCCGCCCAGATGATGCTCAGTGACCACCGGGTCCGTCGAGTTGAACTTTCCATTCAAGCTCAGACCAGGGCCCTTTGATGAGCTCAGCACCACTTCACGCACCTCCTTGTACGTCAAATCTTCTAGGGCGGCACACTCCTTCTTGATCTGGCTCACGAGCGCCTTGATGTTATCCGCCACCATCTTAGGTGTGAAACCGAGTTGGCCAACAGCCATGCGTACGACGCCCTGACGCTCACGATACTCGTCCGCGCCCGACTGCATGCTACGCTTGATGTTCTTCGTGATAGTGCCCAGCTTGCGCGACGGCATCAATCCCTTAGGGCCCAAAATACGGCCTAGGCCCGCCGCAATTAACGCCTTTTCACTGTCTTCGTGGCAAATCAACCGGTCAAACGGCATATCACCGGCACGGATGCGCTCGAATAGCGACTCTTGGCCTGCCACTACGGCACCACTCAGTAGTGCTTCTTGTGCAATCATGCTGTTTTCGGGACAAATAACACCGAATTTCGCGCTGGTACGTACTGGATTAGGCAGCTTTATCGTGTTTCTCACAACTGGGCCGTTACGTGCGGTACGTAAGCGGACCGAGATTTCGTACTTGGTTGCGCTGCTATGGCAGCCGACCTCGGCAGCGCGGATATATCTATTGAATGGCAAAGAGAAGGATATTGGCAGTTAGATATATGTATTTTTCCCTACGCAAGGCATGATTTTGTAATTCTACAGGACATACCTGACAGCATCGCACAGCGAGAACTGTGGGAACTTTGTGGGATCGTAGACCTTGAAGTCCTTGGAAACCTTCTTCTTCTTCTTATCTACCTCCTTGCTACCCTTCGACTTCACACTAGCATAACGGGTCTGCATTGCTATGGCTGCAGCAATTGGAGTCATTACAGGCCGCGCAGAAGCAGCCTGTAGGCCAAACCGAGTCAACGGCGATAAACTTTGGAAGCCGGAAGCCATTGTGTGGGAGAAATCGAAAGGGAAAAAAGGGAGCAAGAAAATGCGAGACAGAAAAACCCAGTTGTTTATCGGCGGCAAGCCTTCGATCAGCTTTCAATCACGGTAGGTTTAGAAGTCGTTGATCAGAAATTGGTGGGGTGAAGATGAACGAAGAACAAAGGCTTGTGGATAGGTATCGTGGGAAACAAAGTCTGGAAAGTAGGCCAATCGCAAAAAACAAATGTCGTTATACAAGAAATTTGACGATAAAGGCCGCTCTCAAGCAATATTCAAAGCTCTTCTACACACAAACAACGACATGTCGTTCGTCGAGCGGCCTTGGTTTGTCTATCTCTAAGGTGGGTTCGTGATAAATTTGTTTCCGCCTGAGGTTTGAGGCCCCCACTTTTTTTTTGCTTCTCGATTTGTACATATGTATGTATGTTTCAAGTAGCTTTAGGATATCAGGCTTGGTATGCGAATATTCTCTGTCTAATAATCAAATATGGATGGAGACACAAAATATTATGTGCATAAGATTTTTCTACACTGAGTTTTAACATAAAGAGTAATACAAGAGTACTTATTTGTAAGAATTAACAATTGTTTTTTGATACATAATGGTTCAATTTTAGTGAATATCACGTGGTTTACTAGTAAAATAGATGATTATGCTATAAGTGGCGGTTGCTTGTCAAAATTAGGAAAGAGCAGAGTTTCTATCATAAGCGAGGCAAGGCAGACGGACACTTTTTCATGACAGTGAGACTATATTCGCAAAAATATCAGCCACAACTCTCTGAATTCAACTAAAATTGCTGGTAAGCTACTCTGAAACTACTTCCACTTCTATCTGACAGGTTCAGCACTTCTATAAACACAACAAGTCTTGAATAATTGGACTGTATCGCCTGCTCCTCCCGGATGGCCACACAAGTCAACTCTCGGTTGACTTCGAGCTCTATTGTAAAGACAACAAGATTGTTACTGTTTGCATGCCTCCCCACTCATCTCACATACTCCAGCCTCTAGATATGGGGTGTTTTGCCCCTCTTAAGCAAGCGTACAGGCACAAATGAAGAAGAAGATGCGGGCCGTATAACGCACATCGTTAAGGAAGATTTATTCCCTTCGTTTTCAGAAGCATTCAAATAGTCTATGATAGAGAGCAACATTCGTGGAGGTTTTAGAGGAACAGTTATTGTGCCTTTAGACCCGGAAAATGTAGACGCTAAAATTGAAATTGCACAGCGAGACGCTACAATTGCAGAAATCAATCGCCAACTTCAAAATACGACTATCGAGGAATACCTGAGAGGTTGCCAGACACTTGTACTCTGTAAAACCAGACTTGACACTTCCGATGTCCTCACAACTAGGGCTCCTTCTACCAAACCTGCTAGAGGGCATTGTCCTGGCCTTCTTAAACCATGGACCACCTTTGAATCAGTTCAGGACAGCTTGATTGAGCAACTTCAAGCTCTCAGTTCATGTGAAGAGCGACTGTTTGAAAGCTTACATTTCCTCGAGACTATGGGACATAGAGTCAGCACCGACATTGTTAGAGATGAACCTTCTCTTATTTCTGTCCAGCACAATACCATTGAAAAACCGGTGGAGCTTATCTTGTCCTGGCTCTCCGACTTCCATTCTCAAAAAGGAAGTATCCCTCCTCTTCTCAAAGATGTGGAATTCCACACAACAGCTAGTAATCTCCGTCAGCCAGATGATAACGGGGATGGTGAGGAGCGGGATGCAAATGTGCGTACATATCAGAATTGTGTCACTAGAAAGCCAGACCGGAAAGGGGTTGTCTTTGTCATCGAATGCAAGGCACCTTACAAACTTCACAATACGCATCTTAAACAAGGGCTACGAAAAATGAACATCAGTCAGGAGGTTGTTCATAGGGCAAAGATACCTACTGTTGGGCCTGAAAAGTATCAATACTACTCCAAACTTTTCTCAGCAGCGGCTGTCACGCAGACATATCACTACATGTTAGAGACCGGATTGGAATACGGCTATTTGACTAACGGAGATTGTATTGTGTTCCTCAAGATTGACTGGGCTGAGCCGACTGTGCTTTACTTCCACCTGGCACACCCGTCAAGAGAGGTTGAGGCGAATAATGACCCTATCTACAATAATTCTGTAAGCCAGGTCCTTCTTTTCACACTGCTTGCCCTCCAATCAAACCAGCATGGCAATGATGAATGAACGAAGGCAGTCATACAGTGTGAGAAATGGGAAGTTGATTATAACAAACTTCTGCAGGATATCAGTGGTGCTGAGTTGGATTTGGAAACGGACCCTAATCTAAAGTACCGACGTACCCCAAAAGACCTTGATTTCAAGGAGTCATCTTCATCCAGAAAACGACAAATATCTCAGATTAGTGTGCCACACCGTGTGCTTCGGTCGCACAGCAAACGTGATGGGGGAGCAGGCTTCGGTGGTGATAATGATGGTAGCAGTACTGGTGATGGTGATGATTGCGGTGCTAGCGGGACAGGCAGCACAAGTGGTCATTCTCATGATCGTGGCCCTGCTGCTAGTGGCTCATCATCGCACAAAGCACCTGCTGATGGCAGCACAGAGACCAATCTTCAAAGAGAATACTGCACATCATTGTGTCTGTTATCACCCATGAATGGTAGGAATCTGGACAGCAGTTGCCCCAACGTGGCATTACATCGCAGTATGATATGGAGCAAGAACAAGCACCCCGTTACACCCCAACAATTCATGGATCTCGTACGTCAACAACTTTCTAAGAGCTTGGAAAAAGGTGTTGTGGTTTTGGGAAAGGAGGGTGCTTGTGGTGCTCTATTTCAGATAACACTACCGCAATTTGGCTATACCTTTGTTGCAAAGGGTGTTACTGGAGGGTGTGTTGTTGATCTACAGAAAGAGGTGACTGTCTACAATCAGCTAAGGCCACTACAAGGTAATGGAGTTGCAGTCTGTCTTGGCTCTGTTGACCTCAAGGCACTGGGTCAGACATACTATTACTGGTTTGATGTACGAATCGTCTACTTCATGTTATTATCTTATGGTGGTACAGAAGTCAAACCAAACTCGGTCATGGAGAAGTCTAGAGCAGACATCGCCAGCACAGTCACCTCTACTCTGAAAAAGATTCGTAACCTAGGGGTGGTTCATGGCGACGTCCCATGGCCAAATGTACTGCAAGGGGCTAATGGAGAGATCACTGTAATTGACTTTGACAGAGCCGATATCCTTCCAGCAGAGCATGATATTTCATCTAACAAGAGGAGGAAGCTTTCAGAGGAAGAAGGCAGATAACCTTTGTCAAAGGCAAAACAGGAGGCGCTTTTCGGCCATGTGGCTCGACTAGACTACCGCAGTGCACAGAGTCTTTTAAGTGAGCCACTCTAATGCTCATGTTCTGGGTTTGGGCTGTTTTGACTTCTGTATCTGTATTAAGTATAAGCTGGTCTACATATAATCCTATTCACAACAGATGTAGTCCTTAGTTATTTTAATTATTCTCAAGTTTCTACTACTAAATGGCTTCACTTGACTATATTTATGCCCAAGCACTAAGTTTATATGACATTGGGTTGGCTACCGGACAGATATTCAAAGTTGTGCCTGTATATTAAAGTTGTTTTGGCAATTTTAAAGTGTAAAGACTAGTTTGAAATGTAGCGATAAGTTCAAAGCAAAGAAAGGTAATAGTAGAGGAAAATAGTAGAAAGAAGCAGTAAAAACAATATAGAGGAAACAAGAAGAGCGAAAAAACCTTGTCACAGCTGTAGAATCATCAAAAGAAAGCAGCACCCAATCAAAACATCATTCACATGCTCCTCAGGCCAGGAAGCCCTCCTCACAATCCGCGAAATCGTACTCGTCTTGATTCCCCAAGTCCAAGGGACAGACTGGGAGTGTTGCGCCGTCACCCATGCGGCCTTCTCGAGCCACACCTCGGGTCACCCAATGGGCCTCAACTCGGGTTTCAGCCATCAGGATGCCCACGGTTCTGGCGAGCCAGGCTGAAGTGGTCTTTGACATACGTTGTTGTAGTATCTTGAACGTAGTTTCAGACCTCGAGTCCATCGATCCGCCCTGGGAGAACACTATGGGGTAGAACTGCTCACCAGCTTCCAGGGGGGGGCATTTACCAATCTTAACGTTGTAACTCTTGTTCAGAATGGTAGCTGCTTCCCTTGGGGAGTGTTCCCCGTGAAGCGTGACGATTGTCAGGTCGTAGAGCTTGAAGTCCTCCGCTCGACAAACTCGATAGCTTTGTATATGTGGGACGACACCGCCGTCCCCTAGCCCCGAAGAACTAGTGGTCCATACCTCCACTACGAGCAGCAAAAACAAATACAAAAAGAAAAAAAAAGAAAAAAAAGAAAAGGTTGTAAAACATGAAAACCAAAACATCGAACAGCAAGGCAAATAAAACATACAAAAACAGAAACAAAAACCATACCAAATCCTCCTCAGTCACTTCCCCCCTCCGCTGTACTTGTCTGGCCCGCTGATGGGGCTTCTTCTCTAGGCGCATGGGCTCTGTAATGCCGCCATTTCACCTCTAATCTCTTGGCGAGATACTTGCATGAGTTCTCTTTCTGAAGTAGCTTTTTGACAAAGCTGGTCCGGAGTGGTCTCTCATTTCTGGGGCACGCCCAGGGATGGAAAGGTTCCTTCCGTTGATGGCACAGTGGACAGTTTCTTTCCGCATCCATATGTTCGAAACGGTCATGGTACTCCGCAAAGTCGCCATGACCTGTCCGGGCAGTTAGGATCCGTCCCACAGTAGATCTATGCTGGTCTTTAAACCCGTCCACCTTGTAGACAGTCTTTGTTTCAAAACGAACCCCAAGGTGCTTTCTAGGCTCGCACTCCGCTATCCATGACTTGAAGTCGGCATTTAGCTGTGCTTTTTTCCATCTGTGGGCGGAAGCAAGGGACATATGGTCGCGGTCGAGGTCCACAAGCTTAGTATTGCTCAAGTTTCATTCTTACCAGCCCTATTGGAGATGCGTTGTGCAACACCCAAATTGTCAAGGCACAGATACAGACTGCCTGCATCAGGAGGAGCATGCTTGATGGCCGCTTGGACTGCATTGTTTGCAGCAATAGCCTCTGTGTCAGCCACTTCTCGTAGAGAGCCACATGACCCTAGACCTTCACAGAGTTTGATGCCCTCATAAAAGACTGCCCAGCCAGTCCCTGTTCTGCCCTTCTCATCACGAGAACTATTGGAGATACTTGTCGGCTTAGGCATAGCGGCGGTCGTGGGTAATGGGCAAGTCAAGGCCGATAGCTTTGAAAGCGGCTTCCTTCCACGAAGTTACAATGTTCCAGCAGATACGGCCGTTGGTTAGGTCGAGAGTGCTGAAACAATTGGCTAGGAGGAACGGCGGCTCGAAGGAGGTCGATGCCGTAATGCCGAAGGCGAGGTTCTTCGTCACAGCGGCCATGGCCGAGATAGGCTAGAGAAGGCGAATGTTGGTATAAGCAAACTCAATGAATATAAACTGATGAAAGGGGCCTTCTTACGATGGCCGGATCTGTTACGGGCCATTGGGCAGCACGGCGGACACATCCAAACTTCCCTGGTACGTATCGTAGCCGCCATAAGTATCGGCTAGGAAGAGGTCTTTGATGCCGCCCTTCTCTAGTATCTTGGCTAGGTTAATCCAAAAGTTAAATTTGTGTTTATCAGCCGACTGGTCTTCGGGATGCTATTTTAGTGCGTATGCAATAACCAATTTTTATCGGGAACACTTCCATTGGCCGGGCGATAAGTGGCTAATAGTCGACATATCGAAGGCATTGAGAAGAAACTTTTTGCCTAGTGGCTTTTGAGAAGCTGAGGTGGGATTGGGAGCTTCAGTAGCCATAGTAAAATGGATAGTATATATAAAGAGTTGTGGCTATGGTTCAAGATTCGTGATGTAGTACAAGAAAATGCCAAGACTTTCAGCTCAGGGTCGGTTTGTATTGTTAGAGAAACAAGATAGACATATGAACGGCGGAAATAGGCTATTCATATATGTCTATGTCTTCAATGCAAATTATCTCACTTCGTACTACGAACAGAGAACTGGCAATGTAGTGCTGCACTTCTCATCCCCTAAGTGAGTTGCAGACTGGCGACATTGTCATTTAATACAGTCCAGTCACATTAGATAATATAGCAAGTCGACGAAGTAGCGATCAAGGTCATGGCGTGCCACGCTTCCTTATACTAGCTATCGTTCTGCACTATATCGTCTTATGCCATCGCACGCAATGATAGCGCGGCTCGTCCATCTACCAAGTGTATGATAAACCCTAATTTTATAGCAAACCCCGAGGAAGCTAAATCAGTACAAGTCCTTTTTTTCTGCTCACAGATTCGGGTAGGACAAATATTAGTGAGAACTACCGTTAAGTAGATTAGCGGTTAACTGATATATGTACATGTGATATACAAACGGTTTGTGTATATTTCTGTTGTTGATATTGTAGACATCTCATAGTATAGCCCCTGATCTCAGAAACATGTAAAATCAATCTGATTATAGTATCACTTTACTATCTCTGACCATCATCATTTTCTTGCTTTGGATATAAATCACAGATTGCCCGGAAATACAAGTACGATCGTGATAGTTGTCGTGTATGCTAACCGTGTCAAAGCCTCGCTTTCGGCATGGTCAGAGGTCTAACCTTATACAGACTTTTAGGATTTCAATAAAATTAGGACTTTAGCTATCATGTATTTCTTTTTAATGAGAAGGTCATCTTTAAGAATGGCCTGATTTGGCTACTAGACCGATTGGACGTCATTTATAAGACTTTGCTTTCAAAGTTGGCCACAGCGGTCTATAAAAAGGCGTCGCAGTCCTAGTTTTTTTATTTTTGGTCTTTCCATCTTTCATCACCATCGATTCATTGACTTACAGTCTATTCTTGGTAGAACCAGCTTTATTGATTATAATTATACCTTTTTCATCCCGTTTTCTCTTACAAGATTAATCATCTTGTAGTTTGTTAACTCTCTACCTCCCAACAACACCATCTTTTCACAATTCATTTTTAAATTTGATCTAGTATCTCCTATTCTTCTGGCCCTATATCTGTGAATCTAACATCATTGAAGACGATTTCAAAATGAACGACACCGAGGCTCAGATCCGCACCAGTGTTAACACCGTCCTTGGTGTTGATGCCTACGAGTCTCTGGCAGTTTCCGGACTTGGCCACCTCGATGAGGCCAATTACGACGAGGCCTAAACCAGCTGGGCCCAGAACGCCTTAGATCTTGCAAAGCAGGATCAGGCCATCTGGGCTGCCTCTACAGTCTTCCTTGCCCCCCGCAGCGTCGCTGTAGTTCCTGAGGTGTCTGGTGACATCGAGGATGGAACTGCCCAGAGCGAAGGGTAATCTGAGCTAGTGTCTGAAGAGCCGGATCTAGACGCCGACAGCGGAGTTTCTGACTACTCCGACTCCACGCCAGCTACTCCACTGCTGGAGGCTGTCATGCCTGAGGGTGGATTGATCCACGCAATCAGAGAGGCCGAGCTAGCAGCCTTCACACTAGCTCAGGAGTGGTACTACTATTACGCCCAAAACAGTACGTGCTGCTACCAAGATCCTCAGGGCGGGCTATCCTATCAGCCCGTTCAAGATAGCAACCCCAGCAGCTATCAAGAGGGCGGTCTGTATTGCATACCAGTCTGCTCTCAATACAATAAGAGGATTTTGGGTTGCCCAACACCTGCGGGTTCATGCCCTCCCACGATCTCGTCGTTGAACACGCCTCAGCGGCGAGATACGTGAGCGCCTTCAAGCCTGGTAATATCTTGCCGGTTTCAGCGATACCCGACCTGTCGGCTAGCAACTTCTCTGTTGTCATCTCCAAGGCATCCCCCATTTTCCGCGGCAAAAATTCCTACCCGGAGAATCACTCCGTGAAGGAAATTGGTGACGGACCTTGGTGGCTCCGAAGCAACCTCACGCATTGTGTCATCACGGTTGATGTGGCGCACAACCCGTCATACGAGAGCGACGGAAAGCTCGTGAACGTCCGGATCCTCGTCGAGCCTGCGTTTGGCGATAAGATGGAGAGGGCATCGATGAACAGATCAAAGTGATACTGCATCGAATGTCCGACTTCGTCATACGAGGCGAGATAGACTTGGACGGGCGGAGAGCTTTCGTCACTTAAGTGCTGAGTTGGGACGGTATCTAGGCTTGGACCTAACCGGGATTGGGTCGATTTTACGTTTTACAATGTTTGGATGGAGTTTTGGAATTTTGGGTTTTGCTTTGGTTCCTTTTCTGCAATTTTTTTGTTTTATTTCAATCAATCAGTTATTTACACATACCGTCCTTTGCATACAGATGTATACCGTAAATATCTCTATATTGTGAAATAGCCATTGAATGCATGGTGGAGTCTAAAGGCCTAATAGCCGGTATGGCAATTGTCACATGACCACAAAGGTATTTAAACCAAACCCAACCTAGCAAACACATGGCTGCCTAACCTTGTCATCTTAGGAGCAACCAACCGCCACTTCTGATTACTTCATCTTGATTTCTCTATCCATCATTCCACAACACTTCTATGTAACTACATATCACCTATTCTTCATTTTCTCTACGCACAAATCGATTTGCCAATCATGGGTAATGAAACTGATAAAGCGGAAGCGCAACCAACCCCTGAATCCGAATCAATTCCGAGCCAAAGCCAACTTGATCAAAATAAGGCTCTCCAAGAACAAATACAACAGTATGAAGAAGATAAAAGGCTGCGCGACGAGGAAACCGCCAAAATCATCAAAGCAGCCGAAGCACGCGCCGAAGCACGCATCAAAGCAGCCGAAGCACGCACCGAGAAAGAACGACAGGAAAACGAAGCTGCTCAAAATTTCACTGTGCTTTCTGACTTCCCGACACTTCTTTACAACATTTTTTCACTCAACTACCAAGCATTGACACTGGAGCCCAATACAGAACTCCATACAACTGGTGGGCCTACTTTGATCCATAACCGGCTATATCCACGTCTCTTGAAATCTTGGACCAATTTTGAGAGCATTCATGAACAAAAGTTCACTCAGTTCTATACTTTCTTCGGCAAACAAAAACTTTTCAGAAGCATTTCTTTTATTGCAGCCAACCAGGAAACTCTGGCTAATAAATTGTCACGTGAGAACGATGTTGTCTCTTTTTCCCAATTGGCTGTCGAGCTTCATGTGAAAAATGTTATCAATATCTTTTTACAACACAGAAAAGATGGCAAGAAAACAGCATATGATGGTATCAAAAACGTGAATTTCAGTACTAGTTCACGGTATAGTCGACCAACAAGGATACGGGTAGCTCATTGTTCCGTAACTGACAGCCCTTCAAATATTGGCATATCAGATTCTGATCTCTCGGATACCCACGCCCTGCTAGATGCTAACCCATTAGATGTAGTAGACAATGCTGTGCCTCCTCCTTTGTATCTACTCAACGAAAGATCCAGCAAAAAGCGACCCAGATCTCTTACTTCTACAAATGATAGTTCTGCGGCCAAGTTATCTTTACAAAACCGACGTTTCGATGCTGATTGTACTCTGATAGGATATAAGAATCTTGAAGATCCTGAAGACCCGGAGAGGAACTTGTTTATTGTGGAATACAAGGCCGCCCATAAGATTCCCCCTACATTTCTCCGGAGGGCTCTTGCATATCTTTCTAATGCTGAGCCATCTGTCTTCTATGACCTTGTTGTGAGAAAAAGGATCAACCCCACCAACCAGGAAACTGAGGAGGGCACATTCAACAGGTTCTGTCAGTTTACTGCCTATGCTATCACCCAAATCTTTCACTATCTGATAAACTCTGGGCTTCAGTATGGATATATCACAACTGGTGAATGCTTTGTCTTTCTCCATGTAGATAAAGATGATCCCAGTATATTATCCTACTATATTTCTATTCCTCGAGAGTCTATATCTAGTATACCACTCCGTACAGTGCAAGATGATCCTCAAGATCCCAAGGTCATTGAAGAAGAGATAGATTCTATCAAGCAGACGCCAGTTGCCCATATCTTGACAATATCACTTTTGTCCCTAGAACAGCCAATGGATAGCCAACAAGCACAGGCCGAACGGAAATCTAGACTCATCTACCTACCTGACCGCTATAGAGATCAATCTCAGAGCGATATCCCCGACAACAGCACTAGTAGTAGTACCAACAACAGTCTTGGCTCGGCAACATCGGATCATCGACCTACTGGAACTACCGGCTCTCTACCTATACGACCTCCACAAGAGAGATACTGCACACAGCAATGCCTATATAGCCTTGTGCATCACCAGAGTCTCGATGAACATTGTCCTAATGTTTCACTTCACAGAAAGGCAAACGCAGATACTGCCTCGAATAAGCATGTCATTGGGGTCGCTCAACTCCTAAAGACTATCAAGACTCAGATGGATACTAATCTCGACAATGATCTTGATGTGTTGAAACGGCATGGTGCTATTGGAAATCTAGTCAAGGCCACTGCACATCCATTTGGATACACTCTGGTTGGCAAAGCAATTGAAGCAGAGTCTCTTGGGTTGCTTCAGAATGAAATTGATGTCTACTCAAGACTGAAGTATCTCCAGGGAAAGTCTATTCCAGTCTGTCTTGGGAAGATTGATATCAAACAGAGCCTGTTGATTCAGCTTCATGATTGTAGACATGTTCTCTTGATGGCTTATGCTGGAGAACCTGTGAAAAGACTGGATGAACACTACGAATATCTGAAGCCTATTGCCCAGCAAATCAGGTACTATGGTGTTGAACATGGAGATCTGGAGGCTAGGAATGTTCTCTTTGATTCCCAAACAAAGAAACTCATGGTTATTGATTTCGACAGGGCTAAGATTCAGGAACGGCCACCGTCAAGAAAGAGAGAATTTGACCATGCCAGTGTAGTTTTCGAGCGAAAGACTAAGAGGTATTCTCCTATGCAAACACAAATGACTGTAGAGTGAAGAAGGGCCTGTTTTTTGAGTTTTTTTGAGTTTTTTGGGGGGTTTTCATAGACACTTTAATAGCATCATAATAAGGTTGACAACTATTAATATTTCCACATGTGATAGAATACTCCCTTTTACCCAGTGAGGACCCTTATTTGTTTATTTATTCATAATTTGGACACCACCTCTGACCATTCCACAATCTGGACTAAACTCCCCATGGGCAGGCCCTTACCCTCGGCCCCACCCCTAGGCTACACTCTTGACCTCAATAGAGTGCCGGAGCTGAGAAGCTCCTTCAGATTACTCCCCCTCCCCTCTCTCCCATCCCCATCTTCTCCTCCCAACACGGACCTACTAGATGAAGCAGTTGACCGATTTGACGAGTCCTTCATTTTCTTGAGTATTGATATGGCAAACCCTAGCACTTTTCATTACTCCCTCTGTATTCCCAGAGAACAAATCTCTAGTATTCCATTTCGTAATGAAGATGAAGGCCCTGTAGATCCTGAGATTATCGAGGAGCAGATTGAAAGTATCAAGCAGACACCAGTTACTGTACACAACAGTGTCTATATGGCCTGGTCTATGGTTTTGAGTTTGACCAAGACTGTCCAAACTACCAATTTCACCGGAAAGCAAACACCGATACTCAAGATCAACAACATCAATTGAGTCCCTCTCAATTCTTGAACGCTATCAAGATCCAAATGGATACGAATCTCGATAATGGCTGTGAAGATCTGGATAAACATGGTGCTGTTGGGGCCTTGTTCAAGCTCACGTTGTATCCATATGGCTATACATTGGTTGGCAAAGGCTTTGAGAGTGAGGATACATGGCTACTTCAAAAGGAGCTCATTGTCTATTCAAAGCTCAGGAGTCTCCAAGGAACTGTAGTTCCTGTTTGTCTTGGGGGTATCACGTTGAAGATGGGGATTCCTTTGAGATTTCATGATTATAAGCATGTTCTTCTACTTGCTTATGCTGGCGAGTCTATCACAGAGTTGCCAAAGGGAAGTTATAGTGATCTTAATGATATGGTTTCACAAATGGCAGAGTGCGGTATTGAACACAGCGATCTTGAAGAGAGAAATATCCTCCAAGACTCTCAAACAGGGAAGTTAATGATCATTGATTTTGATATGGCTACAATTCTGGATCGGCCACCGTCGCGAAAGAGGCCATTGATTGATGCTGAAGTAGAACAGAACTCGAAGCGATTGTATCATGAACGAGCTCTTGTGTAAATCTTTAGTTGTTTGGTAGTTGGTAGGTCTTCTAATATCATACATAGTTCTTATTTACTAATGCTGCTCTCATTTCTAATGTAATCTTTCATACACTGGTTCAACATTTTTCTCTACTGAGCTGACCTACAAAACTAAGTTTGATATGCTTATTCTCATTTGCTTGGGACGGAAAAAAACCACGCCGTATCTAGCGATTCCATATGCCCAATGAAAGGTAGAAGAACACTAGCAAAAAAGGCACAGCCACTGCAGAGGGTTGGTGATCATGGAAATCTCTCTTTTTCTTCTTTTTTCTTTGTTTTTTATTATTTTTATTGGTTTTTATATTGGTTTTTCTTTTCTTTTTGTTTTTGCTTTAAAAGGAGACGTAGGTGTTGCTACTGTAAAAGGGATGGATGCCAGACTAGTCTGAGCAGTCCCAGATACTAGGAATATAGAAAATTAGAGTCGAAAAGGAACTCTTGGATAATCTCTAGACTATAAATAAAACCATCATCATCATCGTCATATCTATCTACACGATTTTGATGGAAACATTCGGATCAACGCCATAAATAACACCTTCCCCTAGAGCTTGCAATGAAAGGCAACCGCTGTAAAGGTCTACGCGCTCGTCAGACCTCAATGCGCGAGCATGTCCGCAAAGGACACCTAGCAGGGCAGTAAACCTAAACGAGCAGCCTAGCCTACCAACGAGACTTGCTATATTAGTTGACCTTTTGTTTAATTTCGATGGGATAATTAGGTATATTGTATGTGTATGTGCCTTGGCCGGACACGCTTTGTATGTGCGGGACGACTGTCTAGCCCCGTGTTTTTTCTTTTGTAATTTTCTGGACCTCTATTAGGAGGGTTCTTCTAGGGCCATTAGGGTCTCTCGACGTCTAACGATCCACTAGGGTCGGATCCACGTGATTCACATAAAGACGCAAAATGATGAATAAATAAATACGTGACAATGCACAACCTCGATTGCCTCAGCTGTAACCATCTGGTGTCTTTTTTCTTTACTAATGTACGACATGAATTTTGAAAACTCTGAATGTCTATAAAAGAAGACGCAACTTTCATTGATAAAGGCCCACAGTACAAATAGAAGGTTAATTCATGGTTCATTTACTCTCCAAAAGCATGGAGATGAACTTGATAGACCTAATTAATAAACTTCACCACATTTGGTTGAGCCTAATCACAAGATGTCTCGTTGTTTGATGCAACTTCAGAACTTGAGCCTAAGGAATGCGTAACGACTAGCTTAAGCCCCACCATGTTTTAAGATAGGGCGATTGATTGGGCAGATCAGGCAGCGACTTAGTACTCTTGTTGAATCTTTGATTTGCTAGTAGCCCTTGTTATCTACCACTTATAGCCGAATATCTGTAAGTCAAATATTGACAACTCGCTGGGGTCAAGGCGTTAAGAGCCTTGGGCGTCATAGGAAGAAGTGATTTGTTGGATATTAGATATATTTGAACGGTGACCTGAGTTATAGGTTGCTATCTGTCTATAATGATAAGATATTAAGCAATGCCCCAAAGGAAAACATGAGGCTTGAACTCGAGCAATTAGCTCATGCCCGAGCTCTACCTCTATATCTCTGTATGGTGGCATTGTTTCTTCCATTAAAAGATTGGCCTTGTGAAGAGCCACTTGAACGGTGGGAAGGCATCAAACGAAGAAGCTAGTGACCACACTAAACGAAAGGATATCCAGAAAAGAGATCCAGCTCTGCAAGGCCAGCAAATAGACATGCATATGCATCCCAATGCATGCATAGGCAGCCCACATTGGCTCACACGATCAGCATCGTAAAAGTAGCAGAAGCACAGCAAGAACAGTTGGTGACGAATGGATAACATGGCAGCAAGCCCATGGCTGTGCATATATTGTATTGTATTGTATTGTGTTTGTATTGTCGTAGTAGTATATCGTGTGAAGGAGGAGTGATAATCAATGCAATCCCATTGTTTCCAGCCGGCGCTATCTGTCTCTGAGATTTTAGTCTCTTAGGATCTAGTATGCGCAGCAAGAGGGAAGTTGCTGAATGTTGAGTCAACTGCCGCATCTGACAGATGCCCTGACGTAAGCCCGGCCAACCAGATCTAGACTGTGAGCAAGAGAAACTCTTCAATTGTGTGCTGAGCTGTCACAACTACCAAGATGCGTAGGCCTATCTATCCGCCTCATCTTCACAACAAAAGCCGGAGAGCACAGACGACCTTGGGCTTCAATGCTTGACAAGGCTTACAAGATCTTGACCATGTGTAGGTGGGCATTCCAGTATATAGACATATAGATATAGACTATGATAGTGCAAGAAGCTGTCATGAGGAAGGAAGGAGCAGCGCCATCCCTGGATGGAAAGAACGACAAACCTTGGCTCTTGGTCTTGTGGGCACATCTTGGGCTTCTTTTATTTTTATTTTTTATATCTTTGATTTTGGTTGTTTCTAGTATCGTGTGTTTAGGCTTCCATATTTCATATATGAACCAGCATTGAGTGCCGCTTTGTTTCATTTTCCCCTTCCCTTTCCTGCTTCTTTTTGCATTAGTGAAGGGCGTTGAAGATAGTTTTCATAGTTACAGTTGCAGTCGCAATTGCCGTCACAGAGACAGCTTGTTTATTGGTGTACCTTTTCTAGGGACTAGTGGCCTATATTTCCTCGAATCATACCACAGCAAGGTACCATTTCCACTACAATAACAGCAGGCAGCTCTATTTTTTTATCTTCTTTTTTCAGTTCGCAGCTGCCCAAAGAGTCGGTTCAGATTTACAATACGATATCACAGCCTCGACTTCTAAAATAATACCGCATCTTCTTCCAATTTCTAGTTCTGCTTAGCTGTACGCAAGGCTGACTAACTACTTTTACGACAACAAGTCGGCATCGAAACTTGGAGCTGCATCATCGATTCCACCAATTCCATCAGCATTAGCGCCTGTTATCACAGAATTCCCACCTACCCTAGCATTTGGCATAGCTTACATATAGCTGAACAACCGAGCCGATTTGACCGCTTCTCAGTACCCCCTCGCCCCTCGATTCTAACCAGCCATCAAAAAATCATAATACCAAAAAAGACCACAAAATCAACCCACGTCACCACCATCGAATCCAGCCTATCGCGAAAGAATCCGCAGTTGCTACCATCGCCGTCCTCTATTTTGTAATTACCAACTGCCGTTCTATCGCCATTGAGACCACCAGAGACCATCATGACCACTGCGACGCCGGTGCCTGAAGACCAGGCTCGTCTACTAGACGATGCCCTGACTGCGGTGCGCCAGCAGACCGGTCTGATGCGGAAATGCCTCGATACTCCCGGGAAGCTCATGGACGCTCTTAAGTGCTGGTATGCAAGCCTCTTAACCCTTACTCCTCGTCCTGCCCCGCCCGCCAGTGTATCATCGCGGCGTTAACCGCTGATACATATTATCTACCTACTCCTGGCTTCTGCTAACATTGGCCTCTGTGTGTGCCTCTCTCTAGCTCTACGCTTGTTTCTGAACTGCGGACTTCGAGCCTCGGCCCCAAGCAGTACTACGAACTGTATATGGCGGTTTTCGATGCCCTGCGATACCTCTCCGTCCACCTACGCGAAACACACCCATCAAACCACCTAGCCGATTTATACGAGCTGGTGCAATATGCCGGCAATATCGTGCCTCGAATGTACCTCATGATCACTGTCGGCACTGCCTACATGTCCGTCCCCGATGCGCCCGTCAAGGAGCTGATGAAGGATATGATGGACATGACTCGCGGTGTCCAGCATCCTGTGCGCGGTCTCTTTTTGCGTTATTACCTCTCCGGTCAGGCCCGTGAGTGTCTGCCATCCGGAACGAGCGACGGTCCCGAAGGAAACCTCCAGGACAGCATCAACTTTGTCCTGACCAACTTTGTTGAGATGAACAAGCTATGGGTGCGTCTGCAGCACCAAGGCCACTCGAGAGAGCGCGAACAGCGATCGCGCGAGCGCAAAGAGCTTCAGCTTCTCGTTGGTAGCAACATTGTCCGTCTGAGCCAGCTGGTCGACCTCCACACATACAAGTCCTCCATTCTTGGCCCACTACTGGAACAGGTTGTGCAGTGCCGCGATGTCTTGGCCCAGGAGTATCTGCTTGAGGTCATCACCCAAGTCTTCCCCGACGAGTACCATCTTCACACCCTCGATCAGTTCCTCGGTGCTGTATCCCGCTTGAATCCTCATGTCAACGTCAAAGCTATTGTCATTGGTATCATGGACCGTCTCTCAGATTATGCAGAGAGAGAAGGTCAGACTGGTCGAGATGCGGTCGACAAAGCCGAGAGGGAGTCAGAGGCTCTTTCCAAATTACTCCAGGGCATCAGTCTCCAGAACGAGGGCGGTCCATCTCAGCCAATGGTTAGTACCACAGAAGCTATCGCCCCCACTAGTCCGACTATCGCTGCCCCTGAGGAAGAGGCACCAAATACCTCTGAACCTGCTCAAGAGACCGAGAATACTGCTGCCCCCACAGAATCCAGGGATGAAGCAGAGCTGACGTCCGATGAGACTCCAAAAGACGGAGATTCTGCACCTACCAACGACGAATCAAAAGATGCTCCAACTTCCGCCGAAGAAGAGCAAAACGAAAACGGCGAGACTTCGACTGGGCCCGACGATAAGAACAAGGAAGAGGCTCCAGTGGTAGAGGAAGTCCAGCGTGGGATTCCAGCTGACGTTAACCTATACGAAATATTTTTCACTCAAGTCAAGAACTTGGTTGATGCCCAGCATCTCCCGGTCCAAGACACTATTGCGCTGCTAGTCTCTCTTGCCAACCTGGCGCTCAACATCTACCCTAATCGTCTCGATTACATTGATCAGATTCTTGAATATGCTCTACTCAAGGTCAAAGAGTATGCTAGCCATGCAGACCTCCACTCTGCTGCTGCCCAGCACAGCCTTCTTGCGCTACTTCAGGCGCCTCTTACTCGGTATGTCTCAGTGTTCACCGCCCTGTCGCTGCCTACCTTTGTGCCTTTGTGCCAGGCCCAGGGCTACACCACACGCAGAGCCCTTGCTGGCGAGGTTGCACGCAGTCTGCTCCAGAACAAGACTTTGATCTCGAAGCCAGCTGACTTGGAGAATGTTCTTGAGATTCTCAAGGTCATCATCAAAGAAGGTTTTGCAGCCACTGCCGGATACTCGGGCGTGACGCCCCGGAGGGCTACCGAGACAGACGAAACAATCGAGGAGCAGAGTTGGCTGGCACGTATCGTCCATTTGCTCCAAAGCGAAGACAACGATACACAATATAAGCTACTGCAAATGACCCGTCGTGCGTATAGCGAAGGAAATGAGCGCATCCGCACAACTACACCTCCGCTCATCACGGCGTGCATGAAGCTAGCCCGGCGGTTCAAGGCCAAGGAGTACCTGGCTGACAACTGGGAGACTCAAAGCAATGCACTTTACAAGTTCATGCACAGCGCCATCAGCACATTGTACACACGTGTCAACGGCGTCGGTGCTGCAGAGTTGGCACTACGATTGTTCTGCGTAGCTGGCCAGACAGCAGATGGCACTGGGTTCGAGGAGGTTGCCTACGAGTTCTTCGCGCAGGCCTTCACTGTCTACGAGGAAGCCATCACCGACAGCAAAGCCCAGTTCCAGGCCGTCGCCGTTATTGTATCTGCACTGCATACTACCCGTAACTTTGGCCGTGAGAACTATGATACATTGATTACCAAGTGTGCCCAGCACGGCGCTAAGCTACTACGCAAGCCAGATCAATGCCGGGCTGTCTATCTAGCCAGTCACCTATGGTGGGCCACACCCAACACAATTAATGGCGAGGGTGACGATATCGTCAAAGATGTAAGTAAAAGAGTACTTTCCTACCGTGAATATTCTAGTTGCTAACCCTAACCCGTAATCAAGCTATATCGTGACGGTAAGCGTGTCCTCGAATGCCTCCAGCGAGCACTTCGCGTGGCCGATTCTTGCATGGAGACGGCAACATCGATCGAGTTGTTTATTGAGATACTAGACCGCTACGTATACTACTACGACCAGGCTAACGAGTCTGTGACGACCAAATACGTCAACGGTCTAATCGAGTTGATTCATTCTAATCTCGGTCAAAATACACACGAGAGCGCACAGATCGAGGCTTCCCGTAAGCACTTTAATCTAACCTTGGACAATATTCGTAGTCGTGGCTACGAAGGTGTTGTGCTATATCCAGACATATGAGTAAAGAAGAAAAAAAGAAGGAAGATAATGATGCTCAAGGTTATCTGAGTTTTACATCTTGGGATACCGTTTTTTACCATATGAAATGACCTTCAAACGACGACGGAAATATCTTTGTTTTTTTCTTTCCTTTTTTAATATTATTTTTGCTTTTTGTTTGGTATTTTTTTGGTTTGGCAATTTTGATACCGCATGGCACGCAAAGAAAAACTAAAAACCTTGAGTACTATGAACGAGGTGCCTCTGATTCTTTTTCTTTTCTTTCTTCAAAGTAGTTTTTGTTTTTCCTTGAGCATCCTTTTGTTTCGTTGCGTATAACTCGTACTTTTTTTTTTTTTTAGTTTGATAGTTGTAAAGATTTTATATGCATGAAATTAACTTGAATAGCAACTTTATTTTCATCCTTTTTCCATCTAAATATCACAGAAACAAGATGAAAAAAGTGATATATGGTCATATAATAAAAGAAATCCAAGGCATAATGATAGAAGATAGACAAAAAAATATAAGAAAATATACAACATGAAGAAAGAAGAAGAAGAAAGAAAGAAAGAAACATGATTTATACGCTGTATCGTGTCATGGCAAAACAAAAGGAACAAAAACAACAAGAGGGATAATAAACAGATGGTACGCAAAAGAAGAAGTGTAAAAATATAATAAAAGAGTAAACAGGCCACCCAGGAATAAAACGCGGGAACTCCAAAACAAAGGAACAAAATAAAAACGAAAGAAGAACCGGTAAAGAAAAACCCAGATACAGACATAGACCAAGTCTTACTGTATTTAAGATAGACTTGCTTACATATGACCTAGACATACGATTTTCCCTTCATCGTAATTCTTTCTCTCTTACGTGAGTTGAAGATCCAACGCCGCTTCAAGCACGACAGTTGTCGTCCGTTCGATCAGCTTCCTCGCCTCATCGAGATTCCCATCGGCTACGGCATCACGGATTCCCGGGAAAGGATCGCTATTCGACGCTGTTTCAGGCCAAAGTCTTGGCCCATAAACGGCGTGCTTGAATTGAGTACGTCCAGCCAGCTATCGAAGGAAAATGAGTTAGCATGTGGTATTTCAAAGTAGGGCATGGTAGGTGTGAGAAATATGACTTACCCCTGTTCCCTTCTGCAAATCGAGAAGAAGCGTTTCCATGCGAGATAACCGGTCGTTATAATCTAACCGCTGACTGCCCACAGCATTAGACTCCCAGTTTCCTGATGCTAGCACAATGGCCTCCCATTGTTGCTCCCAGTCACCGAGTGTCTTGGCACCGCCCTTGTATTTCTCGACGGCCTCGATTAGCGACTGTACGCTGACAGACTTGGCAGCTTCATCGCCGAGCGTTTTCTTGATCCAAGCGCCCAGGTCTTTACTCCAGCCAAGCAATGCTATACCGAATGCGCCGGCATCGAGGGGGACAACCCAACGATCAGAGAGTTCGAGAGCGAGTAAGCCGACAACTTCGCACATGAGGTGATGGTAGGCAAAGCCCGGGTCACCGACCTTGTCGACCCATTCGAACGTATTGTAGGCTGAGTCAGCCGGGTACTTGTGACCTGAGAACTTGAGGTCTAGGACAGACGAACCACCAATGTCGCGGAAAGGCACCCAGTCGCCGTTCATACCCAACGGTTCTATATGGCCAGACCGAGCCTCCCAGAGTTCGCGCAATGTTTGGTTGTTAACGGGGTCCTGCACGTGTTCGAGTACGCGCAACAACGCCTTGCTAAACATAGGTGAACCGGCTGCATGTAGTTCCGTGCCTTCAACGGCCGAGTCTAGATTGATGTATGCAATAGCGTTCTCGCGCACATACTGCTCGTGTCGCTCAACATACTCGGTCGAGCCAATCATGTTGTAGTCACCGGCATCCCATGACATGAACTCGATGCTTCGTAGGGGCGACCAGCCGTCAAGCCGCAGGGCTCCAAAGACACGCACAAGTTCCAGCATAACGGCGGTACCACTATGTGGACCACTGGCGCCAAACGCCCAGGCATCACGGTGGTTACCGATAACTACCGAACGCTCGTTCTGCTCAGAGCCTTCAATCTTGCCGTAAACATTCCAGATAGTCTGCTTGCGCTCCTCATCCTGCTCGTTGCGTAAACGGACAACTGGCCCTGAGCTATTGCCTGTCCACCAAGCCTCAACACCAGGAACAGCACCGTGCCATGCTTCATCAGTTTCCAGCCCAAAACCCTTGAGGTGCTGCAGAAGCACCTTGGCATCACGCCAGGCAAGCGGCAGACTCGGGATGGTCGGTAGCGCCTCAGACTCATTGGGGTCAACACGAATAGCATTCTTCTCGCTAGCCCATCCAGGCGTGAGAACGTCGCCGATGATGAGATTGCCATTGCTAACAGATGCGCGCTTGACGGCGTCGGCTGGCATATGAGGTCCATTCTGTGAGGTTCCAGGGACGAAACCGTTGTCGCCGGGGTCGCTGTAGATCAACACGCCCTTACATCCGGCAAGTTCGGCAGCACGGATTTGCAATGCAGGGGACACAGAAGAACCACCGCTGCGGATCAGGGCAATGGCGTCTTGAGCCATGTTCTTCTCAGTCAGGTACTTGAAGTCGTCCCGGGTACCGAAGTTGGCGTATACAAGAGGTCCAGATGCAACGCCAGACTTGGAATGGCCATGGAAAGCAAAGGTTTGATGGCCGGCAGCAATAGTACCGTGCGCATCTTCTTCGAGCTTGGCCGTCCATTCGATCTTGGAGCCGTCGTTGCTGAGAATTTCCACAGCACGGCCACCATCTCTGGGGTAATTTAGGTAGACGTAGAACTCTTCGGTCGAGACCTCGTCTAGGCCTGCCTCCAGAAACTTGCGGTGCAAGTCACGCGAAAGCTCGTAGTCGCCTTCAGTTCCGGCCACGTGGGCATAGCTGGTAAAGTGCTGAACGGTGTCGCGCATTTCCGATGGGCTGAGATGGGTTTGCAGATATACGCGCAGATGCTCTGGACTCACGTGCACACCACTGCCCATCTTGCGGGCAATAGATGTCAGGAGATCAGTAGAGAATATCAGATAGATGATGCCAACAACTATGAAGGCCACAAAGGTCCTGGCCATGAGCACGAACAGTGTGGCCGTCTCGAACTGCGGTAACCACTGTAGCCAGACGGGCCGCTCGGTCCGCGATGGCATCGAGTCGCCGTACAGCCCTGGCTCGCCGTAGTTGCTAAAGCCGGGAATGCGCGGGAAGTTGATGGACGGCATGTCCCAGTTGCGCCACGGGGTAGCCCATTGCGGCAGCTTGAACGTATTTGGGATATTCTCTATCCGGCGACGCCACAGCCGCATTAGCGACCGTCGGCGCGCAGCAGCAGCGTCTTCATCGTCGACCTCCATCTCCTCGATCTCGCGGCGCACCTCGGCCGTCTCTGAGTCCTCGTCTTCGCTGGACCAGTCGCTGCCCTCGTCGTCAGTCTCAACTGTCGGTGGCCGATAGCCGCCGCGATGATGGCGGCCGGCATTGGCTGGAGGCGGCACGGGGCTCGTGGCCAAGAGGCTGTCGTCGTCATGGGCGTCGCCGTCCCATAGCGTTCCGGAAGCCACGGCTTCTTCGTAGGACGGGATTGGCGGCACGGCATCATACCGGCCTCTGCTGGGCGGCATTGTGGGCAACTGCGATGTCTTTAGCTATAGCTAGTATAGGACCGATTATAGACGTCGTTATCTTCGTTATCAGGGTCGGATCGGAATCGAGTCGCGATCGTGGGTTGTTGTCAGGTCGAGGCTCCGATAGCTTAGGAAGTACGGAGTGGATAGCCTAGACCAAGGAAGGCTTTGCTGCATTAATTCGTGGTTATGCGTCGTCGACAAATGACCGTTGGCCAGCATACAATGCAATCTCTGTATCAGAGATGCCAATAGAGAATCCGACGATGATGCTCAAAAGGAGAGCGTTGCTTTGTTTGTGGTGATGATGGTATAATAAAGAAGAAAGAAGAAAAAGGTCGCGGGGAGTGGATCAGCCAACGTAATCTGTACAGAAGCCGAGCAACTACCTGCTGCTGTAGAATGAAAAAAAAAATTGAATAAAAATTGAATAAATAGCCAAACGAGCGTGGTAAGAGGGCAAGAGCAGGCAAGATAATTGAAGAGATAAAAAGGGATGAAATAAACTTGACAGCACAAGAGATCCGAACGGCAAATCGTGAATTGAACTGCACCGGCCGCCTGATAAATAATTAAGCAAAATGCAATAGTTACAGGGAGAAATAATTTCAACATCCATTCGTTAATAGTGTGCGACTCGGCCGCTTTGTTAGTGTGGGAGCGAAATAATACGGCAATAAAAAGAGAAAAGGCCCAGCAACTACTACTTCATTTACGGAAAAAAATCGCTGCAATTGCTCCTCTACACAGAAATGACGACTATATGTACATAGTTGTACAAGCCAAAGCAAGAGCAAGAGAGCAACTTCTCCAGTCGCCTTGAAAAGCACTGGCAGCACTTTTTCTCTAAGTGCTGGATGGGGACAAATCATAAAACCTCTGTTGTTTTGTCTTTGAAAAAGAAATAACCAAAGTGCAAGATGTTTAGCATCGAATAGATCGAAACACTAACTTCAATAATCGACATTAAGCTGTGGGCAGCCCAAAATTCAAAAATGGGTAGTCCAGCTAGCTTCGCTTATACTAAAACTTGAAGCTATCACATATCATACGATCTATCAGCTATCACGATGCTTTACATTCTCCAAGGTGTCACGGTCAAATCCAATGCCGGAAGCTGTCATATCTCTTTCTTGCTTCAACATGTATTTGAAAAAAGCTTTATTACAAAAAAAAGCTTTATTACAAATGTACACTCGTTGCCTCCTTGGTAGTGCGGATCTGTTAATTAAAACAAGCTACCTAATTGAGGTGGTTTTCCCCGGAAAGGATTAGAAGTTGAAAACGAAACCATAGTACATGTTCTATATCTCAGTGTTGAGAAGTAGGTTGTCCTTACATTGTCTACTAGTATTAGTTCAGGACTGTGTATCTTAAGCTCCATTTCCACCTTGATGAAAATGAATTGAAAAAGAAAAAAAATTATTACAACAAGCCCGCTCCCTCCCATTTTCGCCAGGGTTAATGTGCTAGTAACTAGGGTCTATCGCACGTGATATCATATTTTTGCATTTGATAATTGATTTGTCCATGGTGGGATGCGTGCAAAACAACCAAGTAAAGCTTCAACTATAACGAAGTGTTTCCATTGTCAGTTGCATTTCAACAATTCCCGGCGTACAATTGGTTTACTGCGCACATATCTATAGGACATCATTTTTTATTATCCATTCCTCTGATACTACTTGTATTCCCTCTTCACGTTTGAGCGAGGCACCGTCTCTCCACATACAAGAACTGTCGATATCGAAAGCTCCGGCTAGACTCTATATAGTGATATTCACTCGAAAAGTCTACACATCTACACATACCGCACACACAGACAAGTTCCTACAATGGCGTTATTACCATCGATGCGGTGTCTCGGCCGCAGCCTTCTCGGCCGCCCGACACTCCTCACCAGCACCACCACCCACACAACCATCTCAGCCGTACCATCTCAGACCTCGTCCTTCAGCAGCAGCGCTACCCTTCTCAAGAAGAAAAAGAAGGGTTCAGTCGACAAGGCAACCGCCGAGAACCAAGTCAAAGTCCGCTCCCTCAAGACAGGCCTCTTTGCCCGTGCCCCGCCCACCCTCCGCATGGCCCGTAACCGCTGGCTACGACACTGGGCCATTCACCGCGCCTGGATGGTATTCGTTCGCAATAAAACCGCCGCCAATAACCGCGAACTCATGCGCATGCAGCAGGGTCTTAGCAATGCCTGTGAAGAACTTCGTCTTACTAGTGGCCCGGGTGATAAGGGCGAGGGCTATCTCTACCGTGTGGCCATGGAAAAGGTCAATGTCTACAACAACGGCTCTGTGCCTATCGAGTATGCTCGCTTCCAGACTGAAACACCGTCAAAGGTTGCTTGGGACCACAACTGGAAACGGTAAAGCATAGAGCACAGAATGGGCTGACTTCCTTGATTTGTGGAAGGGGACAAGTCATGACTGTTAGTGTCACATACAATAACTACAGCATGCGTGGCAAAGCAGATCCTCAACAAAAGAATAGGTTGTCTCAATGAAGTTGAGAAGGTGGAAAGAGACAGGCTGTCATCAAAAGCAGTCTTGGGAGGGTGTTGATCAGAGAGTCTATCGGATGGCTCCGTGTAAAATTATATGTTATATACTAGATAACCTAGCACACTAGGGAGACAAAACAAGCTTATGGTCCTATCTTTCCTTGTGTATCGTCATTTATTACTTCCCATTTGTTTAATATTTTTATATCACTTTCTAAATAAAGTATTACGTCACATACACATATACACTTTTCTTACAGGATCATGCATATAAACCCGTTTCTTGCAATGAGTCAAGCCATTCATTACATTGCATTATAATCAAACATATAATGTGAGCACTCACATGAGTAATGTATAAGTCGAGCTCTTAGTATAAAAAACAGAGAAAAAAAAGAGTCTCGACGTAAACACCTCATTAAAGCCGAGGTAAAACTAACAAAGAAATTACAAGCTGTGCAACAATAAATGCATAGAGGAATCCAAAAAAGGAGAAGTAGAACGCCGTGAAACGATAACAGAACAAAATATGCCAGATAAACGCGATGGAAAGAAAGCCAAGAGAAAGAAAAGATAAAGTAGGAAAGAGAAGGCCAGAAAGAGTTTTTCGGTACCGGCAACTAGTAAATATAGTTGACCGGCACTGCTTTTATATGAGACCAAAGAGCAAGTGAGTATAAATCGAAATGGGACGATGAGTCGAAGAATCCCATGTGCCCATTATATGTAGAGACACACTTTGAACAGCCAAGGCCGGCCATACCTCAAAAATCTTTAGGTGGAGGAACCACCCATCGATACAAATCGATTATCTTTCTTGAATAGAGATCATGAACCCTTCCATGATAGGCCAACATGTGGGTGGCCAGCTAGCAAGCGACTACTAGTCCACCAGAAACGAAGGCCATTATACGTTTTGAAGGTACTTTTTAGAGACAGTTGGTAAGGAGAGAGCAACACTGAGAGATCGACAAAGTGACTGCGTTTGTGAGGCTACACAAAGGCTATCGGTTGACCTCTCCGCTATAGGACGATGCAGCAGCCAGTGCCCTCGCCCTTTTCAAAGGTCAGAAGCGCAGCACGAGTGGCAGCCTCGAAAACGTCGTCTACACCTTCACCTGTCAAGCTCGAGCACTCCAGATAGCGACGGGCTCCGATCTCGCTAGCAACCCCTTCGCCTTCTCGCGTAGTCACAAACGGTAATGACTTTTTGCGTTGCTCTTCAATGGCGACTGGGTCGTCGCGCAGATCTTTCTTAAGGCCGACGAGGATGATTGGAACGTTGGGACAGAGTCGACTGGCTTCTTCAACCCACTATACGACAAGAATATTATTTGTTAGCAATGGGTCACTCACTATTGGAGGGGTCTAAGATGCCAGTCCACGGGTGTAGCTTGGGCCACTTGATGCAACTACAGAAGGGTAGAGGGGTCTTCCTCGAAGAGTGGATATGCGTGGCCATGCATTGAATGCGAAACGGGGATAGATATAATTACGCACCTTGTGCTTCACATTATCCAAAGAGTCGGGTGTATCTACCGCAAAACCAACTAGAATCACATGTGCTTTTGCGTAGGCCAATGGGCGCAACCGTTCGTAGTCTTCTTGGCCTGCGGTATCCCAGAGGGCAAGCTGGACAGACTTGCCATCGACACGGCAATCGGTTACGTAGTTTTCGAAAACAGTTGGGATCTATCGGTAGCCGAGTCAGTATAGTTCGCGACGGTTCGATGGGTAGGCGAGGCAGGTTGTCCTGAATAGGTCGGTCGGCGAAAGACTCACATAGCGCTACCAGAAAAGTTAGTGAAAGAGCACAAGATAACAATGCTATGTGCAAGAAAGAGGGAGCATAACTTACAGTTGGGAAGTAGCCCAGAGTAAACACACTGAGCAACGAGGTCTTGCCGCAAGCACCATCGCCAATTATGACAAGCTTCCTATAGTTGAGAGGCTGCGATTAGTTGACAGTTCCGTGGGAATTCTCGCCCCTCTCACCCCCCAAGGCACAATATCAATGGTGGGTACAGCCCAGGATAATGCGCCGTGGGTAGTAGAGATGTGTGTGGCATGGGCAGGTCGGTGATAGATAAGACGAACCTCCGGATCGCATTCGCAGCCGTGCCTGACATAATGCAGATAATGGACTATGGGTGATGTGATGTAAGGTAAAGGCACGAAGGCCGGCGGTCAGCAGGTCGCAGGGAAGATATTGAGGAGCGCAGTGACGATAGCGGCGCAACTAGTGGTCGCTAGTTCAGAGGCGTAAATTAAGAGAGCTGTCGAGAAAACCCAAAGATGACTTAATAGTATTGCATATATACAAGGCCAGGAAGAAGAATGGGCGGGCGACGAGACAAGGGATGGCGGATGAGATATAGACAGAGATAAAGAGTCGGTTGTTTGGACTGGAATGGCCAAAGCAATGGAGCAATGGCGGAGCGGTGGCAGAATCAATATGTCAGTAAGCAGACAGTTTCTTAGCGTCAGCTTTGATGCAGTACGATTGACAAGTGAGGGAGAGAAGGCGAGATTGGGATCTTGGTTTGAGTAGAAGAAAGAAAAGCAAGATGCAGATTAGGGGAGAAAAGAAAGAAGCTTGTCGAGTTCGACAACAGTGAAATATTATAATAGTTGCACAGGTAAAGAAGAAGAAAGAACAAATATAGAAGAAAAAATAGCAACAGTTATAACAAGAGGTTTTTCAGAGTGCCTCAAGTGCCTCAAGTGTAGTGCTTTTAAATGGAGCTTAAATGGATCTCAGAATGGGAGCACGAAGGAGCTTTGGGAACCATAGAAACGATGCCTGACGATCAATCGATAATTGACAATTGATGCAAGCGAAGCGAAGCATGAACAGAACCGCTGGTGATGGGGGGGTCGGAATGAAATTGGGACAGGCAAGGATGGCAATGCAGAAGCCTGCGATATAGTGTAGTGATGATGTTGGTTGACTTAGTCTGGTTTGAGGCGACTAGCTAAGCAGCAGATCGCTTTAGTGGACAGGGGCGCTGGCAGCCGCTAAGAAAGAGCTCTATGCGAAGGCGGGGAATAGCACTGAGCCACTGCACTGACCCTCTATATAGCTAGATAGCTAAAGCCAGAAAAAGAACAATAGCAGTGAAGAATAAGAAGAGATTGGCAGCGTTGTGCTCTCGAAATCGCCAGTGTGCCCACCTAGAAAAAATAAGACAAAGAGAAGAAAAACAATAGTTGATTAGACGCAGCAAGAACGACTGACGTTATAGCTGAGTAGATCTGCGCTACTAAACCAAAATAAACAACAATAGCAACTATGTAACTATCTCGGTTGAGTGATGGACCAAGAGATTTCTCGACTGACCACCAACGGCAGAGGCCTCTCTTTATATGTAATCGATATCGCAGTCTTTATCCTACTATCTTCGCTCTCTGACTTGATATTGTCGTCAAAAATAGAAGCAATATTCCATATCACGCCAGCTATCCGACCATCCCATCCACTCCATGAGCCAAAGTGCGAGAACGAGAATACGGTCTTCAATGTCTCGATTTCCTCTTCGCCTGCCCCAGACCTCCGGAATACGAAGAAAAAGTTGTCTCCCTCTTCTCCTTCGCCCCTTCCAGAGCGGACGTCAGAGTGGGCTAGTCGTCTCACTCTTTTCTCTTCAGAATAGAACCCTGGAAGTCCAGCACTATGTAGTAACAACTAGAGTTGCTAACTAGTGCCTTGCTATGTATATGTTCAACACCTTTGATAGCCATGGCCAAGCCTGCTACCAATAAACTGCTGCTATTTTTGGGTTCGTTTCCTAAGAAATCTCCAAACGGGAGGCCTTAGATCCTGCCCTGTCCTGTCCTGTGTCCTGCCCTGTTGATCTTCCGCCTGCATATCAAGAAACGCCGTCCTGAGCATCGTGAATGGCCCTTAGTACTTTATAATTAAACCTTGGTATACGATCTTGCTTTAGCATTTGCACTTGACATATAACTACACACACACACATATATATACAGCGCTAACACCAACAATGCCTTATCGTTCATGCGCCCGCTTTGCTTCCTTCTTCCATTGCTTTCCGAACTTGGCCCATACAGTCCAAGCAATTCTGTAAGATCCGTGTTGAAGCCCGGCCTTCGCCTTCTAGACGTGGTTTTCTTTAGTATCCGCTTGAGATGGCATCTTGTGTTTGGTAAGTCGAAGCGGAAAGGAAAAGAAAGGGTAATGTGTGTGTCCTACATAGCTCGGGCTCAATATACCAAGCCAGCCTCAGAAAAGGCCTTGTATATTGTTAGTGCTATTTCTCCCTCCTTCCTCCTTTTACCACATCGTGTAGTCGGCAATGCATCCATCCATCCTTTACGGATACATGTGATTAGTACGGCCCAACAACCATATCCTCGAACCAGCGAGACTTATTCCTTGCCCGTTTTGTGTCCTTACTCTTGGTTTTTTGCTAGTCAAAACACCGGATGGCAAACGGACGAAGTCTCACGACTACTAGACCTGCTATGAGGACTAGACTAGGTCTGGGTCTGCCCTTTTTGGCCGGCTTTCTATTTTTGACAATAATCTCCTCTTCTCTCTTAGCTTCTCTCCTAGCTACTCTCACATTAAGCATAACCACAACGTGAAGCTTCCATTATCGATACTACGTATCATGTCAGGGCGTTGGTCCGTATAACATAACATGTTTGCTTACAGACCCGCCTTTGATATTCTTCGCCCAGCTCTCAAGTTCCGTGACTTTATAGCTTTGATACGTACGTATCAACAAGTTCAATCATATCAACATGTCTGTCTACGGCGGGTTTTCTATATTACCGCCATAGTGCAGGCATGTGAGAACCTACGCCGCAGTCAGTAACATCCGTCTTGCTACGATATGATTCAAGCTTCCCGTACATATTTTTACACTTGCTCTTCGTTCTGTTACTCGAATACCACATGCTCAAGCCTAGCGGCGTATCAACCCTCTATAAGAATGTATATACGAGAATCTGTGAACAATGATCTCAGCCAGTCAGTCGTCTCTTTTTCTCGTGCTCAGACCCTGTTCTGGGTTTTGCGGCTGTGCACTATCTACCACCGTACATGTCATAACACCAACGCTTTCTATCAACGTCAAACATCATATATTCCGCTATTCCACTAATTACGTGCCTTTCTAAAGAGCATCGGAGGTAGTCCTCAAAGCTATGCAATGTCTCCCCAGGCCGTAGATGAAGCTATAGCCAAGCTCTGCCACTGCCCATTACCTTCTTTATTTCCTCGCTTGTCAACCCTTCCTTGGTGAGGTTTGCCTCCTTCTTTATCTTTCCGGGGGTCAAGGGGTCATTCCATTGTTTTTCCTACTTTTAGCAGCTCACAGTGCCTTGATATCTTGTTACTCGGGACTGGGACACATTATAGTCAAAACAGACCAACCCAAAAAAAATAGGGAAAATAGAAAAAGAACGATCAAAGAGCCAAGCTTCGCTAAGCCAGCGAGCCCATCAAGGTGGGTGTTCTATTACCGCACAGTGACATGCAGAAACTGAGCGAGCCTTTGCTAAATTTAGCAGCATTCGTTTTTTGCTGCTTGTTTCTCTGTTTCGCTTCCATTCGTAAATGAAAACATTAATGTTTCTTTCTCGGTATCATCAATCATACACATACTGTAATATGAAATACAACGTTGCAGAGTCTATAGTCTATTCTAGATAACAGTTGATGTCAAAGGGCAATATCATTTGTAGGTAGAATCCAATCCACTTTAGAACTACTGTTGGCATAGGACTAGCCACATATGTATGTGTTTTCTAAACGTCTTCACATTTATATCTCTTATGCCTTGAGCTGCACAACCTTTATTAAATGCCGGCTCGTCATAGAGTCATCAACAATCTCGAGAACTTGAACTCATACATACATGCATACGTGTCTAAGATTCCCCCGCTCTAGGACCATATTGCACCACACCAGCCAACGCATAAGCGGCGCCTTGCAGGTATCCTAAACCTATCCGGACACAAAGTCTCTAGTCCTCTACCTATCACAGAAGCGCTCACCCAAGATTCCTGTATATGCCTGCTTTCTCTGGCCAATAGCTGGAGACTCGACGTCATTTTCGAGCAGCTGAGTTGGGCAAACGTTGGTGGCTTATGGTTATGTTGAAGGAGATATTCCGGCTATATCTGGAGAATGTGATTTTTGAGATACGTTGTAGTATACAGATATGTAGCCTAGCTAATTTGTAATATATTGTTTAGATCTTTTATTCAAGGGATGTGCAGGACTTGGATACCAGAAATCAAGATTCAGTATTTTGAGATTAATATTAAGTTATCAAGATTTCGTGACAAGACAAGCAATGGTAAGGGTTCGAATCTATAGACAGTGTATATACCACGTGATATCGCATTTATTGCACTGTGCGACAGCGCTTATTGCCCACGAAAACCCTGAGGGCCGCACAGTATAACTTTAGATAGTCACAGTGTACCAATAGCTCAATAATCTAAGAATTTAATGATTCATGGAGCTAGGATTCTCCCACACAGACTTGCATCCTTCGCCAAAGTGACTCTGACTGCCGCCCCCGGCTCGGCCAGCTCTCAAATGTAAACGGTTGTTATTTGCACCTACGGCTATTGTGTATTCCGTTTTGGCGGGAAAGTGATTGCATCTATGCATTCTCAACCCTAGCCCAGCTAAAACGAAGGAACCAAGCCTCTAGCTAGCCTCGTTTGACCAGTCGAGCTGAATTCAACATAATAGTTTTTTTTGTCGCTAGATATTTCAAATGAAAATCTCCAAAACCCTACATTTCTCAGCACCTGAAATCCCCGTTCATCAAGTAAATAAACCAAAATAGCAAAAAATAGTAGTCCAAATCCACCCGCTCATCAGTATCTCCACGATGGAGTACCCCACCAAAAGAAAAAAAGAAAAAAAATCTAAAACTAAAACTAATGCGCCCCCTATGCTACGCATTGTCATTCGCTGGACGGCAGAAAAAGAAAAGGCTTTTGTTACTATTGTTCGTTCGTTGAGGTTTTTTTTCTTCTTTTTCGTGTGTGTGTGCACTGAATAAGTTGGCTACTAATTTCACTAATTAATGTGCCTGTTACGGTTAGGTGCGTATCCTCGCGTATGTATGTAAGGCACCTCATGACAGCCGATTTGCTGATTATGTATTATTATCCAAGATAAAAATATACTAGTCAACTAGTTTCGGGAATATGGCAATTCACGAAAAAGCTATTGCCACACACAGGACCGGCTGTCTTGGCTTGTTGTACTATGTACATATGTATATGTTACGATATTATGGGACTTCAGCTTGTCTGATGATATGGTATATGATGGAATATATTAGCGAATAGAGAAAGAGAGACTCAATATATGCCAGGAGAACATAAAAATGAAAGAAACAAACGTATACATATCAGATGCTTGGAATTATATGACTTATAATTAGTACCTATAAGTGTCTTTATCCCTCTGTATTCTAGGCATGGCTTGTATCCCCTGCCCTTAGCTGCGCTGCATACAGCAACTACTCAAGCTCGCGACCTGGCAGGTTTTTATGTTCTTTCCCCCTCTGATTCAGTGTTGATATTGTTTGTGAATGCATTTATCCCCTCATCTCTAGTTGCCGTAAATAAAAAGATACACATATGTCAGCCTTGTTCTAGTGAGTGGCCTAGATCCGCAAGGCTTTGAACAACAAGCTAGATCCCACATCTATGAATCATTTGGAGCCTTTTTTTATTATTATGTGCTTTTGACAGTCAACCTGTTGCTCTTTTCTTTTTTTCTCCGACAACGTTGTACCTGTACCGCCTTGTTTTGATCAGCAACCCTGCTTTAGATGCTGAGAATTGAAACTGCTCAGCTATCCATCAAGCAAGTTGCCAGTCCATTTGCTTTCTACGCTTATTACACTACGCTACACACATTGCTTTTGTGCGTGCGTGCCTACCACTGCGTTTCGATATTGTTGATTTTGACGATATTATCTTTCCATTTCTTAATTAGCGCTATTCATTCGTTGAACAAAGGCTTTAGCTCATCGTTGACCTGGCCCAGTTTTTATTTTTTCCTTCTTTCCGTTTCCACAACTAGGCGCAATTTTTGCCGCCATTTTTCAAGCCTGTGGATTCTGTGGTCTTGAGCACTATCAGCAGATTATCAGTGCAATTGGCAATTCTACTACTGACCTTGTCGCCGACCAACCCACTACAATTACAGACTTCCCATACTACCATTACCAAAGCTGTAGTGTCAACACACGCAGACGGACAATCCAATCCATTCACGGCTGCCCCAAAAAACTCTATCCATTCAATCGACCACATTCTGCTATCGTTTGCTGTTGCTGCACAACCACCGCCGTCCAGATTTTATCTATTATCGGGACAAATCATCAGCGTGCCGTCGATTGATTGAACTTTCTGCTTCTGCTTTTGCTTGCTTCGTCTTGCGATGCCGGTTGCCGAGACCAACCTTCACTGTCTCTGTCGCCATTTAGTGCTCAACCCCATCACCATCACCATCACCATCACCATCAACACTGAACACTTGAACTAAGCCTGGATTGCTTGCAAAGCCGTCGCCCCAACACCGCTTTTCGTCACATACTCCTCCGACCGATCTATTGCCCTGTTTCATCGTAACATCCTCTGATTCTGATCGCCCTCTGCCTTCCCTCCACCCTACGAAACAAAAAAAACAACCCATACAATGCCCGTCACAAACACCCGACCCGTGGTGCAGAGCCCTTCGCCGCCGCGCAATGCCGCCCGCTACTCCAACAAAGACGGCACCAAAGTCATCACCGTGCCTCGACAGGTCTCTACAAACTACCCGCCAGTCGAGTCTCCCCACAAAGTAAGCTCATTTGCTGGCCTCACAATCCACGAAGTCACCGGCGTCATCACTGGCTACGAACCTCCGAATTCAGCCGCTGCTACTTCAACATCTTGCAACGGCTCCTCATTGCGTTCTTCCGATGACCCCAATCAACCACCAGCCGCTACCAAAAAGGCGAAGAAGCGTCAGCGTCAAGCTGCTGCGAAAGCCGCCTCTGCGGATATCCCCGGCGTTACCCACCAAGTCATCGATTCCGGCTATCTAGCCCCACCTAGTAACCTTCACTACCGGATACCCGAGGGTAGTCAACCCGCCATAGACTATATGCGTCAGGATTTGAGAACCTTTATCGACGCTGACGCTTCGATAGCCGCTCAAAATGCCCAGTCGGCGAAGAAGAACAAGAAGCGAAAGAAGAAGACAAAGACAGCTGAGAACGCCGATTCATGTGCCGCTTGGCCTTACACCGATCCCCGCAACGTTTTACCGTCGTATCCCGTCATGCCTCATCCGTACCAACATCCGAACCGAAACCAGCCCCAACACCAGTCTCAATCTCGAAACCAACACCAACCGCATAGTCAACACGCCACATCGCGAGATCAAGGTGTTTGGGCAAACAGTCCGCTCAAAGACCAAGAGCGCATAAAAGAATTCTGGCTGAGCCTAGAGGAGGAAGAACGCAAAAACCTGGTCCGCGTAGAGAAGGAGACCGTCCTTAAGAAGATGAAGGATCAACAAAAGAACACCTGCACCTGTAATGTATGTGGTCGTAAGCGTACTGCTATTGAGCGGGAGTTGGAAGGCCTTTATGATTCGTACTACCGCGAGCTTGAACAGTATGCACAGGATGGAAGCATGACGTCTTTCTTATCCTCCAATCCGCCAACCCGTGAAACCCCACGCTCACAGAACCAAAACCCCGGCGCAATGCCTCGAAATGGACGACAAAGCCAAATCGTCGAGCACGTCTCAATGAGTGCAGACGATCTCGAAGAAGAAGACGACGTCGATGACGAAGGAGAAGACGACGACCTCTATAGTGACGAGGAAGAATTCGACGACTACGACAACGATTCGATCGACCCCCACCCCACGCCATCACAACATACGGACAATGATTTCTTAACGTTTGGAAATAGTCTACAAGCAAAAGGTAATTATTGACTCCATTTGAACATACCAAAACACAACGATTCTAATAAACTTGTACATAACAGAAGGAATATTGACTGTTGCAGATGATTTGCTACGCAATGATGGTAAACGCTTTCTTGAAATGATGGAGAAGCTTGCCGAGCGTCGTATAGCCCGTGAAGATAACAACCATCTAGAACATCATTCGTTTATAGATAGCCAACACGCACGAGAGATCCCGTCTCCGTCGACGATGCACAGAAACTATGTTTCTGCCACTGCCACTGCCCATGCCCGTCGCTACGATGCCAGAAACGAACCCTGTGACGAAGACGTTGACGAAGACGGCGGAGAGTACGATGCCGAATTAGAAGGCGAAGAAGAGGAAGAGACTGAATACGACGTAAGCTCTCTACTCAAATATTCTATTATTAATTTTTTTTCAAACCCCTCACCCTTCTTATGGCACATCAACTAATAACATTCCAACAGGAAACTGGAGCTGAAGAACAACGAATGGTTGAGGGTCGTAAGATGTTTCAACTCTTTGCCGCGCGGATGTTTGAACAACGACTTCTTACTGCCTACCGAAAGAAACTTTCCGTTGAGCGTTCTGCTAAACTTATGGAGGAGCTAGAGAACGAAGAACGAGAACGCCAAGACCGAGAAGCAGCAAAGACTGCTAAGCAACAGCGCAAACGTGAGAAGGAGAGATTGAGAAAACAGGCTGTTGCAGAAGCCAAAGCCCGCAAAGAGGCCGAGAAGGTTGCCGAAGACGCTGCAAAGAAAGCCGAGAAGGAAGCACAGGCTGCCCAGTCCCGTTCGAAAGCCGAAGAGAAACGCCGCGCCAAGGAAGTACAACGCCGGGTGGAAGAGGAAGAGCGCAAACGGAAGGAACAAGAGCGCTTACAGAAGCTGCACGAGCAAGAGCGCAAGAATAAGGAAGCAAAAGAACGCCAGAACAAACTCCGTGAGGAGGCTAGGCAAAAAGAGAAGGACGATCGCGAAACCAAGGTACGAGAAGCCAGAGCACAGGATGAGAAGGAAAAGCAGGAGGCCGAGGCTGTCGCAGCAGAAATAGAGGCAGCGGCTGCTACTTCTGCTTCTGTCGCTATGGCGTCGTCTAATGCGACCACCACTGCAAATTCCCGAGGCAGCGTGTCACAAGCAAAACCGACGGCAAGCCCTGAAACCATGGCACCTCCCATCACACCGTCAAAACCCAAGGCTGCTATTCCGATAGTGACACCTATAAAGGTAGCAACGCCCTGCGTCGTTCCAAAGGCGCTGTCCTCCGTAGTCAATACGCCAACTACTCCAGCAACTATCAAGGCTACAACTCCACTCGGACTTCAAACAGCTCTCCCAGTCCATGGGCTCAACTCGACGCCAGCTACGTTAAGCCCAGCCAACTTTGTGTCACCCAAGATTCCCGTAGCAACTCCAATTCTGGCCTCCAAGATCTTGACGCCGATCGGGTCACGGACCGTCTCACAGCAAATGACGGACAATTCTTCATCAAGCGTCCCATCTGGGTCACAAGCTAGCGGCGCACTTAGTCAGAACGCCTCACCACTAGTCGGATCGTCCATCAACACAAGCCCGAGTCCCTTGTCTACGATCACTCATAGCACTGGCCTACCATCTGTCCTGAACCATCACTATACGGAACAGTCCATGTCTCCTGGTAGCTCGATAAGCATGAAAGGCATGGCTATGTCGCACTCACAACAAGCGTATAACAGTCTGAACTCTGGTGTTCCTCCACCTGGCCTCCCGACAGTATCTTCCATGCCCCCGGGCTTATACAACAGACCTATGCATGAGGGAATGTATGGACGGATGGGCTCGATCGATTGTGGTATTCCAGCACCACCAGGTTTGGGCCAAGCTCCGATGAAGCCGTTTGTCGCTCCGCCACCAGGACTTCATCAGTCTTACGATGGGTTTGGTGGTATGCCTGTAGGCAATAGTTTCGGTGGTCCCAACGACCCCATTCAATCGCCTTTCAGTCACGGTCGCCAGTCGTCCGGGTCGTTTGATTTGACCGCCCTTGGTATTACCAATGGCCTGCCTTCTTCACGACCCGCTCCCATTGGCCGCCCCGGATCGATAGTACACAACAACCGGAACCATTCGGTCCCCAAAGAAGACATCAACGAACATCTGGGTAGTCGTGCCCTCCTCGACGACCAGGAGGATATTAGGCCTGTCTCGCATCGCCCTCGTCTAGTATCAGGATCGCTTCCAGCTAGTCGGGCACCATTCACCGGCTCACCATTTATGGGCTATGCTCATTGGCAACCAACGAACCAGCCGAGCAATAATAGCTTTGCTCCGCCGGCCAATCTGTCTAGCATCTGGAACCAGCCCATTCCCGGCAACAACATGCCATTCTCTAACGGGATTGGCTCGATGGCGCCTCAACGCAAGATTGTACCGCCAGCCATGCTCCGCCGTTATCTGATACAAGCATGCCAGACCTTCCGTGACACTGGAAACGTTGTCCATGACGGGTTTGCCGACTACAACAAGATCAAGCGCCATATTGAAATGCACCTGAGCCAAGAAATCGAAGACTGCGACCTCATGAACGTCACGGAAACATTGGCTACGCACAACAACGGCGGAGGCGTTTTTGAATATCGCTCGTTGCCCAATGGTATGCGGCTGATTCGCTGGGAAGCGCCTATGGACATTTATCACCCGTCATATTTGCAGAAACCTGTCATGGGATGCGATAGCGTAGATCACGTGATAGGACATGGCATTGGCCGTCTCTAGATAGACTACTAGAAAAGAGATTGTGTGAAATCACGGCTTCTTCTCCTTGTGGTTCTGTCTACTAGATCAGGTATTCTCAACAAGTATTGTGCTATCAGATGAAATGATACGGTCTCGGCCAGTTCATGTCATGTATAGTGGCACTACTGGTATATGATGAAGTTGTATGGATTCTGCCTGGGTTCTTGGAGAGTGTTGTTTGTTTCCCTTTTCTATCTTTTCTTGGCCTTCGTGTCGATTCCTTGTATTCTCTAATATGTGTCCCGTTCCTCTCTTCGCCTTCTTGATCTCGTCTTGGTCAGGATTGTTGTTTCAACCAGTTTCAGTTTTCCATTTTCTACTGCTTACGCCAGCTGCAGTATATTTCTTACTCTTTCTTTGTTTTCTTTTTTCTATCTCATTATCATGCCAGGTCCAGTTTCTAATGAATGACCTCGAGTTCTTTCTATTACCAAAGAAACTTGTTCACATTTTTTTCTTCCTCTTCTCCAATGCATGAATGCTGTTCCAAAGAATATCCAGTGTGCTGTAGAGTATAATGGTAATTGTGACAATGAGGTAGGCTTACGTATGTGTATATATTTGTTTCTTTATTGTTCTATAATGACTATTTTATCAGCATGAAATGTATGTTGCCTGTTGTTATAACAACAAGCAAAACCACTAACAAAGCGATAACGTTGTTCTTGCAGCAAAAATGATTAAAGTTATCACATTATTGTCACGAACTCCAACGACTGAAGAAATTTGACTTTTCATTTGGTCTGATATATTTGATATGACAGTTATATTCTGTCTTCTATATATACTTTTTTTTTTTTCATTGGAAAAAGCTCTGTATTGTATATAAGGCGGTAGGTAAAAGGCAAGCAGGGATGAAAATTGGAGAATAAATATAAAAGAGCAAGCAAAATATGAAACTCCGACATGAAAAAGAAGTAAGGAAACAGTTGGAATATATGTACTGTTTTGATAAAAAAAGAAGAACAAATGTTAGAGAAAAAGAAGAAAAAAGGATACGTCACGTTATAGGGATAAAAAGAGTCAAGGATGAAGAAGAGAAGTCAAATGTTTCAGCAACCATATGAAAATACCGGATGGGGTTAGTCCCGGAGATATATATGTCTCTTTCACAAGCCAGAAGAAAAATAGATAATATAATTGTCCGTCTTATTTTTTTTCGGTTGGCTCCAAGTAGCAGATAGGAGCCTTGGTCGAGGGAAGAACCTTTCCCCCAAAGCTTGGGTGAGCAAAGTGAACACAGCAGCAGAAGAAGGCGTTGCGTCAAAACCCCGCACTCGGATCTAGTGCTTATGCAGACGAGACAAGAGAAAAGCAAGACGTGATTCATACTGGGCCATTACGAAAAAGAAGAAGAAAAAAGAGGACGGCCAGAGTGTGGATATAGCAGCACGTCCTGGGTGATTTAATTTTTCCGCATCTAGTGCTGGTCCCGGAAGGGGTTAGGCTGGTCAGCGCCGCTGTCACTGCCGCCCATCAAAGGCTGGCGATCGGCACGCTTCTGGTCCATGGCGGCAGCCTTGGCAATGGCTTCAGCTTCGACACGAGCAGCCACTTTCTTGTCGTGGGCGCGCTCACGGCAGCAGAAGAAGCACATGAGACCGATCGACAGGGTGATGAAGGTCGCGAAGCACACGGCCACGATGACGGCAGAAGTGTCCATGGAGTTGTCCAGCTCCATGCAGCCGCCCGTCTTGCACAGGTAGCCATCCAGGCACACGGCCACGCTCATCGTAGACGACGAGCACGCGCTGGAGTCGCCCGAGCTAGTGCAGACCTTGGACTTGTAGGTGCTCAGAGACGAGCAGTTGGTATCGTAGGATACGGTGTCTCGGGCCATGAGCGCGTTCATGGCTTCCATCATCATGGTGACCTCGGGCGGCTGTGCGTATCTCGAGCGAGTCTTGGTGGGCATGGGGATGGGCGCCGGACGGCGACGGCGGAGCTTCAACTCGGCAGCGGCCGGGTCGACCTCGTCGGCAGACGTGTACAGATAGCAGGTCTGGGAGGGGTCGATGGTCTCCGGATCGGGAGCCGACGCACATGCGGCGCTGCTGAAGCAGGACTGGAGAGCTGAGGCGGGCTCGTGGGGGCCCAGGTGCACCAGGCAGTCGTCAGGAGTAGCATCGGGACACACGATGATGGACGAGTCGGCCCCGACCAGGGACGCGGCCTTGGTACAGTCTATCCGGCTCACGACGGCGGCCGAGGCGGACGACAGGAGCGTCGCCGCCATGAACAGAAGGTTCGAGCGAACCATTGCGTGCTGTAGGTGTGTAATGAGGAGCTGGACGAGATCGAAGAAGAGCCAACGAAATACGATAATAAGAGTCGTGTACGAAGAAAGCGAGTCAGTGGCAGGTCGAGGATTGCTATTGGCGGAATTCTGGTGCTGGGCTGGGGGTGGAAAAAGAAGAAAAAGAAAAAAAAGAAGCAGAATGCTAATATACCGCCAGATATAAGAAAGGGCAGAGAAAACGATCGGGTTCTGGCTACCAGAAAAACGAGAACGAGTTTGGAAAGGAAGACAAAAGTATCCGATGTAGTTTCGGGTGGTTCAGTCAAGAGCGGAAAAGGAAAACTTAAAAGGGAATTTCAGCCCCTGAGGAAGAGCAGAGATAGAGTGAATAATGAGATCAAGTAGCCAGTCTACGCAAAAACACCAAGTAAGCAAAACGCAAATAAAAGGCTGGCTGTAAACTTGGTCTTGGGCCGGGCCTCTGCAGGAGACGAAAGAGGCAAAGGAATGCTAATGCTGGCCACTTTTATTTTTCTTGTTCTTTTTTTCTCTTGTTTCTGCTTGCTCTCGGAAGTTCGACGAACAAGTAAAAGAGCTAAGAAAGCTGTACCCAGAGGCGAGAGGTGTAAGGACCAGGGTACAACTAAGGAGAGATAAGGAAAGGAAAAACGGCGATTTTCTGAGCCAGTGTTGGTTGAGAGATATAAAGACGGGTTTCTGTATTTTGGTTTTCAGACGAGAACAAATGGTCAAGTTGGTCACTTGTTCTGCAGTCACAAGTTTACTATCACTACTGGTATAAAAAGGAGCGAGAGAGGGAAAAAAAGAAAAAAAAAGTACGAAATTTTTACTTGGTGACGTAAATGGATGACGTTGGCAGGCGATAGCTTAGGGGTCACAAACTAGCCGCTTTGCCAGGCTTTGGACTTTGTAACTTTGGCTTTCTGTATATCTGGGTCCATCTTTTTACCGCTGAGATGTCCATCTTCGACTGCCTATCCAAGAACGGCAGATGATCACAACGACAACTCCTGGGAAATTGAACAGCAATGCCTTGGACTATGCCAAAAGTGCTTGAGCCACCCTATTACAAGACGTTATATCACATCATCATGGGCCATCTGCCTTTCCTGTCCTTTTTTGTCTATTCATATATTCTCGATGCTCGAGCTTTCCCCTTCCGCCCTGCTAGCCCAGCCGGAATGGGCTCACGGGAACATGAATAAATAAAGCATTATCTGGACTAATTCCTCCTTAGTAACAGACTTTAGGGCCAACTTCCTTTGATGTTTTCTGGGCCGGGCAAAAATTCAACGCAACTCTGATCAACATTTATGCCCTGATGGAGTTGTAAGACTGGTATAGCGGGTTAAAATAAAATTAAAATAAAAATAAAAAATGCTGCCTGCCCCTCCTCTCTACAAGATACTCTGCATTGCCCGGCTTATTCATAGTTGGTTGTGGCGCCCAAGATGGTTGCCTCTGTGTGGAGTTTCGGCGACTTCCAGATATCCCGCGATTATTGAATATAAGTCGTAGTTGACTTTGTACTTCAGCACAAATAGCAGGGTCTTCAAAAAGGGTACTTAGCCCCACAAAATACCAAGTACTCCTCACTTAGTCGTCAAAAGCTGCCAGCTGGCAAAATATTTTTTATTTATTAATCTTATGGTACGTACATGTGTATACCAAAAGGCTTCTTGACGTCTATAGAAAAGATGAACTAAACCCTCCTAAAAAGACAAAACCAGAACATAGTAGTCTTCCGCTGCTAAAGCCAGAGCATCCGCTGCCTGCATATAGTGGATAATGTATTCTGTATGTAGAAAAATAAAAATAAAAATAAAAAAGTTCTTGATATCTCGATTGAAGATGTGAATTAAAAATGTGTGGCTCTTTGCCAGCTGGCAGCTTTTGGAGACAAGTGAGGAGTACTTGATATTTTATGAGGCTAAGTACCTTCTTGAAGACCCCCTTGTGCTAAAGTACCAATGTGTGGTGCTAGAGTACAAAGTCACTTTTATGTCTGTATGAGACAGTCTATCATGTTCCCGTCAGACGGTGTTTGTAACGGGTAACATCATCTCAAGTCAACGACAAGAGCAATGGAAAACGGTGTCAGTATGTGTCCGACTTGACTTGCCAAAGACAGGAGTTCCAGCGATTCGACCAAAACCTTTCCGCCACTGATCTAAGAAGATCAACCCCCTGGCCATGAATTCGTCAATTGGCGTGATGGATAGGTTCAAGGGGAAAAGAAAAAAAATAAAAATAAAAGTCGAAAATAAATGCCTGCACGTCGTAAGCTCAGCCACATTCCTAATCTCAGGCTCACTACGACTGTAAGTCGACAAGATGCCGGGGTTTTTCCCGTGAGGCTGAGGACTTACTACTATATTGAGGCTGTGTGCAGAAAAGCTTAGATTTGACATTAGTCTGCCTTTTGGTCTGAGCCTAACATTAATATCGATCCGCTAATATAACGTGCAACTACAGTACTACTACTTTGATGGGTTCTAACGAAGCTGCATATAATAACCCAAGCCCGTGCTTGATAACTTTTATCGCTATGGGGGTTAATAACCCTTGAGATGCTTAGACAAGGCTTTTGTGACTTAACTTGTTCTCGGATTTTTCCCTTTTGTTTCAAGGCTTGGCTAATTGGCCCCCCCAACTCCCGGGCGATATACTTATGGGAGGGCTCCTTTACAAGTTAGCGCAGGTTCTATTTTTGTGTAAACTCATTACATTAGCGAATCCTAGAGTGGATGGGAAATGGGGGGTTTTAAGGAGCTTAGCCCGGCCTTCATCGAAGTAGAAAGATGCTATTGACTTTCGATGTACTAGACGAAATTCTAATTAATCTATAATTATGGTAATGATGCTTGTCTACATATATGTATCTTGGCTTGGGCAACCTTACTCGAATCATAAACAGCCAAATACAAACAAGATACCGTGTTATATGTCAACACATGCCAACATGGAAAGCTTGATTGATGGCTTAATATAAATATCGGTGATTTTTAGGCCCTTTATACAGGCACCCAGTTGGCTAGATATCTACATGTCTATCAACCGAAACTGCATCTTATAGTTGCATATGATCTCGGTATGTATCTTGACAACTTTAAAACTATACATGTATCTGTTTTGCTATGAAAAGAGCATAAAGTGTGGAGAAGCTACTAAAGATTGAAGTGATTATAAGATAAAGTTACAACTCAAAAAAATATCCTCATGGTCTTCAATATACTGTAACATTGACACGAACAACATTGCTTCGCTTGTGCAGATATTCTACCAAATACTAACCTAGACTTGATTTCTTTTTTTTCTTCTTTGATTTACATACTTGATTGGCTACCTCAATTCCAGCAATTCTATGTGATTCACCCTATCAAACGTCATCACAAGCCACAAACCAACCATGCTGCGGCAGATTCCATCAAACCCTATGACCATTATATTATCAGTATGTAACCCTAACTTAATGTACAACCACATGCAACACATACCGAAAAGTTGTTCACCCATCAACACGATCTAACGCAGAGATACCGACATCGAGCTGTCTGCTAAGAATTGATATCACGCGAGGCTCAATCAACCGTTTAAAAGCCAAAACCAATGACGCAAGTCCGCATAACACGACTACCACATATCATGGTATAGTGTGGCTAGGAGCCTTCCTTCTAAGCTCCCATTCTCCTCGAATGCTCCCGAGGACACCCAATCTATCTAGCATAGACATACCTCTTTGGTATGAGACACGTTTTCTTTTCGTATAGTACTTTCCTCTTGAGTTAGTTTCCGGCTGTGGATAGCTCTTCTAAGACTATCAACAACATGAGAATTCTAAAACGGCGGTGACCGCTTGTTTCTGTTTTTTTTCTTTTCTTTTCTTTTTTTCCTTACAGGGACGTTTACATGTACATACATATGCGGCGTTGCACTGACCAAATATCAAACCGCAGATGATCCTTGGGGCTGCCAAGCAACAAGAAAGGCTGTACTTACATATGCATGGCTTCTATAAGAATGTCTGTTACACTGTCTAAAGCACACTTAGTGTTCATCTACTAACACACACCCCTCCTCTTTTTATTCTTGGTACGGCTTTGGTGCGTTGTGTTAACCGCCTGCCATGCATTTCTTGTCTTTATATTCGATTTTGTGATAATCCTTCTTCGTCTCGTTACAATGTCTGTATTTCGTACCTGCAATGGCATTCTACGTTGTATACTGCGGGACACGGATCAGTGAGGAAATCGGTTGTAAGGAGGGGGGGAAGGGAGACCAGCAGGCCCATGGTAGGATCGGATATGTTCCCCGATGGTTTGGTATAACTCTATAAGAATTCCGTTATTATAACTTGAGTTATGAGCATCATGTATTCACTGAGATTGGAATATTGCAGCTCGATGGAGTATATCTATGTCTATCATAGCAAATTTCCGAGTGAATGATAGCTTAATTCTAATACCTAGGAGATATCAACTCTTAGAGCTTGTATATCACTATACTGACAGGGATCGTATACATATACTACTAATAATGAATAGATATCGCTCAAACTACAACCGCTTTGACTTCAGCTCCGACTGAGAATCAACATTACTAAGCGCTCTCTTTTTTGAAGATGGCTTATTCTTGATCACAGTCCTATCAAAGTCAATAATCATCAGCTCCCCCGACTTGGGGTCTTGAAGAATGTTTCTGTCCTTAAAATCTCCATGCTCAATACCACACTTTTTCAACTGAGAGACCACATGATCGAAATACTTACACTCCGTATGCCACATCTTGTAGAGGGCCGCCACTATAAGAAAGCAGAAGCATACATGAATAGCCATAGAGCTCCAAGGGAATCCTGTTCTTTAGCTCCAGATTCCCCAAACAGATAGGAACTCTAGTTCCTTGGAGATTTGTGAGCTTCGAATCTGAATCCAGAGGGCATCCACCATTTCATGGGTAACTGAAGGAGTGGTGCTGGCCTCGGCCATCTGTAGTTGCTTCCCTGTGGCATTCGTAGTTCCGACAGTCTTGGTCCATCTCTTGGCCATCCGCCAACCCATTGAGACACATCTGACAATAGTCCTAAAGGTGAGGGCAAACAGCACGTAGAGAACAAGCCCGGGACCTTAGTGTCGAAGCAGAAAGTCGGGCCAAGGCTTCTCTAACTTGGGAATGGGGAAGCTTGTGAGCTGATTTGTACTCAATAATGAACAGTGGCTTGGATGGGGATGAAAGTGGCAATTGTATTCTAGGCTCATCTGGTGATGCGTGAAGCCTGGAATTCATACTGCTCAAATGGCCTCTCCTCACGTCAAGTACTCGTGGTGTATCGTGAATCAGGACTGAACATAATATGGTCAACCCTATTGTCTCGCTGCGGCCTTTATGCTCTAGAAAAAATAAGTATAGCATTCCAAGCCTCGTCCTCCATGGACATCGGACAAAAGAAAAGCAGACTGTCCTTACTTGATTGTAGATTGTTAATCATATTAGACTGCGGAGTAGAAGTTGAGAGCATAGCAGTTGTAAAGGAATGTTACAAAGGTTGCTTGTTGGTGTTGTTCAGTTTCTCGGCTTCTCCTTCCAGTATCCTTTGAGTGATCCTGACGTTCCTGTAATATCAAATAGTAGGTAGATAAGCGTTTATTCGGACGAACGCTTGTGGATGGGATATCTATCGATGTCACTGGCCTGCCTTTGTGTCATTGCAGAGAAGGGACTGTGCTATAAACGCACCATAAGCCTATCTCTTCTATGAAAAGAGGGGTTTCGGCGACTCGAAAGTGGAGTGCTATATGACGAAGCTCAAAGAATCGCCATGGTAAAGGGAATTATATTTAGCCTCTCTTACAGACCTCTCCTCCTTCTCCAACACACGGCTGTCATCAGACCAAGTTGTCCACTTGCAACAGATATAAATAAGTGAGTCTATGCTGTCACATATGATACGAGACCCTGGCTTCCACAAACTTACATGCCTTTCCTTCGCCTCTGGGTCTGTATGCTTGAGGTGTATATGTGTGACATTCCATGACTCCGCCGCCGTTTGACTCGGAGTTATATCTTCATCTATCTTTTCCAAGGTCGGTATTTTCTATCTACCTCCGGCCTGGTCTCATATCCGGCGTGTCACAACTATTGGATACTGAGCGGGAAACATATTCATGTGCTGTTGTTGTCTCTACGTCTATATATTGGCGGAGATACCGGCTTCAAAACCATCGTCCATGTCTGGCATAAGAGCGTCTAGGGGCGGACAAAGGAGATAAAACAAGAAAACAGCACGAAAAAGAAAGGGCTCAAAGAAGAGGGGACATGTAGGAAAGAGAGAAAGGACAGAGAATCGTCGGGGATCAAGTGATCGTCAGTGGATACATCATGAAATGCCTGTGTGACGCCAACTTTCAATATCCTGATAACAGCATATCCTCACGCTCGCCGCCCGATCTACACAGGAAAATCGTAGCATAGTCATGTTAGTATGCAGATGCAGATGCAGATGTATACTAGTCTGTGATGTAGTCTAGCCGCCTTGCTGTCCTCTACATACATAGATATTACTCAGCCTAGACTAGACCACATGGACACAACGTGCACAAGCGCAGGCGCTACTACACATGGAACTAAGCTAAACTGCACATGGCGTCACAAGAAGACTCTGGTTTTCTCTTCCTCTCTTTATCTCTTGGTTTTCTGGGTCGTCTGGCCCTCCTCTTCTCCTCTCATTCTCCCATAGGCCAAGGCCCAGAACACCAAAAGTAGAGCGGAATCACAAGAGGTGCAGACGTTTAATGCAGAAATGCAAATATGATGCCGTAAGCGAGAAGGCGTTGTAGCCACTACTGCTCTAACAGGACTGCATATACATATACACCAACACGTACCCTGGCTACAAAGAAGAAGAAAAAGAGACAAGGGCCTTTGTTGGAGATGTGGGATGGTGAAGTGTTCTCACAGTATGCAACAGCACTCATGAGACCTACAGATCTTTCTTTTTCTCTCGGCGTCCCGATCGCGGATTTCCTATGTATGTACGTACTGGCATCTACCGTACCACAGGCTCCAGTCGGCTTTAAGCAGGAATCCACATGCTCGATGACGGACTCGTGCAGGAAGATGGATAGAAGAACCTGATTGGCGAGCTAGAGGATACAGTTGGCCACAGGATCCAGCAAAACGAGAGAAGAGACGACACACAGCAGCACCAAGAACAGTGGAAGGACAACATCGTAATGCATATGGGTATACCCCTGACACGGCTTGGGCGTTATTTGTCAGGCAGACACAGCGATACGTCTATCAAAGTCAAGTCTGAAGTCACGATGATAGAACTGTACAGATGCCACGACTCTCGGAGCCGCTTGACAGCGAATATACATGTATGGTCAGAGAACAAGGGCTCTGCTGAACCACAGTCCAGCCCAGATATTGGACGGTACGACGATATCCAGCTCAACCATTCGTACCACTAGATGCTGGCGTGTATTTGTATTTTACGAAGGGGAACAGAGCTAGACAGCCAGGGAACGGTCTATTCGGTTGCTCTCTTTTCCTAGCCGGTCTTAGCACATATGAACGAAGGAACCCGATTCCATAACAATGGCTCGTGTAGTTACATATTTTGCCAGCCTGGATTTGTATGCTATCCGTGAAATCTTGTTCTAGGGAGCTGAGTTCGGGAAGAAGAAGAAAAGGAATAATAAAAGCAAAGGAGGCAAAAAGAACCCTTGACGGATCTGTACTCTCAGGCGATCTGATCCGGACCAAAATTCAAGGGTTATCTAGGCTGGGTATTATCTATCTGGGTTACGGAACAGCACTTTCATTTCAAATCAGTGGTAGAGATAGTTCACGTTGGTTTCTTTTCTTCTTCTTTTTGTGTTCTCGAGAAGAGAATATAAAGGAAAATCAGGCCAAAAAAAAACCCCGAGCCACAGTTTTAATTTTCCCTTTGCCGCCATAAACACTCGAAAATAAAATAAAATAAAATCAATTTACAGACAGCTAGAGAACCCAGTCTCTGATATCAGCGCTTACAAGTACAACCCTAGACATGCCATTTTATGCTAGCCCTTCCCTCTACCTCTACGATTACATAAGTCCTCCAATATTGCTTAGCAGCAGAGACATCATGTATAGAAAACGAAGACGAACGAGAGGGAAAAAAAAAAAGAATAATAAATCATAAAATGCCGTTGCAGGCGGAACGGACGGGATCACTTACGCGGACACCGCGGACTAGTCGCCGGGCTTAAACTACTAGGCTAGGCTAATATCTGTAAGTATATTAGCATAGTTGGGTTCGCCGATGGTATGGGTGAAGAAGGCAAAACGGTGGCCTCATGAACTAATACGTGATAGTGGCGGAGGCATATGTATATGTGATGGCGATATCATGCATAATACAGATACGTATACACTTGTATTGGGCCATTGTCGATATTGTGAGTTCCATGCAGGTGGACCTGCGATGTATTTATTTGTATTTTTCTCCAAGACAATACATGTATGTACGTACAGATGGTCTCGGATCCTGGAAAAGGAACAACATAATGTCAGATTGCTTATTCTCTCCAGGGGTATCTCTTCTTGTGCAGTTGGTTGTTCAGGGGATCATACATGTATCGGTATAACCAACACGAACACAATAAATACACAGAGTTCCATCTCCCAAAATGATGCCAAGCAAGGTCACATAAGCATCGACTCCTTTGTTTGTGTGCCTGCTGTTCTTGTGCTGTTGCTGTATACATTGTTCTTTTTATTCTCTTTGTTTTTTTTGCAAGTAGCAGTGAAACCAGACAGCAACATTACCAAAGGCACAAATCAAGCCTCGTCTCGTGAACATATTGGTGCTAGAATACCACTGTACCATCCAGGTTCTAGCCCCGAAAGAAACCTCGTACCCTTATGCCTACGGGTCTACAGCTACATCTTTATCTGTATGGACATACGATGCCTGTAGACTTTGTTGCTACCCAAAACGTGTCTTCCTCCAAGTCTGAATTAGGCCTAGACGTACGATGATTGACATGTCCATATGGAAGGGGGGTGTCAACAGCAACAAGAAGAAGATCAGCATAAGCTGGTTAGTTTTAGTAGTTAGTCTCAGTCTCAGTAGTCAGTCGAAGTGTCAGTGTTCACTATAGACTATAGTTGCAGTTTTTCTCTTTTATATTTGTGCATATACATAGGGCCGTTCGCTATGAAAAAAAAATGAAAAATGAAAAAAAAAGAGAAAGGGGCACTATAACAATGGAGATTATGGCGCTCACACTTTCTTCCGGAAGGACTTTTCCGTGATATTACATACGAAATCGACAGAAAAGAACCGGTAAAAAGTGCCAAAACTCGCTTTGGATAATAAAAGTTGGGATGTCATGTCTTGTGTCGATTCTTTGTAAGCAATAGTTATTCCGTTTACTCTGGTTTTCTGTACGGGATATACAGGTCTACAACTTGGAATATATAAGTATGCATGTATTTTGCATTACCTAGCATAACCGTATGTTTCTACCAAGTCTTCTTGATATGAAAAACTTAAAGGCCATCTTCCAGATACATGGACATGTCGATTCTCATTACTCCTATTATTCAGTTGCGTTTTTGCCTCTTCATTATAGTTTATTGTCTCTGGTGATCACGGAGAAAACTTGACAATCAAGGAAAAAATCAAAGTCTCCTGATTTTTTTCAGCAATTCAACGTTCTGCTTGATGGGATGGATGGCTTGCTGGGATCAGGGTTCGGGGAGCTTATACAACACCCAATAGAAACAGGTTGTCAAAGGCATTGTGCTGTACTATCGTAGGAGAACAATGTACACAATCAGAACTCACTGGCTGTTGGATTTCCTTGCCTTGTGCCCTACATATAGTATAAGGCAGCACAAAACATAACTTATACGCCAGCCGATGGTCCCGGATATTTTGCCTCTTTGCACAATTCCTTTGCCTTCCCCTTTTTCTCTCTTCCCCTCATCACAAATATCCAAATGCGATCAGATGCTGTACATCCCGTATGCAAGGCACAGAATATTTCGTGCAGATACATTGTACGTAACTAGAATTATACAGTACTTACAAATGTCGCCAACCCTTAATGCACACCTTAACCCTTACGTGTAAGTGCGGAACAACTGTGATACTGCACGAATGGACTCTGTTTCGTTCTCGTGACTATGACAGATTCTTGTCAAGCTTGGCCAACTTCAAATCACTGACTGTTATGTATGTAATCCTCACGATTTGGCAGGCATGATGTACTTGCTCAGATCATTTCTCTCCTCTCATCCCAAATCCCAAATACAAAAAAAAAAGACTTTTTGGGAAATCTAAAGCCAGTAGCCGAGCTTCATAAGTTTCAGCTGAAAAAAAAGCCCAAAAACAAACAAACAAATGATCAGAGAGTCCCAGACTGTGAGAAAGAAAAAAAGGCCACAGCTGAGCCCTCTCGGACTGCGAATCGCGGGTTGAGTTTCTGGAATAAACACATGTTGCATGGAATTAGACGGTGGACAAGGACTAGGCCACAAGCAGGTTATCAGGGAAATGTGCCTTTCAAAGAAAAGAGAGTAGAGCTCTTCGCACTAGTCGGTGTGTGCTATTATTATTAGTTTTTTAGTAGGGTTGTGCTCTACAAATAGTAGCGAGGCTCCGAAAAGCAGTCCAGGGGGGACCTAGGACGTCATTGAAGGGAAGGTTATTAAGTATGGGATGGGTAGATATTCCTTTTGGTTCTTTTTTTCTCTAGTTCTTTTTCTTAGAAGGGGTGTGTGTACATACTTCTGGCTATAGAGAATTCCTGGCTTCGATTCGAAAATGTAGGTTCAAGATCCAACCACAAAGTCGCTTAAGCAAAGCTGCGTCATCGATCATGGTTCATATAGTCATATAACATATATTACTGGCGATGTCTGTTTAACTACTTCTCGATTCCAGAGATATGTACATATACATAAAAAAAGAAGAGCACTATTCAATAGCCGAAAAGGACCATACCGCCAGATCGTCTATTTACTTTGCCAAGATATTCCTGGAAACGAACCTAACCTGATTCAAGCTAAACTGGCTTTCTCTTTAGAAAAAAGAAACCAACAGAGAGCAAGGAATTGGCTAAAAACAGGTGTGTTTTCTACTATAGCCACAGACTTACAAGGACTCGGTATATAGATACATGGTCAGTATAGACCATATACTTACATATTAATACAGCCTTTGACTTTATTCCATGTATACGAGGGCATGTTCGGACATAAATCTGTCGACGACGTCCATCCGGGCGCCTAAACATCTAGATCTGCGATATCAAGGCCTCGTGAGTAATCGAAACCGGGTTGCCCGCCCCATATGTGCTATACTGGCTGGCTATATCTCTCTCTCGCCAGCGTATAAACCAGCCACAGCGGGTGCTTGGACGTAGCATGTTGAAGTGCCTGGCGTAATTTGTCACCGTTTTTGCAGACACAAGCCCATGGTTGGGTCTCTGATACAACGACCTCTGACGACAGTAACCAAAGAGAGAGGAGAGAGGAGAGAGGTGACAAGAGATCATTCCCTAATCGGCGTGCCAAGTCTCGCCAGGCTTTGCTGGCTGGTTCATGGGACGAGGTGGGCGCTTCACGAGAACGGAAAAGAGAAAGAGTTTGAAAGCTGTCGTATGTATGTCCTTACCGGCCTAGTAAAAGGCATCAGACAACTAAGATGGTTGTCTCGCTCTAAGGAATGAAGGAACCGTCCCGATAGCAATCACGAATAGCAGTTGTAGTTGTTGTCTGTGAGCATACATATGGTTTGATGTGTGCCATGCTAGCTGGCCGAGTCTAGTTACGCACATACGTGGTTATATTCATTCTGCAATCTTGGTGAGGTTTTATATATAATTGCAAATACATAGTTTGATATAACTAGTTAACTATAGGTTTGTTTGTATATAGTATCTCGGGTTTGCAAGGAGATATACAAAATCAGGACCAATAAACCCTTGAAACCCTTTCTACTCTCCCAGCACAAACTTCTGTATTGTTCTAGACCATTGCAGATATACTTCCTTCTTTCATTATCCTCTTCAGAGTAATACTAAGAAATCTTAACAAGAACTCAAAAAGGGTGATCGACATACTCCTAGTTTTTTTTCTTTTTGCTTTTGTGATGACATCGAATTATACTAGCAAGCCCTGCTTTTTTTTTGCTGTACATACATATACTAATACTCATAAGAAGAAATAAATAATGAGGCAAATAGTAGTAGCCGGTCAGACAAAATATTCCTGGCACTAAGAAAAAGAAAAAAGAATGCTTGTTCTCCATCCATGCTGCTCTTTTACCTTTTTGTCACTATAACTGTACCAAGTCAATATAGGCTGGCTTGGACTGAGCAATGTTGTATACGGTATTTCAGATCAGTGTCTTTATTTGTTTTTCTATTCAGTGATTATACATATATACATCCTCCTTTATTGTGATTGACTTTGCTATTAGAAAGGCTGTGCCAGTCTTGCATGTGTCCCAATGATTTCTTGTGGTACGTCTGCTAATATTGCATACTCTATAGACTGTGATCACGGCCGAGAAATATAAACTATCCATGGCTCATATTCATTATCATGATTACATATTTTAAGCATCTTACGTTTATAAGCGCGTAAAAAAAAGAAAGAAAAAAAGGACAAACTAAAGCACACATGCTAGAGGCATATATGCAGATAGTCCATGATAATAATATTAAATATATCCATGGTTTTTCTTATAAGAAGACCGTAGTTATTGGTTTTTAAAGCGTCGTTTTACTAAACCGGTAGAACTACCGAGCTAGCACATTCAAACAAGATTACTAAGCCTCTTGTCTGACGTTTTCTTTTTAGCCTGATACTCGTGATGTTTGGATTTCTGGTCCAAAGGTTGTATCTACCTTTTACAAGAGCTCCCTGGCTTTCAAAGCCTAAAGGGCTCTAACACTGAATATCTGTATGTAGGCTATATTTTCTTGTGGGGTTGCTTGCCCATTCCAAATTTGTATTATTAATTCGGAGGTTTTTTTTTTTTTTTTTTTTTTTGCATGTTTCCAATGTTATTCCAAACGATCCTTTTGATAGTTCTCTCCTCTCTCTCTCTCTCTCTCTCTCTCTCTCTCAGAAATCTCAAGCTGGCTGGCTTTCCCATGAACTGGGGAAGAGGAGATGGGCTATTGAGTCTAGCCCCCCCCTTCCTTTTGTCCACTCAGCGCTACTTACAAGATTACATGTGCCCCTTCTTTTATTGTCAAAAAAGAACCAACGTAGTGGCAGCTCTGGAGCTAGTTGTCCCGTCAAAACTCACTTCACTGATTGGAAATAAGAGAAGCAAGGGGAATATTCCACATAACCAGCTACAGAGTCTATCCAGATGGATAGTAGAGGGCATACATAGCTTTGATCAAACCCGAAAATAAATACACGGGTTTTTTCTCCCTATCTTACCCGTGAATCCAGACGACACTCAGACGAACGATTACCGGTGACGTATTTTGTATCTTGTATAATGCACAATGCATCTCATCTGCCCAACACATATCTGGGTTTTGGTCTTGGGTAGTCAGTCGTCAGACATGATTGTGCTAGCGCTTACAGGACCTTTTCACTTTTTGTTGCTTAAGTTATTTAAATGCAAGGCATGTCTGCATGTATATTATATTCCGCTCCAACTGACATGATGGTCCTATAATTGAACAGAAGTAATATATCCGCAAGTCGTAAAACTATGATTGTACTCTGACTACATACACATATTACATATCCAACCCTGTCAAGCCCTTCATGCTCTTACTAATTCCAAGGTCTTGGTCTTGTCTTGTTATTCCCATATGGGACAGACAACAGCTCCACCCCCCCAAGCTCAAGGTTCTATACTTTTGGCCAACGCACTCTTTTACACCCACCCTACACAGTACGCTAGGTATACACTCTTTTTGAATGCAGGGATGGTTAGTATACAATGTACATACGTATATATGTATATATGTACATACACTAGGGTGCAAGCTCCACTTAGTTACTCAATACATGTCAACAGCAGTAGTTCCATCGTTGTAAGAGAGCGTACTTATCTCAACACACATGTACAGATATGGACGGCATGGGACACCATCTTCTAGTTGTGCTCCAGAGCCTGCAGATCTGCCGTCCTCACGCCTCCTCGTCTCTTCCACCTCTGATCCTGTTGGTCTGTGGCCACGCCTACATATATATACGTTATGCATAAAACGCAGGTATAGCTGGCTGTGACGTGATGCCAGCTCCAAGCAAGAAAGAAGTACATGTACTGGTAGTTGCAGTTGTAAGTTTGCTGGCTGGCTGGCTCCTTGTTCCCGTTATGTGCTCCTGTAAATTAGCCAGTATTTTATTTCCTACTATTACGTAGATATACGTATATTACTTTGTTGGGGGGGGGGGGGGGGCCAAGGCAACTGAAGCTGAGCGCACTTTCTGCCAGCAACTTGTCAAGGCTACCCTACACCGGAACCAGGAACTGTTCTAGCCGATGCTGGGCAACACGCCTGTACATACATATATGGGTTTACCTATATGGGTTGCAGTGGCCACAGCAAGCACTACAAAAAAGAAGAAGAAAAAGAAAAAAAAAGTACAGGTAAAATCTGCAATGTATAATCTTTGTGGCTTCCAGGTCTTCAGATCGTCCACCTATCCTCGTTGCAATCCTGCTCAGGCCTGATCCTGATGAGGAACCTATTCCTGTTGTTCGTGTAGTATCGACCGTGGGCATCAGAGCAGATTGACTGACTACAGATACATGCACCTGAGCAGTGTATATATGTATCTGGCCCAACCAAGTCGGTAGCGTGCTGGAGGGTAGACATCCGGCCTTATAAAAGCCCATTCATCGCCAGGCCAGCCGATGCCTGGGAGCTCTACATACATCATCCCCGATTCCTGTCTCTCGACCTGCCTCGCTGTTTTCTGGTATCTGCATCTGGGTTTTGCTTGCCTAGCTAGCCGAGAGATCTCTGTGCCGTCTGCCCTTGGCTTCTATCTGCTGCTTGGGCTTTGATGTCCTTCTCCCCACGAGTCTCTTGCCACGCTGCTTCTATCTACTTGCAAGCAGTTGCCAGACGAGAGCACAAGTCTCTGGACGCACTGGTGCTTCCGTGCTGGTTCTGCTGAACGAGTTGTAACATATCACACACCCAGCCGAGCCGACTCGTCTTTCGTCTCACCCGCTGTATTCTTTATTCTTTGCACTGTGCATTTTCAATCGGAATCTGCGAGTAGCCGCCTTCCTTCAAGCCTCCTCGGATCTGGAGACATCGACGTCTGTTCTTTCTGGTCTCGGCAAGCTGGCTGTCGTTTTGTTTTCATTTTCACTACACCGCCCTGTCTGCTGCAAAGCGAGCTCTTGATTTGTCCGTTCCGGGCTTTTTCTTGTTATTTACCAGCCCGAGTTTTATAATTGCCATTTGGTCTTGTTTTATCCTTGGATATTATATCAACCATCTTGTTTTTATTTTTATTTTATTTGTTGGCCAACGCTCTCTCTCCCCATTCATCGGAGGACCAGGTTGACCCTTGTCTTATATATTCCTTGCCTTAAAGTGCAAGCCGGCACATTTCCAAGACTTTAAAATCTAAGCTCCGCGCACTCTAGAGAGAGCTCTCTCTGTCATATTTACACTTTGTGACCTCGGTGTATTCTCTTCTTGCTCGGTCTTGGCCATCTTTACTCCTTCTTTTCACGAAGCCTGGCTGATTATCATGCTCACATGTTATCGAAGCACTTCACGAGCCTAGCCCTCCAACTACCTACCACCCTTCCTTCTTATATAATCTCACCACCTACATTTGTTTTCTCTTGATGTCATAGCCCATAATCACCAGAAACGCCAGCCTATACACCCTCCCCCCACAAATACACATACATCTATATAGACTCTCCGCCACGCAGCACATCTCTTGACTTTGGCTGTATCGACTCTCCTTTCAACTTTCCTCCTGCAGCCTTTCTCTCATTACTCCACCGTCAGTCACGCTGTCTCCCCTAAATCTACCAAGTCTTCCCATTGGACCTGTGTGTGCCGCTCACGCCGTACGTTCATTTCTTGATATACATTCTTCGCTTGCCGGCGACGTTGCCCATCTGACATACCCTAACCACCCGTCCAAGATGCCATCTACGGATGAGCCTTACTGCCTCTCCCCATGGGACCAATCGGCGTGCCGTGTCCATGTGCGTCTAGCCATGTGCTTCAATCTGGACGAGAACACGCCCCGTGAGCGAATCACTACCCATCTCCGGAAATCTCTGAACCGACTGGTCCAATCAAAGCCCTTCTATGCCGGCCGTCTCTTCCTAGGCCCTCGGCATAACTGGGTATACATGCACGAGTCCCTCAGCTACGACATCCCCTTGGAGATCCACGACATGTCCAAGAGCTTTGGCATGACATATGCAGAGTTTGAAGAGCAAGGCTTCCCATCCAGCGCAGCCGTCAACCCCTTGTTCTACCTGGACGGCAGTGTCAAGAACACCTACGGCCAAGGCGAAGGAATGCCGGTGATTGTGATCCGGGCCTTCTTCGTCGATGGCGGTCTCCTGCTCGGAGTCTACTTCCACCACACGTTTGGCGATGGAGATTGCATGGGCAGGTTCATCTCAGACTTTGCCAGACAGACATGCTGTGCAGAGCCAATACCGAATAAGCACATGCATGACCGAGACTTGTCGTTCACCATGTACCGTGATAAGCACAGACGCTCGTTCGCAGAGGTGCTGGACGAGTGCCCAGAATATGTCTATGACAGCAGACTACAAGGCCCCAACAACTCGGTGGTGGGCCCGGGAGGCATCCCATCGGAAGACTACAGCAAGTCCGGCCGCACGTTCGTGTTCAACACAGTGGACATTGGCATGCTTCGATCCGAGATCCGACACAGCCTTAACATGCACCCATCAGAGCAGCCCAACTTCCCAACCGCCTACGTCGCCCTCGCCGCTCTGACCTGGGTCCACACGGCAGCTGCCCGGCAGACCGGCGAGCAGGACATCGAGCCGCCAATATCGGGCCAGAGCGACGACCGATGCGCCGCCCTCATCAACCCGGTGAACTGGCGGTACCGAGCCTACACGGACTTTGGGCCATCGTACCTCGGCAACTCCGTCATGCTGGGCCGCACTACCGTGCCGCTCTCGAGTATGGCCGAGGCACACGGAGACATGACGACGCTGGGACGCATTGCACAAGCCATCCACGCGGCCATCCAGATCGACGAAGACTTCGTCCGCACCCGACTGGAGATGATTGACCAGATCGACGACCCCGCCAACATGATGCTGTCGTTTGACACTCGCGTACGAGAGGACCTGGCCTTTAACACGTGGCGTCAACTCGGCGCCGACTGCCTGTGGGATCTGACGGGCGAGGGCCTGTCGGTCAAGGCCGATGCTCTACGGCGGATGTTGTCCGAGTGGAACTTGGTTGGGTCGTTGATTTTGCCGGCACGAAGCGAGTCGCCGGACTACGAAATCATCATCACTATCCCCACCCCGTCTATGGAGGTATTGTTGGCCGACGAAGGATATACGAAATGGACGACGCGCATTCTCGGCTAATGGATAAGTCGTGTTTTGCCATACCCACCCGTTCTTCACTTCGCTCTTCCTTGCCGCCTCGGCTATTCCTCTCGCGCTCTGTCTCTGCCTGTACAGACACGTGCCAGCTGGCGTCTTGTCATGGTCCGGCTATCTGCCGTGACGGAGCATAATTATCTCTCAAAAAAAAGAAACAAAAGAGACATGTCTATTTCTTGTCTTCCACTTCTTTCTCAGGTCCATCTTTTAGACTTGTCTACAGAGATGCTAGTGCACTGTGTAATCTGGCATTATACAGCATTCGTTGACATCTCTGTTCTACTTCGTCTTTTTGTATCATTTCACTTGGTTTTGACATTTAGCATATCATTCGGACATGGCTTGATTTCTCTTTCTTTCCACATAAACGGTTTTCCTTTTCATTGGTGTTTTGGCACTTTTACAACCTGGTTACATCTACTGTTGCTATATTTTCTGTATTTGGCTCTCTTTTCTTTCGGCGTTTTCTTTTTCTTTTTCTCTGGTTTTGTTTTCTCTTTTTCTTTTCTAGCTGATCTTATAGAGCCATCGAAGGGCGTCTCGATTTCTTCATCTTCTCCCTTTACACTTTGTATCGACTTTATATGTCATTTTCATGTTCTATATTGGGCGGATCAAGGCTTATTTCATGTATCACATATACTATGTTACTACTATTCAATTTCAGTATGCTTTTCATCACAAAAATCCCCCTTACGAATTGATATAATTTATTAAACAAATTGGTCACATAAAACTTGATGTATTCATCTACATATCTGGTGATGTACATACACACCCGGAATCCATGGCCAAGGGTTGGTTTAGGGTTAGCTAGTGAGTGGCGAGATCAGGACGTCCAAGGCACGTGAGATGGACGTCATAGAATTCCAGAAGCAGCGATAAAACAACGTCCATGGATATATAAAGGCTGGCACGACGCCCAAACCCGACAGACAACGTGCTCAAATATCATAGTCCGTTACTTATATATCCTTCTAAAAATCTTGTATCGCAAGTCTAGATCTACCCACTCTATTATTGTTCTATCTTTCTCTCGTTATATTCTTCCTACCTCCAAAATGCCTCTTGTAGTTCCCGGCCTAAACGAAGTTGGTGCGCAGGACGCCAACTCGCAAGGTGCGTGGCAGGTAAAGTTGATGGGCAAGACCCTCAGCACAGATGGACCGTCATCGGAGACTGTAAGTAGAATTATATCTTGAATCAGACGTCCCCCTACCCATACCCCACTTTCAAGTACATGTACTAATACGAAACGCTGTATTCTAGGCTTTTGCTGTCCAAGAATTACCAGAGGTTCACCGCATTCTTCAGCCCGGCCAGAACGTCACGCGCGATCTGAATGAAAGCCGGCTGAATGTGTGCCTGGACAACGACGGCACAGTGCGAAATGTTTACTACGGTTGAGCTCTGTTATTTTGGTAGAGCTTCAAGCAATTGACCTTTTTGAACTTCTGTACTTAGCAACTAAATCAATAATATCGCATATAGTCGGACTCTTTGTACCACAATATAGCCGTGAATTTAATGGGTGCTATTGTTTTGTTTACTTTCGAGGACTAACCCTAACCAGAGAATTGTAGGAGAAAGAAAGCTAGCTATCTTTTAGCTATCCCTCCATAAAAGAAAACAACCCCGCCTTCCTGATCGAGACGAGGGGCTGAAATTTTCCCTCGACGTCACTGCTATCTTCTTGGTAAGCCTGTTTTTTACAGTGCGTACTCGAGGTTTTAGGCGCCGTAATATCACTAGAAATCAACATATTGAAACACTGTTTGCAGTTTGTTTGACAAAGAAGAAGCTGAGGCTATAGTCGTAAACCCTAATAGTTTCTCTATTGTGCTATGCTTGACCGCGCCTAGATTGAATATAGCCTCGTCAGGTTCACGATATTTTTGTAGCTTGTTTGCTCAGAGCTTTGTACAAAATCCGCTTGCTCCTAAGAATTTGCATTCTTCTATTCTTTTGATATTTAGTTCTATTCATCCCTCACCTCAACATCACTTGCTCGTTGATATCTTTTAACGTCTTCGTAATATTAAACTATCGCATCAAACCTAATCGCCTTATAAAGCGCCGATCTAACCGCCGCAATGTTCAAGAAAGAGTACAAATACCTGCCCGCCGGAATATACCCCCGTTAAAAGCTTTAAGATCGCCTCGATCTCCGAACCTAGGCTAACCTTGAATCAAAACAAAATCACTAACTCTTCATTTTCTTCGTAAAACAGTATCACCGCCGCGCCGAAGCAAAAGCTCAAGTCATCGGTGCAACGCGGTCTGCGCCAGTCCTTGCTAGCTACCTACCCACTCCTTGCGCCATACGGAGACGCCATTTTCTCCAAAAAGGGTTCTCTCGAAAGCGTCAAGCTGCCCGATCGCACCGTGCTCTACGTATTCAACGGTGTTCCTCTCTTCTTCCAGAGTGATCTGCCCGGAACGCCCCTTCTACCGCATCTACGCCTCGTCCATCGCTTCCCCGACGCTTTTCCGAGCCTACGAATCGATCGTGGCGCTATTCGCTTCGTCATGTCAGGTGCTACCCTCATGGCTCCTGGCTTGACCAGCCCCGGTGGCCGTCTGCCAGAGCCGTTGGATGATAATGCGGAGAAGGGTGAGAGAGCTGTCGATGGCCGTTGGTCAAGGGAACTGGAAAAGGGTGAGCCGGTCGTGATCATGGCTGAAGGGAAGGAATCGGCGTGTGCGGTCGGTGTGTTGGTAGCCTCGACAAAGGACGTTAAAGAGAAAGGAAAGGGCCCGGTGGTCGAGGATGCGCATTGCCTAGGCGATGGTCTGTGGAACTTAACGATTGATTAAGAGGGAATAGTGATGATGGGATGTCTGACTAGTGGAGAGATAATCAGTTGACGATGGGAATAGGCATATAAATGGCCACAGATAATCAACTAGGTAAACAAAAGTAGAGTTCACATAAACGACAAAAGGCACAGTTAAAAACTTCCCATTCTTTGATTATATTGGTGTCTCGGGATCTATCATATCCAAAACCAAATCTTCAATATCACTTCCTTGTAATCCAATAGTCGGAAGAGTGGTGGACCACTACTCTTGTCTATGAGTCTTCGTCTTCACTACCTTCGTCCGTCCAGATACGACAGCAATAACGCAGCGTGCGCTCACCACTGCGTCCACCTCCCTCTCCGGGGTTCATGTGGAAAGATTCCAAACGGATAGCCCGTGCCACATCTTTGCACCGACGAACAATCAGAGCATAATACAACATCTCCAGTGTCTCCTTTGCACAACGCATTGCCCTTTCGTTGCTGCGTACATCCAAGCCACCATCCAGGTACGTCTCCAAAGCCGAGAACCTGACCATGAACTTAATAATCCGATCGCGGTCTAACGATTCAAACGGGAAAATCGTGTTCAACAAGGGCTTACGGCCCGCGGCTGCGTCCTCGGCAAACGTCGGTACGTCAAAGAGATGTTCCCAGGCAAATTCTTCTTCCTGCTGTTGCTGCTGTGAGGGCCGCTGCTGGCGTGGCTGTGGCCGGTGTCGCGAGGGGGGAGATGGACGTGGTCCCTCGCTGCAGCGTACCTGCTCGGCGAGAACACGTGCCCGCTCTTGAGCGGCGAGGGCAGCCGTATATGCCCGATTAGCACGAGCACGCGCGCCGTGACAATGTAGAAGGATGGCATTGACGACAAGTCCACCATCGATAATGTCTGAATGGTCGTCACAAGACGGCCTCGGATTGCCTCGTTCGAACATCTTACTGCTGTTGGGTTTTGTACTGCGAAGACAGCTCTTGAGACTTCGTTTGTTGGCCTTGGCTAGCGCTGAGTCGGGTATGTTTCGGTGGTCGTAAGACTTCGATTTCGTCTTTGATGGTTTGGGAGACGAAGGAGAAGATGATCGTCTTTGTCGTTCCTTGCTATCGATAGCTTTGGATTGGAAATCGAAGCCGTTGGTAGAGTCACTGATGATGATCTCTTCCAGGACATCGTTGATCTGGGTAAAGTTTGTTAGATACATTGTAGCTGCAGGATAAACATCAATAGAATCAGTTGCCTGGCTTCAATATAGGAAGGAAAGGTCGGCCGAGCAAGTTCTTGTCTCTCGCACGGCAGTTGCCAGTCTGGCTTCACTCCTGCTTTTTATATGGACATGGAGAGAGATGTCGGATGAACTTTGACTGGTGGTCACTCATGAAGCTCTCTATTATTCACACTACGGGAGAAAACACTACAGGATTGATTGACTTGCCATATCTAGGTAGATGTATTGTGTGATTCATCATATAGTAGGAATGGGCTTTGCGGCAACGTTTTTTTTTTGAATACTATCCTATCTAGCTGATTAATTGCTTGTGGCTGGAACTTGGTCTGGTGGTACAGAAGCATCTGGCAGGTCGGACTGTGAAGGCGGACATATGGCGACGCTTTTGACCGACTTGCTCGCCATGACTGGAGTCAATAATGCTTGCGTACTATCCATGAAAGCCCATATATCTTCCTCTTTCCACTCCCATACTGGCGTATCCCTCAGTATTTTCGGGACAGTCACGCCCAACGTCTCGTACGATAGGTCGTTGTGTAGCAGGATCCGTTTATAGCGCTTAGTCAGGACGCCATAGACCATGCCGTTGAGGTCCTGGGCCTTCAAGTGCTCCTTGAACCGCCGTCCCCATTCTTCACGGGCGCGCTGATCGAGAAACTCCGTCTTGCGGCGCTCGTACTCAACGCGCACGGGCTCACCAAAGAACTGGAAGACACACTCTGGATAATCAGTGCGGTTGACGCGTCGGGTGCTGAAACGGCCTTGTTTACGACATCTGGGGAAGAAGTTGTTGATCCAGTTCGAAAAGCATGAGCGGCCACGAGTACGCTTCTGGTCGACCTTTGGAAGCGCACCGAAGTCTTCACTGTCGTCACGTTCGGGATCGACATAGAACATGTGGCACGAAGTAACCAGCTCAAACAGCTCTTCCTCAGTGTCTAACGGGGCATCCCAAACTGGGCCTGCGATAGGCATGCCCAAAAACTGCAGCACAGCAGACATGTTGTCGGACACAAAAACTTTGCTGAGCTTGCGATTATACGGCTCGATCTCGGGAACGCGCAGATATAGGCCCTTGTCGTCATAAGTGAGACCAAACGGACGGATCAGCGATCCAACCATGTTCCACATGTCGCCGTGAGAATGGCGGAACAGATGCCACCGAAACTTGGCGGGCTCACGGATGCAGATGTCCACTTGAATGCAGACTTTGGGTTGGCCGGTGACTGGATCCTTCTGCTTCTTTTCCGACTGCTGGACTTCGTTTGGGCATTTCGGGACATCAAACTCGGCAGGCCATGGAACGGCAAAGTTGGCTGAGTCGGTCTGTGCATGCAGGTTAAAGCCCTCGGTGTTTAAGAGATCTCGCATAGACGAGACATGATTGACAGCAGGAACTTCAGGATTTTGTTTAGGACCGCTGACGGCAATGTCAATGTCGCCATAGTCAGTCTTTCCCGGACCATCGATCGGGGTCTCGACTTGGTCAAAAAGCTCTAGTAGTTGGTTTTGGATCTTAGTGCGGACGTTCAGATAGACCGGCCGAGGCATACGTGGAGTCCATAGGGACTCGAAGGCATTTCCACCCATGGTAGATAGAAAATAGCCTGTAGTTGGTCGTCTTGGTGTCAAGATTGAAAAACACTGAACGATATGTGTCGGTTCGTCTTGTGCTAGCATATATAGGCTCTATTAATGCATTTGTTTATGCTTATATATATACTATCATATATAGCAGCAACTACGACTATCTCAGTTTGTAGCGCACATGGTTAAGATTAGTCATACCGGCGTAGAAGAGTGTGTACCTTTCTGCTGGAGGCCGTAAAAAGTCTAGATGAAGATTGAATAGCCATGAGCAGTATTGCGTAGAGGTGAGTGTGAATGATGTGTGAAGTACAGCAAGTGACTAACCCTATTAACCCTATACTGGCGTACTTGAATATACTCCTTTCAACTTTCACCCAAGTTTTCATTGCTTCTTTCTTCTTATCTCCAAGCTAACATAAAGACGTAAAATGATAAATAAATAAATATCTCCAAGCTAAAGCCCCCAAGAGAATTCAGCCTAGTGTGAAGTTTGTTTCAACATGACGCCGAAGCTAGCGACTTCTAGTTCTGATTTGCTACTGACATTGTTGGCGTAACCCCCTAAAAATACGCTAGTTTCGGCTATTCAAAGGAGCTTTAGAGTATAATTAAGAAACCAAAGGACCTAGTACAGTACTTTCAGGTTGTAGTAGGACAACATTCGGTTCTTACTTGGTGTGATGTACGTATTTTTTGTATGTATCTATATGCTCCATGACGGCACAGTCATATGCGTTGGTTATGCTTGTGCTTACCATCTGACTATCTGGTCAGGTTGCCTATCTGACAGATAGGTCAAATCAAGGCGATCAAGCAAAGAACCAATCTTTTCTTTTCTCGCTAATCAAGAGACTTTTTGTTCGTTTTTTGTTAGTAGGTACAGGGCTTGGCATCTATATATATGTACATATGCCATACAAGAACAAGCCCTAGCCAACCATTTATTGCGCTGTATTGGCTTCCCTTACAGCGCCAATCCCTGATGCAGTCACCCTTTCGCTGGAGCGTATTTCCGCGCTGTTTAGCCTATCTTGGCTTAGCTCCATAAGATAAATGAATTAAAAAAAAAAAAAAAGAAAAGCCTATCTTGGCCGTGCGCCTGTTAGTAGGAAAATTGAGACGAAGTAGCGTTTGTATCGTGTCTACTACATACTTGGAATTCACAGGTGGATCGCATCACTGCCATGAGTAACAAATTCACACATCGCAAGCATCACAAACGCCCTAGAGCCCTGCTAGGATCGAACAATGTATACATACATATATAGCGTACGACCATATAGTACGGATCCTTGAAGGACAGTGGGATCGGGCTCGTTGTAAGCCTACTGAACCGCTAGATAGCTGGTTTTCCGATGTGAAAATATATCTTTGGTCATCTAAGCCATGCTGCCAGAGTAAGCGTCAAAGAGACAAAGCAGCCAAATAAAGACATCAACAAATGGAATCAAGCTAAAGGAATAGAGACAAAGAGCCCGAAACAAAGAATAAACAGGCTACTAAAATAACAAAAAGAAGGTTAGGCTCTCAGACAGCCACCAGCTCGATATCGGAGGCCTTGTTGGCAGGACTAGGAACTACAATTACGACTGATAAACTTTATACGAAACGAAACATATCCCCGAACAGGCCAACGATCGACGGCAGGAAGCTCTGCCCAGAAGAATAGGTACCGTGGCAAATGTGTGCAGCCAAAGGGAGGGACAATGTGATACACGGCAGCATCATTGAGGGGGAAAGGGTATCAAAATAAGAAAAAGAATATCAAGGAGGAGAATAAAAAGCAATAAACATAAAAAAATAAGAGGGCGCAGCCGTTGTACAACGGCAAGCTACATACATAGAAACGAGACATGATTTGGCTGGCCATTGGGGGCTGTTGAACAAGCAGCCGATTAAGCTGGCCTGATATAAATAAAGAGGCAAGACGAGAAACAGTCAAATACAGTGGGAGTCGCTGTTGGGCTCACCACGGATTTCCATATCAGTCTGACATCCGCTCTCTTGTTCCCTAGTCCGTGTTCTGGTCAATATAAGAAACCAATCGTCCGCCTTCTTTGTACTAGGGCCTTGTTTTACACCATCCGCACTATCCTCACATATTAGGAATCATACTTTGATACACTCCAGTTCCTGGCCCGAGCAATAGTTCTAGTAACATAGTTATCCATACTGATCTGCTTATATACTTCGGGCTCTACCATTCTTTGCTATCACCATGCCACCGCTATACATAAGCTCTATCCTCCGTCTGCGTGACGACGACGATGACGATGACGACGATGATGAATCCGGGTTTGACACTCTTCGCACCATCACGGTATCTAACTCCGACCTTAGCGTGCGGCAGATCATTGGAATTACACTCGGCTCTTTCTTCGCCCTGTTCATTGTCCTCATGGCCATCCTGTTCATCAAACGCCAGAGAAGAATCAATGCCGAACGCGCAAATTCAAAGACCAACACAGAGTCCGCCCAGACTTCAGCCGCTGCGGCACCGGCCCAAAGAAAGCAGCGTAGCCTCCGTCGACTGAGCATCTTCCCACAGCTAGTCCGGACTCGCAACGGACCTTCTACTACTACCACTACTGTGCCTCCTAGAGAAGGCAATGAGACGCCACCACCAGTGTACTCAGCTGTCGATCTGAGCTCAACGGCTGCAAACACTACATCACAGACCGGAAGTGCCCCGTTGCATCAGACCAATACTTCTCCTGTCGAGAATCAGCCTCGGACTTGATCATAAACAGCATGATACATAGTAAGGAGCGGGGAGAGAATAGAAATGGCTAATGAACACCAAGACTACTACGAGTCAGACGAAAATCGAAAGGCAAAGCTATTGCTTTTGTTGATGAAACGAGCCTGCAATCGTTTAGATTGCAGGGCACCGACGATATATAATATTTAGAGGGCGGGATGTACCTGGATCTGGATAGAGTGCTCCCTCTGTCAAAAGCAGGGCGGAAATGCCATTGCTGGTGTTTTTCTACTTAGTCAACTGACCACTTTAATGCGATACACGAAAATACCTTTTCATCTCTGATAACCCATAATGCCTATGACCCTAACCCTGACCTCAAAACGTTGAAGTGGGGCTTTGTCCGATAGATAATGGTTCGACTAGGGTCTAAGCTTTAAGCTCGAAGTTCGAAGCTTGAATCTTTATTGAACATGTTTGGTAGCTGTAGTAAGTGCTTTTTTAGAGCTATTTGTTCCGCAACTGCCGTTGATTATGCACAATGAATAGAAAATAATAGTTATAGAAAGAATCTCAAAAGACCACGCTGTTTTTATCATCACACGTTATCAACAATGTTTTGATCCCATCATTGCGGCGATCGCTGTGCTTATTTTGTACATTGATTGTCGACCTTGCCAGGAATCATCAAACGATATTCCGAGCTACCAACTAATGGTGTTTTTTCTGCTAAGGCCTTGCTTTTGCTATGCTATGACATTGGTCCCTTTGCCTGCTTTGTCCATTGCTGAAACCCTAAACCTCCAATTTCGAATCCCATCCATCCGCGTTTATTGGCCCTGAGCTCTGGTGCATTTTGCTTCTACTGAATTTCTTGCTCTGGTACATTTGCTTCTGCTGAGTTTGTTCCTCTGTTGTTCCTAGAGAGCCGCCTGTGTTCCATTCCTACTGCGACCTATTTCGCCTGGAACTAACGGAGCCCCTGCCGAACGTCTTCTTGGTTTCGTTCGAGTACCTTGCTACTATACTAGAATTGTATATCGTTTGTATTTTGCTTAATTGCTATTGGTATGTGCGACATTACAAAGTGAGAAGTGAGTCGTCGCTGACCCTGATTCTGCTTCATGCCTAGAAAACCAGCTTTTTATTTTTCCGTTTTATTTTTATTACGCTTTGTTGCTCGCTTCTTGACTAGCCCGTGGCTTTTTTCGTGACATCTGCATAGCGAAATCGAACTCTTTTTTGCCCTGATCTACACTTCTCGACGACTTCCTATCATTACCATTTCACACCAGGCGCTGTCACTTTGCTCACAATACTGCCGCCTAAATAGCCCTGTATATAGTCTGTTTAGCCTGCATGGACTACACAGCTTGTATAGGCGCACACACCGACTCTTAAGGGCCCCTTCTAGGAGCTTGGCTTCCCTGGCGACGTTCTACCTGCTTACGAACCTACTACCGTCATCGCCGCTATTACTAGCAGCATCAGCTCAGCATTAGTTACAAGTGATAGCGCTACAGTCACGCATAATATTTCGAGATACGCCGACACCCTTCCCACCTGACGCACCTCACCATCGCGATCCCTTCAAACAACGCCCGATCGACGGCGAACTCTTCCAAGAAACAACAAATCTACGCCTTTGGTCGAATGACAGTACATACATTATATCTTTCTGCCCGTCTGACGTCGTTCCACAAACCTCAGCGCCGCCGCTGTCGCAGTCAGCTTCGTTCTCCTGCCCTGGAAACATGCAGCCTCTCAACCCTTTTATTGCTGCCTTCTTTAAGAGTAGCCTGCCACAGCAATGCTCCGATCCCAATAAGCATGTCTTGCTAGTCCCGACCACCGATTACCTGCTTAACTGGAGGGAGGTCAACTCTACCTCAACCCCGGGCTTCATCACGTCCGAGGAGTTTATAGCAAGCCACGTGCTTCGCATACAGACCGGAGGCATCAATATAGGCGGGAAAGATCCCAAAGATACTTCTATCCAACAGAATATTAGGGAATCTCGCGGAAAACCAAGGTCATATTCCACAATCAACAACCGCAGCGTCATCATCCGTGAAAATGTCGTCTACACAAATAAAGGTACCGTTTACTTATCTTATATAACTGAACTACATACCCATTCCCGGCATGTGATTGTCCCAGACACTAACTTGCACCTCTTCTTTCTTTGCTTGTTTCGCTTTATATAGGCTTTAAAACTACCAATGAAGCCCAGATCATGCATGATATGCTGTGGTACGCCGATAACTTCGACTCGCGACAATGGCTCATCTACTACATCTCGCGCCCATTGGTCGGTACTTGGCAAGAGGTCCCCGTGATACCTGCCGTGTTCTCTACCGGTATGGGACAGCGCCACAACGTTCGGCAGCGCACTGCAGCTGCTCGCGCCTTATCGGCGTCCATCGACGCGGCAGACCATGGCGAGTTATCAGACTCCAAAATTGTGTCGTCATCGTCTCCCTCCGCCATTAACTTTGCCCGCAAGAAGAAGCAAATCAAGTCATTCCATGACCTGCTTAACAACTTTCCAGCCGTGGCTAAACAGATGCAGCTAGGCCTCGAGAAGATGTTCAATGAATTCCGAAATGTTCTCGAAAAACCACTCCCACCACCGCCTTCTTCCGACGTTATTCCAGATCCCGAGCCGGAGAGCCAGTTTGTCAGGGCCGTGAACCGGGTGCGCACGAACAGCAATGCTTCAGCACGGCGCCTCAATGGCACTGATCCAACGATAGCATCGCCAGCCGTAGGAAATGGCGAAACAGAAGATCTGCATACTCGGCCGAGGGAGAATGCGCTCCCAGTCACTGAAAACTTCTATGCGGAGGACGACGAGGACCTTTTGCGCGCATCTTTAGAAACTGCTATATCTACGGCCCTTGAGCTTTTTCGCAGTGTTGATAAGCAAAACTTTGCCATGATCAACAGCACGACAACCTTGGTGGCGTCCGATGTGGACAAGCTCATCGAGCGCTATGTCACAGAAAACGTTCATCATCTGCTCTTCCCTCGCCTGTGTGCCCTGAAAAGACCATATGACAGGGTCTTAGAGGCTAAGATTAAGCAAATGGCGCATATTGATGTCTCACAACTAGGCATCGCCATACAAGGAGACGCTAAGGGCAAACATGAGCTTGTGACTCGATTAAGCACCGCCGTAGAGGAATTTCGCAAAATCTCTTCAGCCATGTGTCCCCAGGCGATGTTGGAACTACTGCTCTCGACTACAAAGAAGGCCACCGATCTTACACAATCCGAAGACAAAGACGCAAGCTCACCTGCTGGAGAGAAGCCAATAATTACCGTCAATGCCGATACTCTTGTGTCCCTTCTTTTGTTTGTCGTCATTCGGGCGCAAGTCAAGAATCTTCAGGCCCGTCTTATATACATTCGCAACTTTATCTACATAGACGATATAGATACTGGAGAGATGGGCTATGCATTAAGTACCTTTGAAGCAGTTTTGGCATACTTATCCATTGATTCATCTGGATTGCGTCGAGCTAGTCAACGGAACAAGGCATTATGGGATGCCGTAAGCACGGGTGACCTAGATGAAGTACGCAACAATATGGAGCCTATGAATGGCCACCTCTCTAACGGTTCGAATGGCTTATACCACGATCTTGTTGCTAGCCGCCGGCAATCATTTGCAAGGAGCGAAACGCCAAATTTTGCTTCTAGGAGGTCCTCGATCGGCGATCCTTCTATGTACAATGTTACAACCGACGCATTCTCCAGTGGGTCAAATTTAGGCCATGTGTTCCCATTTCGTACGGAGGGTGATGATCCTCCCGTAGAAGAAGATCTATACCATATTCCTAGTGACGATGACGGCGACTTCGAACAAGCATTCCACGAGCATCGGGTACACGCGCCAAAGAGGCCGAAGCGTGTAGTGATGGACCTGCGAAGTGTATCTAGCGTGGAGTCTGAGTTTTCGTATCATTCAACGATCAATGGCAATGATTCGATTAATAGTGCCCTTGAAGGAGATATCTCAGTCGAACGGATATCGCAGACTCATAATGCGCAAGGCCATTCTGTGCTGATGATGACCGTCCAAAACAGCCAACCTGATGTGCTACGCTATCTCCTATCTCTAGGGGAGTATTTCCCGCCACAGATTGTCATGACTGATATGAGCAATGATGACACCACCCTCCTGAGTGCAGCTGTGCAGCTCGGCAATGCAGAGGTCATCGATATTCTCTTAGACTACCTGCTGCAGAATCTCAGCCAACAGGACATGATGATCTACTGTGGTATACAAGATACTAGTGGGCGTAGTTTTGGTCATTATTTGATTCATGCGCCGCAACATATCAACCGTATGGCTTCGTTTGTGTCGTGGCAGCAAAAGGACAAAAACGGACAAACACCATTGTTTGCTCTCTGCCGCTCCTATGATCAGCCTAAATATCGGACCATGGTAGCGGCAGGTATCACTGCTGCTAGGGAGCACCAGCGAGACTTTATGCCGCTCCATATTGAGGATCATGCCGACAACCGTGGAAACACACTTCTTCATATCATCAACGATTCTCACCTTATCAGTAGAATCATGGCACAATGCGATATTGATGTCAATGCTACCAATGATCGTGCATTTACGCCGCTCATGCTAGCCAGCAAGTATGGAAGATACGACACAATACGCGTTCTATATGCCGAGCCCCGAGTAGACATTGCCTCCCGCGAGCTCCGCGGTCTTACAGCAGTCGAGCTAGCAAAGGATGACGACGTCCGCAATAGAATAGATGACCTGGCGCTATTTGCTATGCCTCCTGCTAACGATGGGCGACTGACTGGAGTCGTACGCGGATTCTTCGTTGAAGATGCCAGCATAAGACTTGTAGTGAAATCAGCTGCGCCCGCTCCGGCCGCCACTGACGGGACCAGCCCGACCACCTACACGGTTACTACCTGTAGACGATCACTGACTGACTTTGAGACATTGGAACGGTTGCTAACTCTTGAGAATCCATCATCATGGATGCCATCCGTGAATGCTCCTCGCTCGCCTTTCCAAATACACTCAAAGCCATCACGAGTAGTTCTTCGCGATATTCAAACACGAGCTGACTGGTTCCTGCATGTTATGTTGAATCATCCCACTCTGGCGACACACGAGATGTTGTGGGAGTTCTTCCTAGTTCCGGATCTTAAGCTAGACCAGATGACTTTGCGATCTGAAGCCAAGGCACAGGCTCTACACGAGAGAATTCGCGAAGAGATGGACCCTGTGAAGGATGTTCGAGAAGTTGAGTCGTTTGTTGACTTTGCCCGCGATCAAATGCGAAGTATAAATTCACGTATGAGAAGCGTCACCCGTCGAGTGAATGGACTTGTGATTTCAACCTCCGGTAAGTTCATAACAAAAGCAGACTCACAGAAGGATTCTATCACGAATGATTTAGCTGACTAGTTGTGTTCATATCATAGACTTAGGTGATAGTACGTTCCTTTTCCGCCGAGTACTTAAGACCGTTACTTGGTTACCACCTACACACCAGTCGGCTTGGGATAGCTACACGAAGGCTATGATGCCCTGCGAAAGCACGGCGAATTTGGATCTTCACGCAGCCTTGCTGGCGATCCAAGGCACTACTGATGCCATTCTCAAGTCCATGGACCGGCCTCCAGCTCTGGCCAATCAAATACGGGCAGCACAACGGGCTATGGATCGTAACTACAACTCGATTGGGAAAGCGACACGGTGGCCGCTTGGAATTATGGACGACACCCGGCAGCGGCAAAACGATGAACGTGAAGCCAAAGCTCTTAAGTCTCGCGAGGAGCTTCTCAATCTGGGTCGAGAGCTGCGTCACTGCCAACAGGTTGTGGCCGGTGAGCTGGCGGGATGGCAAGAGCTGCATTCTAAAATGGTCAAGAAGGCAATTAAAGACTACGCGCAGACGGTTCTGCTGCAAGAGCGGGAACGGATGAATGGTCTTGTTCGCGCCTTACGCAAAATCCGAGTTCCACCACACGAGCTCCAGGTGGCCAGCCTACGTTACCAAGAAGAGCAGAATAGGTTGCAGCATCTCTCTGATGCAAACGATGACCAGACAGTATCCAACAAGGACATTCTATTTGGTAACGCAGCTGATGGTAATATCATTAGCGACCCGGGCGAAGGAAGCAGTGGCTCTTCCAGCAGGCAGTCAAGATGATGATGATGCGGTATGAACAGGTTGCAATGTGGGGTAGGCTCGACAAAAGGCTAGTGCGCGAGCTACTTCTTACATTATGCTATACCATTACAGATACTCGAACCCAGTAGCCACACACCCTCTGCCCATTGCCTCTTCCTTTTTATTTTTCTTGTGCACTTTTACTTATGCTTAGGACTTACACTAAATGTCCAGATATGGTCATTTCTCGGCAATTCTGCAGAAGACATGTGGTTTCTGATGTGTGGGTGGGCAATGTGAGTCACAGTATGTGTTGTTCTAGCTAAGATGCTTGGATGGCACGTAATGCTGAGGCCAGCAAGGCACATTGCATTTTGTTTCCAGAGCGAAGGACGTGGAGATGGGATGTTTATGTTTCCAGACGATCCCTTAGGTTTTATCTTTATATTTTCTTCGCCAGACGTCCCGGAGGCAGAACGAGACGAAACGGCGCCCATCTGCAGCTAGCTGCAAGGAGATCAGACCTAAAACGGTTCCGCTGTCCGGCATAGCTGCCATGCAACAACACGAACACGACATGAGAGCCTCCATGGTTCTTCCTACCTAGATCGCGATACTAGCAGCTCGCACTAACGGCCGAAATAGTAGCTGTTAGTCTTGGAACAGAACAATATTTGTCTCTCTTTTGTGTTGAGTTTCCTTGAAGACGGCTTCGCTAAACGCGGTCGTGCATGAAGATGCATACTACTATGGAGATCCCGGGTGGATGGCCTCAAAGCTAGCCTATCAATGGCCAAGCTTGCTTTTTTGGCTTTTTTGGCTTTTTTGGAGGCTGCCAACTCTACCCTGTCTAGCACAAAATAGACATATATGTTACGTCTTAGGTGGAGAAAACTTGCCTTCTTATACCACTGTCACTAGTAATATTTTGACACGGCTTTACAGGAAGATCTCTACGTCACTTTTGCTCTTCATTCGCTGTTCCCCAGGAATTCTTCCGCGTTTGGGCTGACAGCAGCAGCATGCATATGTTTTTGACGAATAAGATGTCTTTCTTTACGACGCGGTTCACAGTTTTCAACGGTCTTCGACGAACAAAGGGAAAAATGAAAAACGCGCTACACGGCCAACGTCCAATGCCGTCACTTCTCGTCAACTTCATGCCCATTGCAGTATAGGACTTACGCATCCTTGTAGTATGCATATCTGTTTCGTTTCATTTTGTTTCTTCCGCCTGATCGGCCAGGCTAGCCCAAGCTCCAGAAGAGACACAAGGCATTCCAGGATAGATGTTCCCGAAGCCGATATTTCAGCGCAGGACGACGACTACCAACCATCTCGGCGATGCTAGAGGAACCTGAAAACAACGGGCTCCTTGCACTAGTTACAATAGCACGGAACTACATATCACAATCATCGTGGTGGATGTAAGAAGTCAGGACCCGAAGAGGCTGCGAGGCGATATTTCTGCAATAGAGCTGTTTCGACACGAAATCCCTTGCATCATAGATTATTTTAGGCGTCATATACATATTACTTTGCTACGGGTTGTTTTCGGGTGTAGTTTTTGGGGGGTTCTGCATTCTTTGGATTCCTTTCATGGTTCATGGTGGTGATGATGATGATGATAGAGATACCCTCTTGTTATTCTTTTTTGATAGTTACTATTTGTTTTCCTAGGTGACATAAGCCTCGAGTTTTTCTGTAAGTTTCAAGTAACAAAAGTCAATAATTTTGGTGTTGAATAGAAACGGAATATATTGTTATGCAAATGTAAATATACAAACCAAGATAATGCATACAGTTGTATATATTACCTTTTTCGGCACATTTCTAGTTTGGGCAATTGTATGCCAGTGACATGTCGTGACGAGTCTTCATCAAGCAATCTGTTCTAATGATTTCGGCCTTACATAAAGGATATCTGCCTTAGGCTCCAACAGCTAAACGATGTGTTGTACAATTAGCAACTTATATTTTGCCAAATAACTAATATTTGCTTCGTTTTTATTATTATTTTAAGGCTATCTCAGCACCAACGTGTCCAAGACGCCTCAATTGAAGAAATAAGCTTGAAATACCCTACTACGTTGGTTTTTGTATCTTTGATAGACGAAGAAAGGAGTCATGGAATTGTACAACATGGTCATAGCAACTACCTTTTTGAGGCCCGATATTGGATTTACGTGAACATCGGACGTTTCGCTTGCAAAGTCGAGACATCAGGCTATTAAAGGAAAACAAGAAAAAACCCGCACTATTGGCATATACTTTGTTGTTATCTGATGTCATAAAGCAAAACTCGATATCAAAATTTTGATGCTTTGTAGTCCAAGCTGCTGCCTAGGTTCGTCTAAGACCAAAATCTCCTTACCTTACATATCGACCAGGATGAAGGAAGAGAAGAACATGGTAGGAAACTCAAGAATGTTGATCGTTTCAAAAAGCTTACCCAAGTAGTAACACAAACAAACAAGGTCTGTTCTCTTTTTCTTTCTACCGTTTTCAAAAAAAAAAAAAAAAAAAAAAAAAAAAAAAGTAAGAAACAGAACACGTAAAGAGCAGAAACACGCGATTTGCATGTGAATCATTGGTCAAAATCCGCTAATTCCTGACCAGAACGCGAACATGATCTTTGTTTTTGATGCTAGAATTCAGACTTCTCATACAGCCATTCTTGAGGATTTATCCCGGTGGCTATGCAAGCCTGCATATGCATCTATGGTTACAACAATATTCTTCCGAGTTAATGTCGGTGGCGAGATGCTGAAGACCACGAAAAGCCCGCGATATTACAACGTACAGATATTATGTATCTGATATCTTATCCAAATCAAGTAGCTGCTACTCGTTGTAAAAATAGAGCTTGGCTGGGGGTGAACAACATTCCATTTCTGGATCATGTTATATCATTGGTTAGACACCGTGGCCCAATCAGCAGCAAGTATTGACTGATGGCCGTCTCCAACACTACACTATTTTGCGTCTGTTATTTTCACATCATTTTCAAAGTTCGATTCCATATAGTGCTCACCTGATGAAAGTAGCGGTAATATCAAATTGAAGACTATTCTTTATCCCACATTTGCAGAGATTGCTTCTGCTATCTTCCTGACCTTGGCTAGTTTGTCGAGACTGGAGAGCTATGAAACAAGCGCGGGCCGATGATAAAAGCAGTGTTTATCACCCTCAAAGGCAAGAGCGTCTCATCAGACTTGGTGGGTTGCTTTGGTTGGATATGGAGCAATCCAGGCCCGGAAAGCATGGAGCTTGCGATCATATTGTACTCTATTTAGAAAAAGGTTGTCTCTCTTAGTGGCTTTTAGGGTGTGCTTTGCGCTTCTATGTATCCTCCAATGATAGCCTCTGAAGCCTCTTCGGTCATATTTAAAGCCTTCATAATTAGTAGAGTAGCAGAAAATAGACATGGCTGAGCCGTTGTGTAGTTCCCGATGCGCGAAATCAAGCTTTAAGCGCGCCGTAACAGGGCTTTGACAGCCTCCTAAGCCAAAGGAGGCTAGTTCTATAGACTGTACGCAACTTACATGCTATCCCATACTAATGAAATCTTCAAAGTCTAGCCCTGCTCTTCTCTATAATGCCTAGGGCCGGCTCAGCATTCGTTATAGGACAAGCCAGGGCCTTGTTGCTTCAGTAGCTTACTGAGGTATGAATTTTTTCTTGGCGCTTATGTACATAAGTATATATTGCATAGTCGAAAAGATAATACTCGTCCTAGTAGCATGTACATTAGATCAAATAGTCAACAGCTAGCTAGAGAAAATTCGTAAATGTCGTTCATAAACCTATGCAAGATGTTGTTTCATGTTCTTTTGTGTCGCCATCAGGTGTCAAAGTACACATACTAGTCAAATGTTCTTTCTTATATAAGCCTAGTTGCATGTCAGACTTGCCGTCCGGAATACTGCAGCTAAATAGTGTTAACTTTTACTTGACCTGCATGTTACTTTTGGCTTAGCTCAAGACTTAGTGGTTGTTCTTTACAGTATCACAGATATATATCCATTATTTCATGTCATGTCTAGTTCTTGCCCGTGCCGCTCATCATTAAAACAAAATAAAACTTGAATTGCCGAACATAATTACGACATCGAGCGTAAAGTAGCATCTTGCAGGAAGCTACAGGGTTATAGTTTAGGGTTTGATAGCCTTAGGCGCGTGATCGGGATTTGATTCCTGTGAAAGCTTAAATCACGACGTAACATAGAACAGAAATAGAAACAAGAGCCATAGAGCGGCCTTGAAGACAATCCCACCTTAGTGGACGCCATGATAGTATTGCTACTCTGATTTCTCAATACGACCAACTAGTATTTCTACTACTTGCCATACTATACCGGTATAAGCCTCCTTTCAATATTATGCCCGGATTTCTTAAGGATGACCCCTTAATACGGTCTGCTGAGAAACGAGAGACGAGCGGTTAAGTCGTGCCACCTGACAAGGGCAAGTCCTAGAGATAGACAAATATCCCTTTGTAACAGGTCTTGGCTCTTGCTACAGCGGTTCTTGGGGCCTGTTTGTCTTTTAGTCTCCCCTGGTCTGGCAAAGTATAGAAGAAATAGTTTTTAGTGTACGAAACAAAGTACGATAGATTTCTAGTTTGGTCACAGATCAAGACAGACAAGGCCCTTACTTCTTGCTCAACTTTTGATAGTAGCGCTATGATAAGCGAACAAAGAATGCAATAGAAGATATAAGAATTCGGACGACTATAAGATATCAAGAGAACATCCGACCTAGCAAAAGAAGCTTCGATATAAACAAGAATTCGCAGATGCGATTTCTGAGTGGGAAAAGAGAGAGAATCCACCTGCAATATCACGATATCTTGACCTAGAATCTTCATGGGATGTGCCTTGATTTTTCCTTGGTTCGTAGACCGACACTTCCCGTATTCAGTCAGACAATTTAAAGCTTCTTTTACGTTTCTAGGTTATTCACATCAAGATATGTGACTAGATATCTACCAGCACCCATGAAATCTTGGAAGGCCTGCACTGATCTACGGAAGACACTCTATATATGCGTCTCTTTTGTAAGCGCCTGTAAGACCTTATTTGATACTTGCCTCAGGCATAAGTTGTAAATAAAGACCTGGAAGACCCTGTCCTTTTTTTTCTTTCTTATTGCTTCTTTTCCCTTTTGCTAAATCCCATCCGCTGCTATGTATTTCCAACTTTAAATTCAAAGAACCGGAATAAGACAAAAGCGAGCACACCACAATGGATTTTAAGAATTGACTGTGCAGGAGGCGTCAGATCTTCCAAACGAGAAACGACGTAAGCCCGGTTAGATATGCCTTAGCGGGAGACTTTATAGCATTATGTATGAGTAGATAGCTACTCATCACCGTCATACGTGTAGAATCTTTGGAAATGCAAGAGGCAGTACATTATATTATTGCTCCGTCAAGGCAGCGTCACGATTACACAGAAATGTATAAACTAGTGCTTTGCTGTTGAATTGTTTGAGATTAGCGCCAGATCCTCATAAAATATCTTTGGTGCTACTAGATACTTATGAGTACTAGTAATTTCAACGATTTCAAAGATCTTCACATAGAACTTAAGCTCATCCGTGCCTCACCAGAACAGGTCCGGCATCTTTTATAAGCACTTTCGTATGAAAAACCTGTAATAGTGCCTGTGGCATACTTTTGAGACAACCCATTTCTATCTACGGCGCATGAAAAAAAGATGGATAAAATGCAAGAACTAGCCAGTCAATGTCACGAAAGGCGGTCATTCAGGTAGGCTTCGGGTTACCAAGACCGGCCGTATTATTTTATTAATTTCAGCCAAAAGGGCAATAGGAATAACAACATGCAGAGTCCCAATGGAAAGCCATTCCTGACTACTGCGTGTACAAAATGGACTTACAAGATGCCACGCAAGCGGCACAAGCCACGCCCAGATCCGCCGTATCCGAAGAGTGCATACAAAAGTGTAAGCCGAAGAGGCAACTTTATGTTGTAGAAAAATCGTACGTATTCTAGTGTCATAAGTTACGAGAGCCCAACATTAGGGTTAATAGGGTTAACGGGGCGAAATAGCCGGTATTAAGCTTAAGCCAATCAGAGCCTATGCTACAGGCGGTCTCCTTGAGTCGCTCCCTCACAATGAAAACACATTGGGTTTCCTCTGTGTTTTCCAACAACCCACCAGGGGGACGGCTGTGAAGAAAGTTTAGCTTAATGCTGCTTGACCTCCTCCCGATCCCCCGACACTGACCTCGCGATAGTTGTCTCCTTGAGCATCTCCCTCGCACCGGAGCACTCTGGTCTTTTCCTTTGTGCATACCAATCCCCGGCTCTTCTTGTGTTGTGCTTTGCACCTCATTTGATTATGCCAAAACAAACCTGTGATAGCTTCTCCTTGAGTCGCTCCCTCACAATGAAAACACTTTGGGTTTCCACTGTGTTTTCCAACAACCAACCAGGGGGACGGCTGTGAAGAAAGTTTAGCTTAATGCTGCTTGACCTCCTCCCGATCCCCCGACACCGACCTCGCGATAGTTGTCTCCTTGAGCATCTCCCTCGCACCCTGAGCACTCTGGTCTTTTCCTTTGCGTCTCAAACAACCTGCTAGGTGGACAGTGAAGAAACAAGTTTAGCCAGGTTAGCGCTGCTTGTATTCTCCACTGCTTCCACCATGCGAAATTTGTTTTTGCTTTCTGTGTTTTCTGTTTTGCTTTTTTAGTTTTAGTTCGGACCTCCACTATGGGGGGATCTTCGAGGACCATTAGGGTTTCTCGACGTCTAACGATCCACTAGGGTCGGATCCACGTGATCCACATAAAGACGTAAAACGATAAATAAATAAATAAATAAATATGCTACAGGCGCGATATTATTAGCATAGCATAAGCGCCCGAAAATCTACGACTTCTCCGCCAGGTTTGCAACGTTGAAGACAAGAGAAGATACAAGGGTCAAGGAGATGTGAGAGCGAAAGGAAGCATCGATTGAGGCTTCTAAGTGGCTGTAGCAAATTCATTGCCTAGTATTTGCTCGGTCTCGGGAGGAATACTGAAGAGTAGGAAGGCTGGATAAAAGATGGACTGCTGTATTTTACTGCTTACTTTAGGGTGTTGAAACCAAGGAATGGCTTGCATGTCTATTTCTTAGTCTTGTTTTTTTGTTTACAAAAATTCCAAGGCAACGAGGCTATTCATACTTCACCTCACCCCTTGTTCAGCAAAACAGATACAAAGCCGCTCACGATCTTGGATGAACGGCGTTTTTCTGTTTTTGGAGTTTTGAACTAGCCAGTATATGAGCTGAAAAAGGATGTGAATTTGCAGGGCTACCCGGCACTGGATAACACTAAATAGCACTAGACAAGACCACTAATATAAACTAAACCAGCGAACCATCTGGCAGAACCGCCTTGGCCAAATTCCGGCCGGTCATGACCATGGCAAGACAAACAAATAATTTGTGGTTGAGCCTAGAAGCCCCACAGTGTTGACGACTGCAACAGTATTGCTTAGCCAAGTTATTACATTCTTCAATAATAAACAAATAAAAATATCACCGTAATACATGGATTCAGGCCATAGACGCCAGGAAGTTTGAAATTAAGCCAGGCCCCCAATTCATCGTCCCCGCCTTCTGTAATCTTTTGGATTGTGCAATACTGTGGAATTTCAAAACCAAGAGATGCCTATTTGAACTATTCCAAAAGCATGTAGCATCGAATGTGCAAACTTCAAATGTTGCTTGTGATGATATCATCGGAAGAGTAGCAAGACTATAACGATGACTAGCTAGGGTCAACTTATACCACCTTGACCTGCCTCATCTATAGACCCGACTCACCGTTTTTATCTTGTTGTTTTTGGGTTCTAACCTTATAAAAAGGTCGAAAGTTTGATCTTCGCCAGTTCGAAAAATAAACAATCAGACTCTCAGTTTTTCTTTGCATTCTCTGGGATGAAACGTCGCAAAAAAGGCCGGCGGTGAAGACCAAGAGACCAGAGAGAGAGGGGCATTATCAAACCACATGATGGCTTGACTGCTTGCCTAGTCACGGAAAGACTGACATTTGACTATTCAAGGTGTAGAATGAGTCCGAGGCATTCTTGTTAAGCCCTAAAGATAAAGAAAGAGGAGGGGAATTTCAGTACATTGATGTCATCTATTGTGACTCAAGATAGAGGTGAGTTGGCCAGCCTCATAACAACATAGTCCATCTTCCCCTCATTTAGGTTGAAATACAGGGCGCTCAGCATCGCCAACTCACAGGCAACTGCTGTGTCCACGATAGAAAACAAAAAGGGAAAGCTGGCTTGGTTTTCGTCAAGTAACTTCTGGGTGACTCAGAGCTCAAACCTGCAGCTACTTCTGGTATTAGAGCATGTTTAGCGGTTGTCTTTGCAGCCTAACTAAAGCCATTATACATATAGTTGTTTTTTTTTTACATGATGTTATATCTGCATCCTTGTAATACTTGATTTTTGCTTATAATTTGACATTATATTCATAGAATATATTCTTTAGAATCTGGCCAGTAGGAGACGCGACGTGAACTTACATGATAAGTACACCCTACAGTACATGCATCTCATGTTTTTTTTCGCCTGGTTCAGCCCAAGCCTAAATGATCAAAAAAGCACACGCCCTGAGAACTTCAACGTCACATAATCTGTATCTTATTTTATTGATTTATCGTGCGGCTATAATTCACCAGGCCGTCTAAGAAGGATATCTTGAAATCTCCAATAGCTTAGGATTTAAATACGGCAGCTACTGCCCTCTTCGATTTGTTTGATAGAATTTGAGTTATTGCTTTTTCATCACGGCCTCAATTTTGTTTATTCCATAGTATTTTCTGTTTATACCACATCATTTCTTATATCTTCTGCATCTTCAATCTCACAACTGAAGCTTTTTCTATTAGCAAATTTCACGATCTTATTATCAACGTCTGCATTGTCACCTCTTCTGGGTCTTTAAACTACCATCTCTTTTTTTACTTTTACTGATAGCTTGGCTTCTCGGGAAGCCTCTATCTTATTCATTACCTATATTCTCTCTATCTATCTACACTATATTCAAGTCTGTCTGGAGCTGGTCTCCATTCGTAATATCACCTACAATGTCTAAGTAAGTCGGACGTTTTACTTCACCAAGTTCTCCTGCTAACAAGCAGTCCTGTTTAGCGATTTCGATACTTTCACATTCATCTATGACCCGGCTCCGTATGAGCCCAGTCTCGATCTGCACCAAGCAGCAGCCTTGCCCTGCTACGAGTCCCCTATGTACACATTGGCGCTACAGAACTCATACTATGACAATCACAATCCACTGCTCGACTTACCTAGTCGACATGCCCGGTCTAGTTCCCGGTCATCCGTGTATTCAACGGGTTCGGCCATGTCCACCTACTCAGCAGCCACCTCAGTTGAAGACTCATGTGCGGGAACTCCTCTAGCCTCTAGCCTTAAGATGTCCAACACATCTTCTTCTAATGGACTACCTGCCGCCGTGCCACGAAGATCATCGCAGGCATTCCGCCAACACGGCCCGTTGCTCCTACCCAAGATTCGTAGTCAAGACCAAGCAATGTGCGCTGACATGGCTTCCGCTGCTTCTGCGGCTGCTGCTGGAACCAGTGCCTCTGCGTCATCATACCTGCTCCGACGCACCCGTACCCTCCCGTCCGGAATCCAGAAGCGCCCCTACACACGCAAGTCCTCATTGTCACCGCCTCGTGCCTTGCCCGTAGATGCCATGAGCTTCATACCCAGCGCCATAGCTGGCTCGACTGCCCCAACTTCTACACTGAGTGCTGCTGCGGCCGCTACCGCTGCAGCCGCTGCAACTGACCTGTCTGTCCAGGACTCGGACATCTTTGACCTGGATGCTGCGCTGGCTAGTTACCAATACTCTGGGTCGTCTGACTATCTCTTTCCTTCAGCCCAGATCTTTGCTCCGCGTGCCCCTTCGCCACTAGCCGCCAGCTTGAATGCTAGCCCAGAGCCGACTCAGCGGGATACTCGTTCACAAAGTCCTCCTCAGCAGCAAAAACAACCGACTTTCGTGGCCTCATCTTCGCCACTACCTGCCGCCTCGTCTGGAATGCTACCTATCACGACCTCACTCTCAACACAGAGTACTACTACATTGAGCTCCTACCTGACGGCGACGAATCCCGCAGCTGATCTGGTGCGTGCTCTATCGTTCCCGCTGCGTGATCCTAGCATGAAGCACTTCTGGTGGGATGCTCGCCAGATCCGGCCTTGGAATGACTTCAACCTTGAGACTATCCGGAGCTTTCCCGGTGCCGAAGCCCTCCTGAACTACCCTATAGCTTCTTCTTTGCTTCCTTCGCCTTCCGTAACTACACGCCATCCAGAGTCCGAATCTGCTCTGCACGCTATCTATGCGCAGACATACCTGCCCAAGCTCAATGCTGCTCTAGCTCTTTCCTCTACACAGCCCCTGACGTTCTCTGTACCAACACGCCCTGGACCTAACATGACGGCCTCTGAGCTGGTGTACACAGCGACATCTGCCTCGGAATCCTCTTCAGCGGCCGTTTTGTTTGGTGGAAAGCCAAGTGCCCGTGTTGTTGGCCTAGTACGCGCGTATGACCGCTTCAATACTGGCCAACGTATTGAAGGCAACATCAAGCGTGTTGAGTATCTCCGCGGTCTATCGGCGCTACACCACGCCATGCGTGAGCATGGCACTCGATACGGCTTCATCTTGACCGAGATCGAGCTAGTCATTGCACGCAACGGCAGTGAAGATACTCCCCACTTCGGCTTTTTGGAAGTCACCTCGGTGCAGCTCAACGAAACTGGGACTGGCCAACTGACTGCCTGTCTAGCTCTCTGGGGCCTAGGTATGATGGCCGGCGATGAGCCGATGCCCGGCCAGGCGTTCTGGAAGACGGAGCTTGGTGCGCCTGCCGATGGATATAGACAAAAGGTCCTGCCACGCGATGAGTGGATGGTAGCTCCTCAGTTAGCAGAGAAGCGTGAAGCTAAGAGATCTCGCGGTTGGGTTATGCCCGAAGACCCCATTGGCCGCAAGGAAATGGGCAAACGAGGTGTGAAATATGGAGGATGTTAAACATGTTAGTCTACTTTTAATCAAGGAGGGACTGAAACTCTTAGCTAGACCTAAAGAGGCGTTGATCGTCTCAAGGTCTATCACTCATTACACTTATAGCTTTTCCTATGTTATTTTCGGTTTAGTTTTCACTATCTCGGCGTTTTCTTTTCTGTTAGACTACTTTTCTGGTCTTTTTCTTTTGTCATTTTGTTTTGAGTGTTTTTTTCTTTTGTTAGGCTATCTGTTGTTTAGTTAGTTTTTAATATGACCTGTGAATTTATATCTTCACAATTTCAATTTGATATTTTTCTTTTTCGCCATGAATTGTGTTTAGGAGCATATAAGGGTTTTTCGTGTAATACGCAGCCATATCACATTTCTTTTATATAACAATGTACAAGTATATATCAACCTTCCCTCCTACAACCCTCGGGGGGGTACCTTTGAGTTTTCGGTGCCTCCTCCTTTGTCCAAAGACGAAAAATTCCCCTTCGTCATGGGTTTTTAAGAGCGACCAGCACATATCACCAATGTCGCTGTCCATTCTCTCCCATCTATTGATTTATTTCATGATGCTCCGTTTTGTGAGGCCTTGAGCCCGTTTTTTCCTCTCTCGAGGGTAATTCTCACCAACGATAGCCCACCCCCTTTTCTCTACACTTTTCGCGACCGCTGGTCTCCCGAGCCTCATCTCCGCTGCTCAGGAGTTCACACTCACACTCGGAGGGCAACACTTTGAAGGTTCCAGTTGCCCGACATTTCCGGCTCTTCTTTTGTTGTGCTCTGCACTTCATTTGATCATGCCAAAACAAATTGTGATAGCTTCTCCTTGAGTCGCTCCCTCATAATGAAAACACTTTGGGTTTCCTCTGTGTTTTCCAACAACCAACCAGGGGGACGGCTGTGAAGAAAGTTTAGCTGGATGCTGCTTGACCTCCTCCCGATCCCCCGACACTGACCTCGCGATAGGTGTCTCCTTGAGCATCTCCCTCGCACCCTGAGCACTCTGGTCTTTTCCTTTGTGTTTCAAACAACCTGCTAGGTGGACAAGTGAAGAAACAAGTTTAGCCAGGTTAGCGCTGCTTGTATTCTCCACTGCTTCCACCATGCGAAATTTGTTTTTGCTTTCTGTGTTTTTCTGTTTTTTTTTTTTTAGTTTTAGTTCGGACCTCCACTATGGGGGGATCTTCGAGGACCATTAGGGTTTCTCGACGTCTAACGATCCACTAGGGTCGGATCCACGTGATCCACATAAAGACGTAAAATGTTAAATAAATAAATAATGTACAAGTATAAACTATAGCCAACTAGCAGGGTACTTATACTCACAGATCCTAGCCATATCTATATCCGGCATCAAGACAATCATGTTTAAGGGTAGGAAAAAAGCATCAACACAAACGCTTATTGAATCTTTATAGCTCTATAGCTCCATAAGATAAATGAATTAAAAAAAAAAAAAAAAAACGCTTATTGCCTTGGCAGAAGATCTTGAACTCTCTTTTCGGGAACATATTTTGAGTTATTCATCATACTGAACTTTTTTCCTGTCTATATCCATACTTATAGTAGAATGTATAGCCTTAGTCTAAAGTTCTAATCTTCCAAGAGTCTCTCAATTTATGAACCTGACTAAAAGAAGGTAGATAAACAAGCTCATAAGTTACCAACATGGCAATCACACCTTCCACAGGTCCTAATAATAGGGTCAGACCCACAACTACAGACATGTTGTCATCTAAAACTACACATGAGCCTGGTCAAAGAAGCTGGAATGTGTGCTCCGGGTTGGCTCTGAGAGCAATCCTACCCGTCTGGAAAACCACACCCGCCTCCGCCCTCCACCGTGAAGCGGCAATCGCCCTTGCACTTCTCCTTCTGGACAACAAATGAAGACTCCTGGCTGCAAGATGGGCCTGGGCCACCCTCTGGTAGCTAGCCCAATGACACGGCTAGGACGTACACTGGAGACCATAAGAGCCCTCCCCCCCAGACCCCTACTAATACCTCCACTCAAGATCCCCCCATCCTACCCAGACTAAAGATAACTTTGATCAATCTAAGCTATGGGAACTCGCCAACAGCATGGACATCATGGTATACTCTGACAGATCAAAAACTGGAAGATGGACGAACTGGGTGGGGAATTGCCATATATCAAGGTAACTGGCTAGTTGACAGACATACACGAGGATCCCTAGGAAAGAATCATGAAGTCTTTGATGCCGAGATAGTGGGTGCCCTGAATGGCCTGAAATTGGCCCTTCAGGCCCCATGCACACATCGAAAAGAACATTCATGTTGTTCTTGACAATCAAGCAGCATATGCTTGCCTCTTCCCCGGCTCCGCACCAACAGACACCAGTCAAGCCCAGATCTTAGAGTTTCACTCTCTGGCCCGAACTTGGCCGGATAGATGGCGGCGCCGCCATGTCAAAGCTGGACAAGTCACCCCGATATGGGTCCTTGGACACATTGGTATACCTGGCAATGAGATAGCAGATTCTCTGGCCAAGGAAGGCGCTACTTTACCCCCACCTCCAAACCTGCCTCCCTCCATCGCTCATATCAAACGAGCTGCTCGGAATCGGCTTCAGGAGGAGTACACCGACTGGTGGACATCCTCTGCTCCGACAACTTACAAGGACCTGGGACTTTCTGCAAGCCTCGGGACCCCCTTCGAACTGTCTCTCCCAAGGGAGACACTGGGCCGGCTGCTGGCCGCCCGATCACATCACGGAGGCTTTGTGGACTACCACCTCGCCTACACCATGCAAACTTTACAGATTCATGTTCTTGTGGGAAAAAGAAGGACCCACTACATTTCTTCTTCTGCTGGAAGGGCAAACGTCTGTCAAAGGTTTTCTCACAAAGACCGTTTCACATTACCATAGACAATACCCTATCCACACAACAAGGGGTCATTGATTTCTGCAAATTCATCATGGAGACAAACTTCTTTGTAGATATATGCCCCTAACCCTTAGGAGGACAAAGGGGAGAAAAGTTTAGCCAGGCCCTTCTCGAATATCTCTGTTCCATTGAATTTCTGCGGAGACGCAGGTGTTGCTACTGTAAAAGGGATGGATGCCAGTCTAGTCTGAGCAGTCCCGGATACTAGGAACATAGAAAATTGGTGCCAGAAAACACGGCCTTGCCCGGAGTCGAAAAGGAGCTCTTAGATAAATCTCTAGACTATAATTAAAATCACCGTCATCATCAACAAACAAGAAGACCTGGGTGATCTTCATAGCTCTCTATAGCTCCATAAGATAAATGAATTAAAAAAAAAAAAAAAAAAAAAGAAGAAGACCTGGGAGAAAATTTTCCCCTAGGCATAGAAAATGATTATCGGAAAATCTCCGGTGCAAATATCCCGTTTCTTATTGATTCCTCTCTTGCGGAAATACGACGGCATATTCCGTGCGGAACGGATAGGTTGATTTCACCTTCCAACCAAATGCCAAGTAGAACTAGCCATACTCTACTGTGTCAAATATTATCGAGATGTGCCCTTTAGCGAACTCACATGTAGCTACCAGGTTGCATGTTGAACTAGGCATAGTGAACATTGGTTACCATAGATTTTGTTGATATATGAAATTTTATTAGGTGTATATAAAGTAAATGCAAAAATATGGATGTAAGTGGGATAAAAAAAAAAGCTATTATGACGAAGAATCCCTTTTGAGAGAGTATCAGAGGCCGAAAGCCACTATCTCGTTGGATTAGATGAAGTGATGCTTTAGATCTGGAAGTAAGAAGCCTCAGACATGAAGCCTAGGGATAAATTTGTGTGGTGCATGACGGTCTCGAAGTCAAAGGTGACCTCATCCTTCTGCTCACCAATGAGCTAGATAGCACCCTCCGAATCAATTTCAGGGTTAGCCTAGACATCAACAGCGCGGGGTCAGGAGTTGGTTGACTTGGGAGCATCGGGATTAACGGTCAGGGTGGGCTTCCATTCATTAGCCTCATGGTCAACATCAACAGCACGGGGCCAGGGCCTGGTTGACTTGGGAGCATTGGGATCAATGGTCAGCGCCATAGGCTTAGGGGCGTCACCCTCATGGTCAACATCAACAGCGCGGTCCCAGATCCACTTAGTCGACTTGGGAGCATCGGGATTAACGGTCAGCGTAGGCTTCCATTCATTAGCCTCATGGTCAACATCAACAGCACGGGGCCAGGGCCTGGTTGACTTGGGAGCATTGGGATCAATGGTCAGCATAGGCTTAGGGGCATCACCCTCATGGTCAACATCAACAGCGCGGTCCCAGATCCACTTAGTCGACTTGGGAGCATCGGGATTAACGGTCAGCGTAGGCTTCCATTCATTAACCTCAAGGTCAACATCAACAGCACGGGGCCAGGGCCTGGTTGACTTGGGAGCATTGGGATCAATGGTCAGCATAGGCTTAGGGGCATCACCCTCATGGTCAACATCAACAGCGCGGTCCCAGATCCACTTAGTCGACTTGGGAGCATCGGGATTAACGGTCAGCGTAGGCTTCCATTCATTAACCTCAAGGTCAACATCAACAGCACGGGGCCAGGGCCTGGTTGACTTGGGAGCATTGGGATCAATGGTCAGCATAGGCTTAGGGGCATCACCCTCATGGTCAACATCAACAGCGCGGTCCCAGATCCACTTAGTCGACTTGGGAGCATTGGGATCAATGGTCCACATAGGCTTAGGGACATCACCCTCATGGTCAACATCATCAGCGCGGTCCCAGATCCACTTAGTCGACTTGGGAGCATTGGGATCAATGGTCCACATAGGTTTAGGGACATCACCCTCATGGTCAGCATCAACAGCACGGTCCCAGATCCAGTTGGTAGAATAAGGATCATCAGGGTCAAAGGTCTTCGTAGGCCTTTCGCGAGCAATCAAGGCGGGAAGGGCAGAAACCAAGGCGGGAAGAGCCACAACTGCAGTAATGAGAGTAGAACGCATGGTGGCGGTCGGTGAAAGTGAAGAAAAGGGTCGAAGGTGTAAAGAATGTGGAATGTGTTAGTTAAAGAATGGATGATGTAAAATGTGATGATGCTGAAGTAATGAGAGAAGAGAGGATGATGAGAAGCCTGGTGATAGAAGGAAAGTAGAGTTGATATCGGTGCCCATTTGCCACTTTATATACTCATTCATTTGTCATGGTAGCTGTTGTATATTATTCCGATTAGTAGAACTTGTTGCCCAAAACTAGCAGTAAGCATTGAGACAGGGCGATACCGAATTGTGAGCGAATTGTAAGCCATGCTTTGGCCACATATTGCCAGGAAGGCTTGACTCTAATCAAGCCATGATACTTTTTGTATGTCGTTGAGAAATTGACTTACATATTATGAATAAACTTGGACACAGACAATTTTGGGTTCATTTTTAGTTCATCCCTTTCATTGGCTAGTCCACACTTCCCACCGAACCATCCTTCCTTGTTGGTCAATGAACATCCATTCTTGACGCTTCCACCGAGTCTTCATCGGTCAATGAAATGCTTTGGGGGCGGAGGCTTCGATCAAGGTTGGAATATAACACTATAAGGTGCCATTTCTGGGGGGCCTGTTTGTTTGCCGGGTTTTCCAAAGCAACAACCATTTGGTCGTCCGTTCGGTCGAGCGAGCGCCCAGGACACAATGCGCTAAATTTCATGGACAACAACGATATTTCTGTATTAGTAACTATCTATTTTAACCTACATGAGGCTGTATCATATAGTGAAGTATAGAAAAAAACAATACATAAAAGGGCAAAACTAGCACACATTCGAATTCGATATCAACTATGTGTACTTAGTATTGCTCTAGATAAAAACACAATATGATAAGTGAGAAAAGAGTAAAGAATTCCTCGGCTTCCATATTCCAAAATACACAAAGGGTTCGTCTAAGTGAATGATGACAAGTACTTACAGTAGGTGTCTTGCTATATCTATCCCTGCAGGATCTTATAGGACCAATGTGTTATATGTATTGAGCAAGACAGCCAACCGCTAATGCTGACGGTGAAGATTGATACACCTTCTCTATCTGAAAAGCTATGACCATTGATCCTCCTCCTGGGACCGCAATGTGACTCCAGACCAGCCCTAAAATTGATTCGGTCGTTGATGTGGGTCATCGATAAGCAGAAAGGATGAGCTTACCATTTAACTTTGAGACCGTTCATGCACCAATACAAAATTATCCCTAAGCTTCATGGCTGAGGCTTCTCACTTAGATCTAAAGCATCACGTAATCTAATTCAACGAGATAGTGGCTTTTGCAGCCTCTGATACTCTCTCAAAAGGGATTCTTCATCATCGAATAGATAGCTTTTGTTTTTATCCCACTTGCATATATTTTAGCATTTACCTTAAACATCTAATGAAATCTCATATATCAACAAAATTTATGGTAACAAATGTTCACCATGCTTGGTTCACCATGACCTGGTGGCCACATGTACTATGTGGGAGCGCTAAAGGGCACATGTAGATAAGATGTGGCACATAACATCGGTTAGCAATAGCTCATGTGGGATGTTTTTGATTGTATATTGAATCATATCTGTTCCTTGGCATCAAGAAAAGTCAGAAACAATAGAACTGTGAATGAATGGACCCAGCTTTTTCATTGTTCTTGATCCTAACTGGCCAGTAAGTCAATATTGATGTTGGCTGTTTTACCACTACTGTACACTTTACAACTACGTGATAGACAAAATGATCAAGCAATATCACAACCATGGTCTGGAAAAGAGACCCTAGTAAGTGCTTTTCATTTTCACAAATATTCTCTTACCTCTTAATCTACTAGAACTGGAACTACTTCATCATCATCGACTACTAGGTTTTCGTAGCGAATATCAGACAATATATCATCTGTTGTTTTCAGTGGATGTAGTCGTGTTCAAGTGTAATCTTGCACTGGTGTCTCTACATGAATAATATACTGATTCAGGTGAAAGATCGAAAAAGGTTTAAAGCCTGTTTTGGTAGTATTTTGGTGGCTATGTAGGTATATATGTGACTCTAGTTAACTTACCGTACATTTTTGAGTGTTCAATATTTTGTCTTCGGGGCTTCAAGTGCCTTTTGTCTTTGTATTTCTTTTCCCTTTCCCTAGTTGTGACAAAGTTTCTCCGACTCTTACTGGTTACGTGCTCCCGCGAAGCCATCTTGATCTGCACTACATGTTAGACATAGCAAAGTTGGCTGATCTATCTTTAGTTAGTTATATATATGTACTAATAGTCATTGGTGGAAACAATTGCTAAAGGTATTCCAACATACCAACACATGTGATTCAATTACATGTTGGAGTACTATTTAAGCTTACCACCCCTCAACCACAAGAAGATTAATACAAATACATTGTATAGGGCCAATTGTTCTTATATGTTCAACAAGCCTAAAAACAAAAGCGAAATACAACTAGATGTTTCTTAGCTTACCCCATACTTTCACATGTGTTTTGAGTTTAGATACCCGGTGTCCCGTAAATCCTTCATACCACATTGCAGACGTGTCACGTGCACAGACACGTGATGATATAGCCGTCGCGAATGAGTATAGTGCCGTGATCCCAAAGACCGAGGCAAGAGTAATTGCGATCGATATCATTGACTTATATATTTATAAACTAACTCCGATTGAACTTCACTATATACCATTTTTACATATCCTCTTTAATCGCCTCATTCATTGCCATTGCTTTCCTAGTTTCCTCCCAACAGCCTCTTCACAATTCATAATTCCCGAATTCTTCGATCTTTTTTTGGTTCTCCAATTTCGCGACAAGCATTTGCTGCAACTCGATATATCAACTTAATCTATCATTTGCGCTATATTTTTCACAAAGCCTATCTTTCCTTGATTTTCGTGTTCTCCTAACGCCTCTATATTCTCAGCATCTATAAAATAATTTGCTATTGATTCTTCAGCCTTGTGTCATCGCAACATAGCGTGCGAAACTTGATACCTTTTCGACGACAAAAACACACATCTTAAACTCATACACGAAATATCTTCCATCGTCCTTCACGAACTCACGTAATGGCTATAGTGGCGCAGTTAGAGTCTATCAAGGTAGGCAAGCCTAGCTCATAGTGATGCATAGAACTACTCTTAAGGCAATATACTTAGGTTTGTCGCGTAGATCAAGATTGCTGACGTAATTTGAACTGGCCCACTTGAGTAGGCTATGATAGAGAAGCTGGTGCTAGACCCAAAATATCACGATGTACTGAGCATAGCCAAAGCTGCACGCAATGGCGCTGTTTACGGCTCCAAAGTTCGCTTTCCTCATGCTCTTGTGTAAGAACCATAGACAAACGTATATCTATATGAAATGTTCCAAAAGTGAGCTAACAATAGCATTGATAGCACGACGTTCATGTTCCGCAGTGGGACGTAAGTAAAGCCCATATAGTTAATACAGTCACTATCAAAGTTCTTGTACTAACAACATCTTCAGATTTGAAGAGAAGATAAAGTCTGTACTTGATGCAACCAAGACTCACGCAGGCAACTTGGCAACATTCGCCTCTATCTACCAAACAGCTATGGTTGTGCTAAAGCGCACCGGGTCTACACCCGGGAAAGAAGGCCCCTACGATGCATTCATCGCCGGTCTTGTCGGTGGTTATCTAGTATTCGGGCGTCGATCCCCAGAAACCGGGCTAGTATCGCCAGTATCTCAACAAATAGTCATCTACGTATGCGCACGTGTCGTACTTGCTCTAGCTAGAATGAGCGTACAGCCGGGTGGCTTACCCATCATCAGTCGCCCACGGAACGCAGGACCGATACAACAACATGCCTGGCCGGTCTTTGCAGCGCTCTCATGGGCCATGGTCATGTATCTGTTTAGATGGTACCCCAACGAACTACAGGGTAGTCTACGTAGTAGCATGATCTATATTTATAGACGGGCTAATCACTGGGACTCGCTACGGAACTTCGCGTGGCACAACATGTAGAAGGCCATACTAGGATTATATAGACAGGTTAGAGAGAATGGAGTTCTGGTAGGGTTGGGATATATTTTGAGTATGCTTTAGCACGACAAATGCTTCAAAAGCTTTTAATTCCCTAGTGAGACTATTTATCTATGGATAGAATCGTAGCGTTAATATAGCCTTTATCATTTAATCATTATCATCATCAATTCATTCATTTGTCTCTCAGAGAAGTCATGCCACTCATCAATGAAAAAGCCTTATCAACCGCCTCTGATCTTTATCATCGTGCGTGCGAATTCATCCAGATCATAGTCTGGAATTGTATTCTGGGGCTCTGTAGCACCGCTCAAAGCACTAGCCTGAGCCACATTGTCCCATGGGCTATCCCAGGCTTGGAAAAATTGCTCGGCATCCGGCGCCTCCCAAAGATATTTGGAGGCTGTGTAGCGATGAGCCAGGTTCCAATAGCGTAGAGTCTGTGGCATGGTCATATTTCGAAAGAGTGCCCACAGAGTTAGCGTCGAGTAGCTAGCAATTATAGTACGGCGCAGAGATTCAGCGAATATCCAGTCCTGCAGAGGAAGTTAGTCAACTGGCGTCTGGTATACATTTCTCGAAGACCTTCATCAATTTCTTGCTCATTCGCTTACCTTCCAGTTCCTTGGACGCGGCCCGCACGGAATTGTCCTCGTCTTCTCAAAGTTCAGATTATCCGCCTTACGAATCTTACATAAGTCCTCAGTCCACGCCGTCAACATTCGTATCGCCCTATCTACATCCACATTCTTCGCCGCCTGTGTATCTAGCAAGACAATCGATAGATAGATCAGAAGCGTCTGTGTCGCCGCCAACTTGTCCTTGCGTTCCTGGATCATACGGTAGCGCATGTTGAGCAATACATCCAACTTCCAGTTGAGATTCTCGTAGGCGGCGTTTTCGCTGATTGGTGTGCGCGCGGCGATCCATGTACAGGCACCGAGACAGTCGCGTAGAAAATCGGGACAGGCCTGGAAGGAGAGATACAGTGCGTGGTGAATAAAGGGTGTGTGTAGCTCCGTGGTTAAATCCTGGGCGAAGCGTTGCAGGAAAGGCCGCCAGGTGGATATGTATTGGATGCGTGATAGGGCCATGGTCTGAATATAACGGATGTTAGTTAGTGTGTGCTATTAAAGATGGAAAAGTGGCATGACGTACGAGTCCAACAAGCTTTGGCGTCTTCTCTCGTTGTGATTCAGCCATCAACTGGTCTGGAGGGACAAAGTCGTGACATACGTCCCATGACGATGGTACGGCGTTGATGGTCACAGGAGCGTCTTCCTGTTCGGGGATCGTAGATAGTGGCACATGATCGTGGTATGATTCACCAAATCTCGCTTGATAGCTACCACCTAACGACGGGAATTGCGTGTCTGAGTACTCTGGTCCGAGGTCCATCTGCATATGGAAATCCATGTCCCCAAAATCAGCGCTTCCAAACTCAACGCTACCAGACTCGGCTCTAAAGTTAATGTCTACATGAGATAGTTCCCCAGCCTCGCAAACACCATTCTCTTCGTGAGACACCCCTTGATCTACCAGCACGGACGTCCTTGGAATAGGAATTGGCAGTACGGTTGCATGCAGGCCCAGTATATCGTCTTTCCTGCTCTCCGGCGGCTCACACTGGTTATGCAAGTCCACCGGAACTGCGCGTAGCAGATTCTCATCGCGCACCGGACTCGATGCCCGAGACGGATGGCGCGAGGAATCTACCGATGACGGCTCGATTTGCTCATCAAGGTACTCGGTATCCGTGATCTCTTCGGTCTCCGTCCATATCTCCGTCTCCGTGCCGCTAAGCGTCCAGGACTGTGACATAAGGCTCGTTGCTATCGCTGCCGAGCGTGAATGGCGGGATTTGCGGCGCATCAAGCCAATTATATCTGGAGACGACGCAGGACTGTACGATGAGACCGTCGGCGACGAAAGAAGCTGCATAGACACGTTCGGTGAGCTTTCATACCGAGCCGGAGATGGCGCAGTAGCCGGCGTTGATGCGGTCTTCGAGTCCCCGCAGGTTACAGCCCGCCGTGCCCTCGGGGGCATTTGACGATATAAGCATTGGTGGCCGCCAATCTTACAGCGTGAGCACGTAGGCCAGTCCTTATTGCATCCGCGCTTACCCGCCACACAGCGGTTGCAACTCTTCTGGCGCGTGGCCGTGCGACGGTTCGGGACTGTGCCTGGCAGAATCGGAGACGGAGTCTCTGCCAAGGCGGGGACGGTAGGCGTCAATGGCATGGTCGATGATGATAAAGATATCCAGTCGTTCCTAGTTCCGGGGGCTGGTATAGAAATAGACCTGAGGGTTGCTTAGCCCCCGTAGCCAACTGAGCGAACCCCAAAGCCAATCGATGGAAGTGCGTTTCCCAGCGATATCTAAGCAGTTTTGATGCTTTTGGATGCTACCAAGACAGTATCACAGACAAAAGGCAAGGCACAGTCGCCTAGGCTTTTGCATAACAAAGGCAATATACTCGGTATATTTATTGCTTGTCTGAATCAGAATTCAAGCCGAGTCACTCGAGAAGTGATATCTAAGGAACGAGAGAAGGCCCAGTCTTACGGGAGGAGGCTATCTCGACAGGCTGCGACTCCCCTACTCCGATTGGTGCTCACAGAGATCCCCAGATTGATAAGACTATAAAGATCTGATTTGAAGTCTTGCAAAGTCGCCATCAAGAGCAAAAAGAAAGAGAAAAAGGTATGGTAGACACGGAAATGGAATACACTTCATTGTTTCCTGATTTGAAGCTTTTCCAAACGAGATCACGAGGATTACAACTACAGAGTTAAGCCGGGCGCGGGTAATTGCGATGGGCGGACTTTTGCGGACTTTGGGATGTAGTTATTACCTCTTTGGAAAACTACTGCCTAAGAACAAAGCCTCAAAAAACAAAGTTTATCCTCATCAATGTAGGAGCATGTCAATATTTATTTACGTTTGCTTTTAATTCTTCTATGTACGAAGCAGATATTAAATATACAGCCAATTCTTAAACCAACGTTGAACTGCGAACCGATTAAATATCACTTATATACAGGTGTACAAGTACCGCACATTCACCAAGTATCAAAAACAAGCGGCTCGGATCATATAGATGACATATACTTGATATTAGATGTCTTGCTCACCACGTCACGGTAATATATATTATCTAAAGAGATATAGCATGCACTCTTCTTTTGATAGCCTTCTCGACTATATCCCGATTCAATATTCAAGGGTATGTTCATTCATCCAATACATATTAGTCGGGCATTGCCCATGACACAGCGGCTCAGATCATTAGGTAAGCAGATATTTCGATATCAAATGTCTTGCTTACTACGTCACAATATATATACTCTCTATCAAGCGCACGTCAACCCAGAATGGAAACTCTCAAGTCCATAATCAAAGTCTTTTCTCAGCAATTCCGAGTATTTCTTAGATCTCTTTACTAGACACGGACGGTCTCGCCAACATCAGCCCCGGCATAAGAGAAAAATAGCTACTACTGTATTCTAAGCATATCACCTTTGACCTGCCTGACTATTCATTGATTCCATGTCAACCGCGTGTCATGGGCGTGAGAATTTCTCCATATCTACTCGTCCAGTTTCATGTGCCCTTTCTAGGAGCTGCCAGCATTGTTGATATGCCGATGATAGGGATGTTGAAGGAGGAGGGGTAGAGAGTCTTAGTTTTATACACGGCCATCTCTACCCTATGAACAACACATATCAGTCCTACGCCTTGTTTGAGTCTCGAACACGAGTCAATTGTCAGACTTGTCCGTCTTGAATTGCTAGGAATGTGGTAGCTTCTTTCTTGGATAGCTGTTCACTTGTTTGGTCATTGTCTAGAGTGAATCAAGGGATTACTTCTTTGAATCAGTATGACCCACGTACCTACACTGCCATTTTATCTTTCTTCTTCATCTCGCAGCAGAAGTAGCAGGTATGAAGCAGATCTATACATCATGCAGATAACAGCCGAGATTAATGAGACACCAGTTATCAACAAGACATAATATGATAGCCCTTGAGATTCCTAAATTCCTCATTGTACTCGGTTTTGTTTCTACCCGCCTGTCTGCTGTCGATGCTAGCATGTTTTGCTTGCTTGCTCACTTGTTTGTTCACCGCCGCACATCGCCTAGATCGCTGATCTTTCTTTCTTTTCTGTGAAGGAGATAGAGATCTTACCTGCCGCATTCTTAGCCAAAAGCCCTGTCTCAGGAACATAGTATTGTCTGTAGAGTAATCAACCACGTTACCCCTCTCTCTTTCTCTCTCCTCTTCTCGTGATACGTGTGTCACAGTCGGGCATTAGATGCAATTGACCGTTTGTTTCCTCAACTTGGCATGAAGCCTCCGTGTTGCTACTTCGTACACTGAAGTGCTTTTATATCTGGCAATGGGTACAAAGGCATTACGTACTGATATATGCACAACGCCATAAAACGGAAACCAAAAGTCGAGCCGTGATTGGCTCTATTTACGAGCGTAGAACAAGATCATATAAAGCTGTGTCGGGTTCTTTTTTTTTTCTTTTTATAAGGTCTGCTATGTATCGTCATGGTCACACAGTCATACATCGGTTCCTGTGAGGAAATCGCACACATGGTATCAGCTGTGCCCAACATGTCTAGTAGTACGGCGAGGGCTTTTCCCATAACACTAATTCTGCTTTCGGGCAGTACCGTCTTCGGCTGAGGCAGCTCCATAGTGAAGTATAACATAGGCATACGATACATTATGTATCCTTTGCCAATGAAAGGCTAGCAGACAACCAAGTTCCCGGCAGGAACTGTGATACGCAAGTATGGATTGCTTCCTCCCCTACTAGTCGGGCAGCCGGTTTATCCAGTGCCCCAGGTCTGTTTTCTAGAGACAAGTAACAAGTACTATATGATAGTAGCAAAGCAAAAACACATATATAGCGGTCACACAAAAAACAAGTAGGAGAAAAAACGATGAACTAGGGAACTCAACTACAGGAAAATAGCGGGTAGGCTGGCTTGATGGGCCTCCGCCACCGTGTTCATGACGTTATAGACAAGTCCTACTTCCACACAACACATTCAGGCGCCCTATAGACACCCGAGAGGGCAGAGCCGGACCCTGAAGTGATACGGGCGGAGGAGACAGAAAACCCGGTGACAGAAAAATCGGCTCGGTCAGTCTCGAAAATCCACTCGTAATAGTTTAGAAAGCGTATAAATATAACAACAACAACCCATTCATGTCTGTTGTACTCATATGTATGTAAAGTATGCCGACCTTATTTTTATCTTACACTATGTTTCTCATATGTCTAATATCACGGCTGTGCTATTACTTTCATCATGGCCATGTAAACGTGTCTGTCAGTCTATAATTAATTACTTTTCTTTTATATTCTATACCCCTTCTTCACTCTTCTCTGTGGCTTTTGGGGGACTTGATACAAATTCATCAACACTAATATATGAAAATCAGCTTATAGTCGATAACATTCTAGTTCTTTAAAACTCTCCCAATGTCTCTCTAACTACCGATTAATTTCCACTAGGCATTGGTCTTTAGTTGCCAAAAACTCATCTTCTAGATAAAATAGATATGTAGAGATATGCATGTATATACAAACACATCACCATATTTCTTCTTTTCACCAAAAGTTTAACGCCTTCGCTCGTTTCCTTACATGCTCTTAGTCGACCAATCTGGCTTAGCTCTATCTGTAGTTACTAGAACAAGGAGACTGAGCGAAACGTTGCGTCTCTAGCGACTTCTGTTTCGGACATTGCCAGTAAGACATACATACCACCAGAATTGTATAGGCAACAAATTTCAGACTTTAACTTTTGACCAAAAATGGAGATGTTTATATTGATGTTAGGGTTATTATTTACATAAACCCTACGGTACATTCCCTCCAACGTAACCTCGCCATGAGGCACAGCCAGCAGGCCTCTTCCAGTGTTCTTTTTCTCGTTGAATGTTAAGAACGACAGCGTAGCAGCCGGCCATGTCAGCAGTAATTACAAGTCGAGAAAAGCAAGATATTCCTGGAGGCAGCACTCACGTTCGTCTAATCTGCACATTATCGTCATCGATGGACGATACCCCGCTTCACAGCGCCCGTTTTATGAAGGATAAAAATCAAATACTAAGTGAATAAATGTAAAGACACAAGTAGCCATTTGTAGTAGTGCCTACCGTCTTTTTTTTTTTTTTTTTTTAGTACAGTTATATTGCCGGGACTGCATACCGCTATTGGAGTATGAAAAGTCATCTATAAAAATCCATCATGTGACACGTGAGGAGCTTGACGATGGCGGAGTTTCTGTGACAAAGGGAGAGAGATCAAATTCCCAAAGCACCAGGAAAGCAAGAGAACAAGAGGACTGTTGAACTGTACCAAAAAGAAAGACTCATTTTTAGCTGGGTTGGCCTGGATCGAGTCGAGATCAAAATCTGATCCGTGACCTCTTTCTATCTGCCTCATGAATATGGAATTTTGGGCGAAGAAAAAGAAGTGGAAAGAAAGAAAAAGAAAAACACAGACTGATTATTCCCACGTGGATGCCACACGACAACCCTTTGTATGAGTGTTCGTTGAACCAAAGCTGGCTGAAGGTGGTAACAAAGTACCAAGTACTACATTCAACATATATCGGCTTTTCACGCTACCTTTGTATTGCTTTTTCTTTTTTCCTTTTTCCTTTTTTTCGGGCTGTGCATTCGCCAGGCCTAGGATTCTGCAAGATAACACTTCTTGTAGCAACTATTCAACAAGGCGGAAGAAGCTAAGAGGATAGAAATAAAAGGAAAACCTTACAAAACAAGTTGCACGACACGAACTGAACGGAAAATAAGAAAAAGGCCAATACCAGGGCGATGTTGCCCGCCTGACTGACTCGCCTGGTTCGAGAAGAAAAGCAACATGACATTTGCTTTAGTTCGGGAACGCTGGGATCAAGAAAGCAAAAAGATACATATTTTTGCCGATATCAGAACAAGAGCGGCAAGTTTGATGGAATTATCAGAATGGTAACTCTTGATCGCTGTGTTTCGTCGGCTTTTGCCCTGTTGTGACACAGCCTTGAGAAAAAAAAGAAAACAAAGGCCCTGAAATTCAAAGTGTTTTTGAGGGCCTCCACTAACCACGACCTTTAGAGGGCCCCATGCACTAATTTAGATTTCATTCCACTATTATCTATACCAGCGGCCAACCTTGGCGGAAACGCTTGTGATTCCGACAGAAAATAAAAAAGGGAAGAAAAAAAGAAAAGGAGTCTAGTCAGAAAATAGTCTAGTAGAAGCTGAGACGGGATCCTTCAAGTAGAGGATAATCAAATTATCTCTAAAAAATTAAAAAAAATATGTGTAGCAACGATCTTCTCAAACACCTAAAGGTCTTCGCAGGTCACAGGAAGCGCGCCGTCTCACAAGCTATTGAAATGGCGATGTCTCTGGATGAATATATCGGAATATAATATATTTCATAAAAAAAAAGACTAAGAAGACATATTACACTAATACCTTTACTTTATCTGTGTTCACTACTAGTAAGAATAATTCACCGTTGGTTATGTTAGGTTGTTCGTGAGGTTTTATATGGTCCCCTCACACACACATGGCGGTTAATACAGACACGCCCCCTAGATTCATGCTTTTTTTTCCTTTCCTTTTCATCTTGCGTTTCTTTCCACGTGCTCCGATTTTTTTTCCTGTAAACAAGGCAGACATTGAAAAAAAAACACTCTAACGAATCCATCATGTTACGCGATGCACATGTAAGGGAATATATTAACCCGAACCCTTATCTGGCGTTATGATGAAGAGAGTTCCTCGAAATGTAAGACAGATCGTGAGAGAAAAAGCAGTACGTAAACATGAGAATCAGCCACAGACTATGAAAAGTCGTAGAAAAAAATCACGTGTGAAACGCAACGTGTCAAAACATGGTCAAAAGCCCGAACACTCTCACTTTAAACTGGCGCTCGTGAAAGTCCGTGTCGAATAACTAGGCTTAAACGCACTCTCTCTAGAGGAGTAATCGGGGGTGTCTTTTTTTTTGCCATGCTTTAAGATTCCCAGTCCGTTCCCTTCGTTTAGTTTTCTTAGTTTCCATTCCCAAAATGGCAGTTTTCCCTAAAAAGAAGAAACCTACAAATTATCTTGGTTGTCCAGGGTATTATTTCCCTTGGAGGGTCTGAGTTTATACATAATTATTCCCTTTCCCATCATCCTACTGTTAAAAGAAAGAGAAACAAGAAAAAAAAGCATGGACGGGATTATATGAATTCTCCGATTTGCCACATCGTGCAACGACACAGACCAAATAAGCACAGACTTTGCCTTATTAGAAGAGCCATATTGTAGTTGTTTATGATAGATTTGTGGGCTAAATTTTAATGACATTTTGATAGGAAAGGCTTTTGAATGATAGCCAATCATAGCCTGGCAATGTTGTTACATATGCTTTCTCTTATTTTTCTGTTACGCGCGTGGCCTTCCGGAGAGAGATAGGGATCGACAAACCACCTCGTTGTACAATACGATTGATTAGAGGATGCCATCTATTCGCTGTACAAGTCTCGACAGGGCAATGATTTACACTTCTCTTTCTTACCCTATTTATCTTCCCCTCGAGCTGAGATGATGTGGATTGGGGGGGACAAATAAACCTAATTTGTTTTTCTATTTTTAAGCCGTCATTTGTCATTCTAGCCTCCCATAGTACACATGATTTGAGTTTTCCTGGCTGATTTTCGTACAGCGAGGTTTTCTACTGAGCCGGTGTAGATTAACATGATATAACTATGCAATGGTAAGATGTGATAATAACTGCGTGGCTTGTGTATTTTGTCCAGGCTTTAGCACTCGCTGATACTGGAAGTTCGATGCTCATCTCCGAATTATCTGTTTTCTTCTTCTTCTTCTTTTTTTTTCACTTGTTATGCTATCGCCATCACCTGCTTGCACAGCTAACAGCATAAGAAAAGGTGGGCTAACCCTTGACATAGCTAACCCTCAAGAGCATCATCCCTAGGAGCCTCGCTCGATCTCCGGGACCGAACAGACGAACTGACCTCGCCGAGCTATCCGTGCGCCGTTGCAATCCATGCTGTTTTGGGGAAAGACTTGGTGTCAGCTTCCAGGGTCGACATGATACAGGAAATGATGGCTTATTTTGATAGATCAAGGACTGTTGGAGGGAACATGATGAACATGATAAACTGTAGTAGTATATGTAAACATCTACGTAATATGTACATAGTATACACATGTATTGTATCTTTGTTGGGTTGCTTGGAATATACCGTGCTGTTATATTGAACGGGGCAACACCAATATCATATTTTTTAGGCTTTTATTTGGTACGAGCCTCGTTAAGACCATAGCACAACACCACTATAAAGCTTGGAGACCAGTTTTTCTCTTTTTCTTGGATTGATTCCGTTGTGTCTGTGCACTACATGAAACTAATGGACGAATAAAGCAACAGCTTGCTCTTTTCGTCCACTTATTGTTATTTATTCTCTTGGCTGGGGAAGCATGGGCGTAAAGATCACCAGCCGTGATATCCGCTATCTCGGCTGTATTAACGAATAAAAAAACAATATATATTGAGAAAAAAAAGGAAATAGACAATGCGTAGAAGATTGTGAATGACGCAATGATTATACAGGAAAACAAGAGAAAATTCAAGCCATACTAGAGTCTATATGTATTGGGCTCGTTGTCCTAGAAAGGAGAGAGATTAATGTGCCACTGGAGACTTTAACACATATATCTCAAACTGGCTATTGACACTTAATATTGACAATCGTCTCTTTCACCTTCCAATTGCTGCAACTCCAATACCAACGCAAATTTCAAAGTTGCAGCAGAAAACCATATAATTTTTATTTTTTTATTTCATTCCTCAAGCAATGTTGTTTTCTCCATACTTCGGCATGTTCGCGCTCATATATATGTATTGTACTGATATGTAGCATAGTGATTTGGGCCTGAACTCAAGAGGATTTCGTTCAGTATTTGGTTTTTTTATAACGTAGTAGCGAGCTCTGGATACTAAAAAGGTATTCATAACTAGCCATTTTCTTCTGTGTAAGCGATGGTAATCATCAAAGCGCCATCTATATAAAACCTTCCGGCTGTAGACCGCCTTGGGAGAGAGGACTCTTTGATATACATTATACTCTCTCTTTTTTTTTTTTTTTTTTTTTTTTTGGCTCACGTGAGGTATATACTTTGCCTTGGATTTTGAAGCGATGCCTTGACTTTAAAAAAAAATATCACGTTGAGAAGTATGTGGTATGAGAATATTATTAAGAAAGATACTTATACCATTTGGGCACCCCTAAGAGTCTGAATTGACACCGCTTTCTACAAAAGAAAGTATTCAACAAAAAGGCGTCAAAAGAAAGACCAGAAGGAGATTATAGGCAAGAAGAAGGCATCCTACTAGCATACAAAGAATTCTGCGTTTTGACTTGCGTTGTTGGGAAGTTGTTGATAGTTGGTCAAGAAGCCGTTGATGAATGTTTACAAAGATAATTGTTTTCACGATGTTGTTTAAAAGCAAAAACTTAATTTTCAAAATTTGAGGTATTTTATTCGTAAATCTAGAAGAAGAAAAGAAAAGAAAAAAGTGTGTCCCAAATAGGGTTATTAGTTCAGATTTTTATGGTCGTCCATCTCCAAAAGATATAGCGTATACAACTAATGCATCAAATACAAATCATTTAACTTTATTTCTGTTTCGTCTTGCCATCTTTGGGCCTTTTTTTTTTTTTCTCCTCTTAGGATCTTTTGTTCGCCCAGGCTAATTTTTGTCACATTCTTACAAAGAAATGTACAAGATACCGTACGCTGTCATATTAGGCCTTTGTCATGGGAAAAATGTTGATAATATGCGATTTCAATATAGTCTAGACTCTTATAAAATCACCCTTCAGTAGAGAATGTGAGAAAAGGTCTAATATTTGAAGCAAACGCCTGATTGTTTTTTTATGCAACATCTTGCAAATCTGACCAACTTTGGGCTTGTATGTCTCGTTGCATTTACCCCATCAGTTTATATCCGAATTTCGCATTCCAGATCTGACATCCTAAAAGAAAACATCGAAGAAAGAATTTGCCAACTGTCGAACTCCCTCCCTGCTTTCCTATACAAGGGCGAATGCTATTATGATTATTCAACATGTGCAGCTAAATTTATTGTGGTTGGTAGCATTGGCATAATGTGTATACAAATATGCAAATACCACCTCTTTAGGGGGGTTAAACCGGCTCGAATCGAATATGCATCGGAGATCTTGGAGGGCCGGCACTGAGAAAGAATTGAACTCGACGCTATCTTATTAGCACGGTGGAAATAAATCTTGAAGTTGTACTCTAACCAAGTAAGGATTACATATCGGGCTTGGTAGCGTGGCACGACACGAGCTCAGCGCATGGCATTATAATATTTTATTATTATTACTAGATAATAGTGTAATATTTTGCTCCCCTCTGAAGAATTATTGCCGCTACATATTCCCGAGTTACTGAGAGTGGGAGCTGTACTGTTCCTTTGCGTCGTATGATCTTAGTGATTCAGGTAGACGTTAAATATATTCAAGCCAAGTCAAGTGGGAGCTGTGCGACAGTCTGAAAAGAAACACCCAAAGGTCTCAATTGAAACGATAGCACGGCAATACTTGATAACGCTAGTATATGTAAGTACTGGATCTTTACCAATAGTGTAGATTTTGGAGGCTGGATTCAAAGACATCAGCACACAGAAACCAGACGGTTTTATGCAATATCCATCAACTTATATAGTTTCCTGTTAGTGTTCGTTCTACATATCGGACTTGGGCTGAAGCTTGGCTTGACCTTGACCCAGCCCAGCCTAAGCATAAGCGAGCTCATACATATGCAGGCAGTCAAGTTGGGGTTTGTGCTTTCGCGCCTTTGGATTTTCTCTATCTTACAACTAGTTCCTTTTGCCACTGTGGTGATGTGCGGAGGATTGCGCTGTGGTGAAAATTAGTATGTTGGGATTGTCGATCTTTATAGACCGTGGTTCTTCTAACAGAGGGCTTTAGTCGAGTAGTGCTAGAATTTATGTTACTTTTCGCATTCATTGAAAAGTGACCAGCAAGCTAAAAGCCGAGTCATCACAACTCAACTTGGTCAGAAATCTTCGAGGTCTATGTAGCATTTGATGCTGTTGACAGCTACGCTACCGGGATCGATGGAAGCAAGATTCGTGTTGTTTCTGTTCTTGGATTCTCCTCCTTGGCTTGAAAAGGCCACGGGCGATTTCAGGCAGCCTAGGCTGGGTTGTCTGGCTGTCCATTTACCCGGAAAGCCATACAAGACGCACATGGAAGGAGAGGAAAGGATATCGGGTTTTTTTCTTACCTGACCTGAGAATCAGTTTACAAGGCATGGTAGTATACAGGGCAGGCCGATTCCTTTCTTTAATTTTTCTGGCACAGGCCATGCTGTATTCATGGTAACAAAGCCGCCGCACCACATGCAGGAAGGAAGACCTGGCTTTGGCTTGGCTGGTCATTTACAACTAGTTGGTTGGCTATAAGCATGGCATGGCAATGGCAGATGGCAACAACGCGCGAAGAACTAAAGAATTAATGTCTGAAAAGTAGTATTTATTGGTACCGGATCCGTGGCGTGCTTGGCTGGGCGCTGGGTATATCCTCGCATGTCCATGGATCTGTAAAATGTAAGAAATACATAGTAGCGGATCACCAACTGGCTTCTGCAAAGAAAGAAGAAGAAAAATGATATAGTTACTAAACGTCTTCAAGCTTAGATAGAAAGTCTCAAAGCACAACACATGCTATCTTGAATCTTGGGCTTCACTATAGCAAAAAGAAAAAGCATGGATATTGTGTTAGCTGTTTAGACCAGGAAAACAGGGCTGCATGCCGGAAATGGACAACAAACCAGTCGGATGGTATAACAGGTTGCCGACAGTAGGAGCAGGCGATTTGGTCCAAGCTAGCAAGGTCAACTAAGACGTTGATTATCTATTGGCTACTGTCCATTGGCACTAAGTGGCTTGTTCCACGGGCCATGATGCCGTTACAACGTTGCTGTGCATTGGGCACATGTAAATATCGAGATCTATAGGCGGCCAATGCCAGGCGACTGAATCTATCCGCGGGCGTTCGCTTTTTATCCACCTGTTATTAAATTAGCGAGGCTAACTCCGTATTGAACAACGGGATCGTAGTAAAAGCGCTGCCGTATTAAATCCCGAGCACATGTACTCTGGAGTGAGATGAGTCGAGGCTGCGATCTTTGTCTTTCACTGCATACTCGGCGAGATAATCAAATCAAACAAGAGGAAACGTCAGAGCCTGGCTTGACTGACTTTGGATCTTGGCGGACAGCCCTGTTTCTCTGGAATTCAAGAATGTTGGCGGAGGTTTGTAAGTCTTTGACAAATTTTGACAAGACACATATCAGAACAAATATTGGGACATAGCATTGAATCAAGGTCGAGGCTATCTAGTGCCGACATTCCAAGGCAAAGCTGACATAATCACATGGCATTGTTTTGGTTATTTTTATTTACAATTTTTATTTTTTTGGAAGTTGCAGTTCGCGGTTGTTTTGTTTGGCAACGACGTTTTGTTTGCGAGCGATCTCTGGGTCGATTCTGTCACTTTTTATGCGTCCCGAAACGATCTCTCGAACCCCTCTCTTTACATTTTTTAAGTCTCTTGCTTTGTTTAATGTGTGGTAAAAATAAATACAGGCTTTGGCCGACTCTCTTTTTTTTTTGTCATGCTTGTTATCCCTGCAACTGATGTGCAAGAAAAGGAAGAGAATTAAAAAAAAAAAAAAAAAAAAAAAAAAAGGGTCCACCCGCGTTGGCAGGTACTCTGTACTTAGTCTGTGAGTGGAACTCAGGGACCGCGTGCCGCCGCTACGTGCGAAAGATTGAGGGGCTACTTGTGGCGTCAGCACGTTTTGCGTCTGAAGAGGGTCCCGCCTTTTGGAGACCCAGGTACCGTTTTCTAACGTAGGCAGGACGTAGGCAGACCCACTGAAGTACCTGTAACTCAGCAGGAGAGAAAAATAAATAATTGTAAATAAATAAACAAGCGCTGCTCGAAGAACGACTGGTGAACTGCCATGAATTTTCTGGCAGCCCTCCCCAAATCCTCCCTTCCCTGAGTCATCCGCCGTTCTTGTATGTGGTGCTCAAAGCAAACAAGCAAACAAGCAAACCCGTCTCCCTCGTGCTTTGAGAAGTATACATTTATAAATACATGCGGTGCGCTGGAGACGGCCCGGCTCGGGGATATTTCAAACGAACGAGAGAATAACACAAGCTCTACAACTATAGAGCGGAGATCACAGACAAACAAGTTACAATTATGCCATCCCCCACTCGCACAGCTCTGCTAACCTGCATACATCTCAAATCCTTGGTAGTGATTCATCCAAGCCACGCGCCTGATCTGACGACGATGACGATCACATAGCTGAGCAAATGGGGGGCATTTGACATAACACATATGTAATGTACATTAGCTGTACAGATATGTATGTATGTACATATATACAACTATATCTTCCTGTTTTTTTCTTACCCGGTTTATCAGAAAGAAAGAGATACGCCAGACAACTTCTCGCTCAGCGCGGGCCAGCGTCCTCTAGAACCAATATTACATACCAGCACGCAGCATGCAAAAAAAAAAAAAAAAAAAAAAAAAAAACCGAGGAAATAGTAACAATCCGAGAGCCATCTGGATTCAAACTACATAATACATACATACATGTATGGAGAAGAAAGAAGGAAAAAAAAGATAAAATCGAGGATTGAAGAAAGCCCAGGCCGTTGAGCGGCCAATCTCATCTTCTGTAACAGAAATGCTCTTCTCAACCTGCTGCTTATGCTCCCATCGACCATCGAAGGCATAAGCGTCGCCTGCATGGCCAAGGCCCGGCCATGTGCGTCGTTGGTTGTTGTCTGTCTGTTCTTAAGTGTCTATTAGTGTATTTTATCGTTCTTCTGGTGACGCTAGTTAGTCCTGACTAGACCTTTTGGCTCAATATGCGCGTGAGATCTAAAGCACGCTATTCTATTCTTCCCCCCAAAGCTCTAGTTAAATCCGTCCTTCGTTCGTGCCGTTGTTCGATAAATCGAATCGACTGGGATTTCGATTGCCGTCATATTGCATGCGTAATGTACAGTATTTTCTTTACGAGTTATAACATAGATATGCGGCCGTGAATTTAGAGTTATTGGTCTCTGGTGTTATCTGGAAGATCGCGATCTCATGTCACCGAAATGAACAGAGTTGACTAACTAGATATTCTATGTATTAGTACTTGAAGTTACAGTGTCGTAACAAGGCAAGGTTCGACTCGACAAGCAACAAGTCAGTTCAGGTCAGCCTGCGAGGAACGGCATCCCAGTCCAACCCCCATAATGTGCCAATCCCAGCTATCCAGCTCTTTATTCCCCCCAGCTGGCCTCACCAAATGGTCTTGCTTGTGTTCTATTCTGTTCTCGTTCTGTCTTTGGTCTTGTCTTGTATTGGGGCTTACCCCCGAGAGAATAAGAGACGGGCTGTGATGGGAGTGATCTGCTCGGCTAGCTTACCCCTTCTATTGGGTTTTGGTCATTCTTCGAGCACATGCACATGCATTGCACCAGTCCGAGGACATGTCGTAGCTATATCACAGATTGTTCTCATCATGGTCAACTGAAAATTAGTTATCATTATATATATGCACCTACATGACTTGAGTTGGGGTTCTTGGTTTTGCAGCGTTTGTTCAAATTTCAGCAAAGAGCTCTAGAACGTTGTCCACAGCCTAACTGAGTGTCTCTCGGGCTCCATTTCTTGGCCAGAGCATCGCCCAAAGTAGCGAGACATGACAACGCTGGCTGTCCAATACAGCGCCATTCAAAGGGACGAACGAGCCAAGGACTCGTCTTCCCCCTCATACCGCGTGGGTGTACATATATGTCCATGTATGCTTGCTTCTGATGCCTGCCTGTCTTTCTGTCTGCCTGCCTTCCTTTAGAGGGAGGGCTTCACCTTACCATATATCCGTATGTAATGTGTATGTAAGCAACTCCATGGCTGTGTGTCTTAGAGACTGTGCATACCACATATGTGTATATCTGTATACAACTACGTCTGTATTTGTACATGTATTCCACCGATTCACATATGCCACTTGCAGCTTTTGTTCCCTCTTGGGCTACGAGGGCGTTGATGGTTTCCTGTCTTGGACCATGATGTAAGCTGGGAACATGCTTCTGTTAGTCTTCCTTCCTTCCGGCCTCCCTTTTGTTGTTTTGACCAGTATTCATGATGAGTCCTCGTGTCTCGATGATATGCTCATGTTACGTCCACCACATTTTTTCCAATTCATGAGATTTCAACCGCCTGGCTGGTGTTCTCATAGAGGCTTACAGGTGAACTTTAACCTGGGCTAAACCCTAAGCCAGCAACGTCAACCGATGACACTTTTATAGGATGGCCTCTAGACGTAGCAAAGACAAGTCCAATCCGATAAATCCATCAGTCCATCCAGTATCCATCCATCAACCTATCTATTGGGCGGGCTGCTGTGTGCGTGCGCCATCTGATAGACACACACCTCCGACTAGGAACGCCATGTGTTCCCCAAAGTCTAAGTGTCACCCCCATTTTACTGCAACTAATAGAAAACAGAGCAACATGATTAGTGCAATTAGCTCCAGTGGCTACTGACTAGGGGCCGCTGATACCGTCTTTTCGCTAGTGGTATGACCACTGAACCCGGCACAAGTCCAGTGGGTCGAGGCCTGTGATTTGGGCATCAAACTATGCGTATTGGTTCTTTATTTTTCCCTCGTTCTCCTTCTCTTTGAGTCTTATTATTTTGTATTTTTTTATTCCAATATTATTTACCTTGGCTTTTTTGTTTTATTTCTATTTTCTATCTTGTATTTCGCTTCCCTTCCTCGATTTCTCCTCCGTGACTTTTTCCTACTTTGACTTTCTATTTGATATCCACCAGAATCTCCAAGAATTGCCGCTGCTGAAGATTTGCGAGGCTGCATTGATTTTCTTCACTCTGCAGCTACGTCTTCCTATCCATTCTCTTTGTTTAAGCTTTGGTTTTCTTGTTGATATATGGCGATTCTGTCTGTCGCTTCATCTTCCACGACCCGACACTCTCGCTAGATCTTTTTTCTTTTCTTTTCCTTTTTACAGCATATCTGCAACGACTACTTCGACCCTACGTTTTCATACACCTCGATACGGTCTTTCTTTCCTAGCCCGCCGTTTAAAGCGCCATTGCTTGTTCTGACGAATAAATGTTCATGCATGTTGCTGATTGTTTTTCTCTTGACTGACTCTGCGAATCCGACTCGTAAATCTCACTCATCTCACCTTGTTTTTCTCGACGCTTTTCTCGGTCTCAAGATCGACTCTTTCTATGCCGGTTTGCAGTCTATAATTCACAGCGTTTCTCTTTGATTTCGCTTGCTTTGAGAGTTTCGAGACTCGCCAGACGGCCTCTCTCGCTATCAATTGCGACTAGCCTCTTTGGTTGCTTCTAATTCCTTATCTTGAAACAAAACAGACCAAGTCCCCAGATTCGTGACGACCACCACCGTCTGCCCTATCACACAACTGTAATATTACTGGCCTCTCTTGATACTCTGCCCGCGTAACAGCCTGCTTCTACCACATATTCTAGCACAACCGTAACGAGCCTCTGCCGCTATCCTTTCACGATACCAGTGTAGTGTAGTTGTCTCGCCGCTGTCACAGCCAGAGCCCCTCTAGCTTGACGTATCAACCCGTACATATATATACACTCTATAATACCGGTTTGCAAGCCAACCACGATGTCTTCCACTGCGGCACATGCCGAGCCACCGAGTGGCATCCACGCCCCTCTAGGCTTGCGCGATATGCTTAACAGCAGCGTCTCCGAACGCCACGATTCCGCCTACTACGGTACTCCAAGTGAGGCGTCTAGTAAGCGTATGGATATTGAATCTCCCCAGTCTTCCCCGAGTCCGAACACTACGGGTTGGCTGACGGTTACTGCCCCTCCTCCAGACACCTCAGGAACTTCCTTTGCCGCCCAGAATTACTACAACCACCACGGTGGCTACGACAAGGCTACTCCGTCGCCTACTTCTAGCCATCTGGCGCCCCAGTCCATGGTCTCGCCTTCATCTGGAGCCACTTCCAGTATGAGCGTGGCTTCCATAGTTTCACCGACTGCGCCCACCAGCCTAGATGCCCATCGCTACAGTCGCCCGCCCTATGACTCCCATGGATCCCATCCCGGAAACGATGCCGACCGTCGCGAGAGCGTCGATAGCCGCATGAGCCAGGGCTTTACCGATATGCGCCTGAACAATGGTGCCTCCCTACCGTCATCACCGTATGCGTCTCACCTTCAGAATAGCGCCGCATCACAGCGTATCCCAAGGCCAAAGTACGAAACTCTGCTGCCTCATCGCATGTCCAATGGCTACCAGCCTGCCGCCGAGCGAACCCCCATCGATCTCCGGCTAGACAACCGTGCTTCAAGAATCGCCCCCACCATCACTGGGCCGACACAAGGAACGATAGCAAGGGCCGCCGAGCCCACAAAAGGCCAGGCATGGGCTTTCCCCGAGGATGAGAAATCCGGCAGTTACACCGAGTCTCGCCGTAGCAGCCTAGCCGATTCTATCAACAGCAGTCAGTTCGCTTCAGAGTCCCGGCTGCCGCCTGGCCAGATGCGTCTGGATGGACAAAGCACCGACGGCGGCCACCGCTTATCGAGCACCTCGAATGAATACCTACCGGTTCACCACCATTCGCTTCAGCACAAGAAGATCATGGATATGCAAGACGAGAACAGACCTGCTGGAAGCCAACCTTACAGTCGTACACCCGAGCTACGGCAAAGCCACAAGCTTGCGGAGCGCAAGCGCAGAACGGAAATGAAGGAGTTGTTCGAGCAGCTTCGTGAGATGATGCCCCAAGAACGTGGTGCTAAGGCTTCCAAGTGGGAAATCTTAACAAAGGGTAAGCTCAAATACGTCTATTTCTATACTACCATATTCTAACATTATTATCTCTAGCTATCACGGAAATCAAGCGTCTGAACGATACTATGCGAAACATGACCATCCATTACAATGGCGCTGTCAACGAGATCGAAAACCATCGCCATGAAATCCACGTTCTGCGCATGGAAAACGCCGAGCTTCGTGCTAAGATCAACTCGCACGGCATCGGAAATTCATCCGGTCCAGCAAGCTCGGCACCCTCTCACCCCGCACCGCCACCGGTACAAGGACATCCTTCAAGTATTCCACCACCTTCAGCCCCTGGGTCAGCAACGGGACCGCCATCACGCTACAGTAACTCAGAGTACGGCACTGCGTCGAGACCAGAGCTACCGCCACTAAGAGCCATCAGCTCTCAGCTTCCACCTCCAAGTGCACCAGACTCTATGACTGGTGTACAGTACGATTCTCATCGTCCCCCGTACTAAACTACAAGCGCCGCTTCTACTGCCACATAGGTGGCCTTGTAAATCATGATGCTATAAGCTAGATAATGCTTCTTCTCTATTTTGTTTATTATTTATAGTCCCTTCGTCTCGTGACGAGCTCTCACGGATATCAGCATTGCATTTGTCGCAATGTAGTGACATCATCCCTAACCCAATGACGTATACCCTTTTCTTTTTTTATTACCAGTCTATCTTGTGATAATTGGTAACTATATCTACTACTACTACGATCATAAATTATTCTCCTGGAATCTGGTATATATTCTCTCATCTCACATTCACTTATATTTATACTCTTACTGCATTTCCTTTGTTCAAGTTTGGCATCTAAAAACCTTTGTTTTCGTTTCTTTTGCCTTCTCAAACTTCTATATACTCTCATCTATGGTCCCTTGGTGCAAAAAATCAAGGCCAACTTTTTTCTCATTTCTTATTATCTCTCCTACTTTTTATTCTATTTTTTTTTTGTTTTCTTATTATCAAGGTTTCCCTCCGGACAGGGGGTGGGTTGGCTTACATTTCATGGGAATAACACCTGGGTTTATTTTTCCTTTTTCGTTTGTTACATTTCTTATTCATATTCAATCTGGATGGCCATTTCCTCTTTTTTCATCATTATATGTTTCTACTATTATCAACACGCGATGCTTGTAGATGAAGTGACAAAAGGCTCTATTTTCTTCTTATTCTTCTCTGAATATGGTTCTTGTTTTCTAATCTGTTGCAAATGTTTATTTCGTCAATGGTAAAGCTTTCTTCTTCCCTTTGTTTACTACCATTTTGTGTCTACGTATGGTCTCTTTTTGGTATATGTGAATTATATGAAACTATTTGAGTGTTAATCATTGATGTTAGATTTTGCGTTTCCAATTTGCAATTTATATCTAGTTAGAGAAATGTTCGTAGTTGTATAACTACAATATTTGTAATTGATAGAACGTTGTTGTCCGTACTTGAATTTCCATTAATCACCAAAACGTAGTCTTAATTCGAGTTTTAATCAAGTTAGTCCAGTCACATTGGTCGTTGTTATTCTTCTGTTAACAAAGTTCTTGTAACATTCAAATTCCCATCACAAAACATTGTGGACTCCACTATAATGTTGAAACAACGGAATCAACAACCCACCCTCGGCTGAAATAGTGAGACATTAGGGTTCCAAGAATAAAAATCTGGAGGTTAATCTGGGGTTAATCCACCGAACTCTCTTATCACCTGATAGGCCATCCTGCCGAAGATTTTATTTTCACCAGGTCTATTTGAAAAATATGGTCCTGAAGTAATTTTCTTCTCAACCCTCATAGATTTTCTTTTCCTACACCAACGGAAAAAGTCCATACAATGTAAGTAAAACTTTCGAATATCATCACTTTCTTCCATTCCATGGGTTGATATTGATTCTCTCGTCCTTTGAAATGTGAGAATGAAATGAAAAGAGAAAAAAAACACTGCTAACCAATGGCCTTTCCTTTTTCTGTATAGGTTCTCCCTTCGCACTTTTGCCCAGCGTGCTCGCCCCGCGGTTTCTACCGCCTGGGCTGCTCGCAAGGCTTCAGTGGTCGTTGTGCCGCGTATGTTCTCGTCTTCGGCTCTACGTGCTGGTGATGAGTACTTCAACCGTGGCCGTGACCGTGACAATGACCGCCAGAGCAACTTTGCCGGCAACCGCAGAGGTGGTGGTGGTGGTGGCTTCAGACAGAACCAGGACCTGCCCCCCGTCGATCCCCTGAACAACTTCGTCTCCAAGACGGCTACTTCGATTGAGGATGCCCGTGAGCAGAAGAGAGTTGCCATGGTCTTCTCCGCTCCCTACAACACTCGCTGGGAGGATCTCTTCCGTGTCTTCGGTTACTACGGCGAGATTGAGCGTATTAAGTTCCCCAAGCAGGGGTGAGTTTTCCTTTCTACAAATTTTTTTCCAAAGACATCTTTACAATTGCTAACCTGTTGCGATTACTTTTCACGCTCTAGCCTTGCCTACATCCACTACGTTGATGCTTCATCGGTCGGCAAAGCCATTGAGGCTCTAAACAACACCTACTTCCAGAAGCGCCGTATCTTCGTGCGTGAGCCTGATTCGGAGTACCAGCCCCGCAAGGTTTCTTTCGAGCGTCAACACGAGGCCTCCGACACCATCTATCTTGGTAACCTGCCTTATGACCTGAAGGATGAGGACCTACAGGCCGCTCTTCAACCTTGCGGTGAGACCGTCGATGTGCGTGTTCCCACCCACGAGAGTAGCGGTATGCTCCGCGGTTACGCTCACGTTCAGTTCGGCAGCCATGAGGAGGCCACCAAGGCTATTGAGACCCTGAAGGGCCTTGAGCTGAATGGCAGACCCGTCATTATCAACTTCGCTTCTCAAGGGTCTAAGAAGTCGTTCAGCGGCAACAACGTGGAGTCGTTGAGAGAGGAGATGGGCGAGGCTGTTGACGAGGAAAAGATTTAAAGAAACATGAGCGCTCTGATGACTTTTGAAGAGAGCTTTGGTTGTAAGAGTATGACTTATGGGAGGGTTTTAAGGAACAAAAATTAAAAACAGGAAGAAAGCCGAGGAACGGTCTCCCATCTCTCTATTTCTGAGATTGGCCAGGTAATGGCTAACCTAGTGTATATTATCAAATTCTCTTTGTTGTTTTGTCGAAAAGATTCTCTTTGCTATTGCATAGATATTCATGGATTACGATTCTTGATTCAGAGGATGTGTGATGATTCAAAACTGTGCATGTTTATCTTTATTATGTATACATGAAGAAAAGGGCACGATCTGGGGAATTAGACCAGAGACAATGTTCAGTAGAAGAAATCCAAGTGCCACCATGCTATATGGACGAGTCGGGCGGTTTTGATGGCGAAATATGCAAGTGCGATTCTGCTATCTAAACCTCGGCTTGCTGCAGCTGACAACAACTGTCCGGCATCGGCTGTCGGCCCAGCAGTTAAGCGCCTCCAAAAAGAGCAATAGGAGCGAAAAAGAAGCCAACTTTTTAGTTGGTTGCGGCCTAAAATAAAATAAAGTGAATTGGTAAACAAGGACGGGTTAAAAAAAAGCTCCAGTCTGCATTTCCGACTTTGCATCTGAACCGTATATGTTTTTTATCTTTATTTCTGTATCTGATTATCATTTTTTGTTGTGGTTGCCATATTTTTGTTGACTTTTTTTTTGGTACTATCCTATCAATATATACCACCCTTTTCTTTTCCTTTTTACCAGCCTGCTTTATCCGTACAGAAGCCGTTCTCCAGACCTCAATCCCACCCCCGAATTTACTGATTTGATCCCGTAGAACCTAAGGACGCTTAATCTCGCCGAAATCGACGACCACGGGCTGTTTCATCGGCAAATAGTTACAACTGGGCTCAAGTCTTTTCCCGCCAGCAGTCGATCATCCCCCGTCCCCTGGATTGCTCGATCGCTTCGCTTTGCAGCAAATACCGCCGGCCGAGTGACAAGCTTAGTCTGCTTCCCGAGACGTCGATTCCCGTCCATCTTCATACTTATATTCATAATTCACCATGGCAGAGTGCTCGGCTTCGGCCAACCCACTGAGTCAGTTCCAGAAGCATGTTCAGGGCGACACGTCATTGCAGAACGACCGCCTGGCTAGCCGTGGTCCTAATGCGGCGGCTCAGGGCTTTCGAAGCGCCGGCGCCGGCGTGCCTCAACAGGACGAGGTAGGTATTGCTTTCTTTAGTGTCAGGCCGGTGAAGAATGCCTCTGGTCAAGCGACCTCGTCAATAGGAGGGCCTGTAGAAGAGAGGCCAGTGGCGACTAGCTTCGATCACATGTCTTGAGTCACGGCCATAGACTAACACCGCGGTAAACAAACAGATGGTCAATGGCTTCCTGAACCAGCAGCCCGGTATGCCACCACAACTTGCTATGCCCAACGGCATGATCCAGCTCGACCCTCATCACATGCACCTCGTCGGTGCCCCGGCTGCCGGCCCGATGGCTATGGCACCGTCGATGATGCAACAAAACCCTAGCATGCAACAAGTCAGCGGCGGAGGCTTCAGTGCGGCTGAGTTCGCCGCCTTCAGCCAGGCAAACGCATCGCAAGCGCCCCAGATGCCGGCCGTCTCGGCTCCCGGGCCGATGATGCAAGCGCAACCGTTCATGATGACGTCACCGATGATGAACATGCAAATGGGTATGCCGATGGGCATGAACATGGGCATGGGAATGGGTATGTCGCCTATGATGATGAACGGGCCACAGATGCAGCAACAGCAACAGCAACAGCAACAGCAACATACCGCCGTAGACCAGCAAGCTGTTGATGCCAAGGGTAAGGGTAAGGCTATCGATGACCAGCAGTGGGAAGACATGTTTAAGCAAATCGACCTACACGAGGGCCAGGCCCAGGACGCCACCAAGAGTCGCGAGGAAGAGCTGGCGGCTGAGCGCGAACTCGAAGAGCTAGATAAAGGTATGACCCAAGAATCCGAGACAAACTACGGCGACTTTGAAGCCGTCTGGCGCGGAATCCAGGCTGAGAAAGCGGCAGCTGCGGAACAACTTAAGGCAAATGCCAACACCACGACCACCGACGACTGGAACGATTTGGAGGGCGACTTTGCCAACTTTGGCGGCGACTGGAGCCACTACGCTGTCGGCGATCCCATCGTTGAAGAGTACATGTTTGAGGAGGACAACATCTTTGCCGGCAAGTCCAACGCCTTTGACGAGGGTGTCAAGATCATGCAGGAGGGCGGCAATTTGTCGCTAGCCGCGCTGGCCTTCGAGGCTGCCGTACAGCAGAACCCTAATCATGTGCAGGCTTGGGTTTACCTGGGCAGCGCGCAGGCCCAGAATGAGAAGGAAACGCCGGCCATCCGCGCGCACGAACAGGCGCTCAAGCTGGACCCGAACAACCTGACGGCACTTATGGGCCTGTCGGTGTCGTACATCAACGAGGGCTACGAGTCGACTGCCTACCGTACTCTGGAGCGCTGGCTCTCGGCCAAGTACCCGCGGATCGTGAGCCCGGATAGCCTTCACGAGCCAGCTCAGCTGGGCTACACTGAGCGCGACCTGCTGCACAAGTCTATCACTAACTCATTCATCAAGGCTGCGCGCCTATCGCCCGACGGCGAGCACATGGACCCGGATGTACAGGTCGGTCTTGGTGTGCTCTTTTACGGCTCCGACCAATTTGACAAGGCCATCGACTGCTTCAACGCTGCGCTACAGAGCGTCGAGATCGGCTCATCGTCGCTCAAGGAGGAACAGGTCCATTTACTATGGAACCGCCTGGGCGCCACACTGGCTAACAGCGGCCGCTCTGAAGATGCCATTGTTGCGTACCAGACGGCCTTGTCGCGACAGCCCAACTTTGTGCGCGCTCGCTACAACCTGGGTGTTAGCTGCATCAACATGGGCTGTTTAGAAGAGGCGGCACAGCATTTCCTGCTGGCTCTCGATATGCACAAGTCGATAGAGAAGTCGGGCCGTACTAAGGCTTACGAGATTCTCGGTGAAGGCGGCAGTGGTAACCCGGCGATTGACGAGCAACTTAAAAGAATTGCCGCTCAGAACCAGAGTACGACGCTGTACGATACGCTACGCCGTGTCTTTACACAGATGGACCGTCGGGATCTGGCAGAGAAGGTGATGAATGGAGTCGATCCCGAGATCTTCTTGCCGGACATCAACTATAAGGCGCAGAATTAGAGAGGGAGAAAGATGAAGAGAAGGAGAAAGATGAAGAGAAAGAGGACAGAATATGATATATGGAATGGTTTTATGGCGATGTACATACGTGTGAGATGACATATATTTAATGGCTTAAATTCTGTTTGGTACGAACTTCTTGCATGGATCCTTTCTTTTATGGACCTAGTGAGAGAGATATTAAGCCTCTTTTTGACTTTTATTTACAGGACGTTGTTGTGGCTATTTAACCCTGATATGTAAAGAAATTACTAGTAGGACCAACCAAATATGAGTTTCATATAGCATCTTAGCTGGTTGTAGTATCACTTGGGAATTATAATATTGTGGTTTTTTTTCTCCAGCTTTTTCCTATTTCACCTTGACAAAACCCAGTCCAGATCTAGCCACCTTGACTTGGCGTCTCATTTCCTGCTCTTCTGCATCCGTCCATCTGACGCTAAGTTCATTCCAATTAGCTCCTGGCGTATTGTATTCTTTCTTCCACTGAGAATGCAACGCCTGCAAACGTGCCAGCCCACGAGGATCTCCACTACCACTGACGACCAGAAGAGCCGTACACGGCGGCAAAGATTCGTCGATCTGCTGTAATCTATGGACCAACTTGGACAGTTGTTCTTCGAGCGGTGAAGAGTACGGAGAGTCCTCGGGAAGTGGACCGAATGTTGGGATGGCGCCGGATGCTATATCACGTGCGTTATTCCACCAGCCTCGAAAAGCCTCGAGTTCACGAAGACGAGCCCATACGAAATCTACACCACCGCCGGGTATTTTAGCGCCGTCCGCGTCGCCTGCTACCGCGCGCTTTATGCCTGCGACGACCTCATCGTCGTTTGTGCATGCGATGGCGTGGGTAGCACGAAGACCTGGACCCTTTGCTGGGTTTCCCCAGTCGACGATGGCCGAAGTCTTTCCCGTTACGATGCCGCCGAGAGCTGTCGCGCCGCCTTGGGCTTTGTATGTGGTTCCTGAGCGAGCTAGTCGGGCAAATATATTCTCCTGTGCGCCTTCGGGTAAGCCCCAAGCCTTGCCCTTTTCACACTTGAGGCGTGCGAGATCGAGGCATGCTCGAGCGTCTTCAACGGAGTTGTGGCCTGCAGCACCGCCTTTTTGGATCTCTCTGTGGAGGAACTTTTGCGTGACGTAGCGTAGAGATTGCTTGAGTGGTGGACCGCGTGGGTGAGGGAATACCAAAGCAGTGTCGACGATGTAAGGATGGCATAGCTGTAGAGCCCTCAAGTCGCTGTCTAATGAGTGACCGAGAAGGATAGTGCGTGGGGTTAATAGTTCAAGAAGACGGGCTTGGATATCAACGAGTGTTGTGGTGATGGGGTCAAGCTTTTCGGGCGTCATGCCGGAATATTGTGTCACGTAGTCGGTGATTGGCTTGGATGGCTTGACGAGCTCATCGAGAACGACGTCGCCGGCCCAGTCGACGATACTGATGCGTGCCAGAGCCATTTCTGTTGGGCTAGTCATGACCATCTCACAGTCGATGGCAAGGATGTCCCGACCAGCTGTCACACTGCCTTCTTCAATATCGGCATCTGGGACATTGCCTTCGGCAATATCTTTGATAGATGTCATGACCCAGCCGTCTTGCAGCTTGAACGCGGCCCGTTCGACGGGATCCGAGATCAACGCCGGGTGCACTACATATCCGTTTTCTGATAGCTCGTCCTCGGCTGCTAGAAACTCTGTGATTCGCGTGCGTTCGTTCTGCCATTGCTCCTTCTTACCGGTCTTGGCCACAGGCTCCTTGCCGCTGCTCTTGGATTTGGGCACAGACAAGAATGTGCCCATTGGTGAATGTAGCTTGCTGTAGCGATCGTCTCCCGGCGCGCGTACTGGCCATAACTGGTCGAAGATATTGGCTAGCGGTGCCACAGCTGATGGCAGTTTCGTCTTGTCTAACGGCTGAGGCAAGTAGTCGTCGGGGCTGGCGATCTTAGCGCCGGAAGAAAGAGTCTCTCTCTCGCCAGTAAGGACTTCATCGAACACACGGTAATCGATATTAGAACGGAACATGGCATCTTCTAGCCCGGGAACCATGACGGCAACAATCTTCCGGAACTGGCTGCGGTTGCCGACAGACACCCATTGTGGAGCGCTACCATCGGCAAAGATATATAGCACCAAGTCGCGCCAGGCTTCGAGGGTGACTTTGCTCTGTATGCGCGAGTTCTTGAGGACCTGGATAGACGGGTAGTTCGATGACTTGGTAGACGGCAGCTTGACCTTCTTGCGCTTGTTCGTGGCCACGGCCCAGTCGTCGCCGCCGGCCGCCTCAGAGCTTCCTTGGCAGGTGTCTTCCTCTTCGCCGTGAGGAGCCGAGCGCTTAAGGCTGCTCCGATCACTGTCCGCAGGAGACACGGAAGATGGTAGAGCCGCGGCTCTATCGGCATCAATGGTCGCCTTTTGAAGTGCGAGCGACATGTCGGCGTTGGCTTGCTTCTTGGATTTCTTGCCCATGATGAACGGCAGTAAAAGGGAGAGAAAGTAAAGAAGGCAAGATGATATGGCTTTGTGCAGAGACTGTGTGGCGGCTTTCTAGTTGTGTTTTCCTACCATCAAGCAAGTCAAGCGACTATTCAATTAATTAGACGAGACTGCTTCACAAAAAGAGACTGATTGTCTTTGTTTACTGGTGTATCGATGAAATTGAGAGCTTCGAGATGAAATTGGAAAGAAGTCTCTGAATTCTCTGAACTTTTTACCGGGTCTACTCCCAAAACGGAGCTTGATCTTGATTAGTCATGCAACTGACCGCGCTTAATTGTACAATAGGCGAGTTAAGCGACTAAGCGCAGATACACAATAGCAGATTGAATGATACACTCAAGACGGCGTGAAGCCATTACTCAAAGCTTTGAGTCTAGTGATCTATACAGGCGTTCCGTATTCATTTTTTATCTTTTCTCATATGTTCTATATGATTTATTTCTCAGTGATGGCCAAAGTACTGCTGACCTGGCCAAACTCCAGTTCGATCAACCTCGCCGCCAACTCTGCCAGAGCATCAACAACATCGACAACCATGTTGTTCCAGAACTCCAGCCACGGGCCAGACCGATCCTCATTCTTCTCCCACAGCTCTAGCGTCGCGCCATACTCGGCATCGCCCATCTCAGGCAACGCGCGGATCTGTGTCAACATCTCGCCCGCCTCCTCGGTGATGCTCCAGCCATCCACATGAGCCTTCGTTTTGTACGCATCGATCATGGTTAGCATCATGCGACACATGGCCACAGCATCCACACTCTCTAGACTCTTTTGTGCCTTTGAATCTAGCTTGACGCGCGCACATAGCTCCTTGACGCGGCTACGGAAAGCTTCGGGACTGGCGATAGCGTTGGGCAGAGCACGGCACATGGCAAGCACGCCCTTGAGACGGTACGCAGACCAGGGGAGAGGACTAGAAACAGGAGCAACTCTAGATGCGCTTAAACAGGTGACAGCCAGGGCGGCGACGAAGTCTTGGTGGCCGTTAGTAGTGTCACACCAGAAACCGAGACAGTCGTTGAGAAACCATGGTACAGGAGCAGCAGCCCAGAGATTTGCAGTAACGAGGGTCTTGATGAGAGCAAATTCACGGGCAAGATGGGCCTTGGTCATGCCTTCTGACGGTAGCTCTAGGGTTTGGTACTGTAGTTGAATGGGAGCTTGTATGCTCTTGAGAGCAGACTGAGTCGCAGAATCAACGTTGGGATTAGCAAGGGCAGCTGGGCGTGCAAGACTGAATGCATTGAGCTCAAGAGAAGGGCTTTGCTTGCACACAGTGTACAAATCAAGGTCTCCAGTACAGCGTTTGCAAGCACAGGTGAAGTGATATTGACGTAGATCTTCACGGCGACGGATAAGAGGATAGGAGGGGTCTAGTACAAGACCAGTTAGTTCTGGATGTTCTACATTTGTACTGTTTTCCAGTGAACTGGAGATACATACCAATATATGAGATCAAGATCTCTTCGCCAGCGCTGATTAGTCGTTCCGCGATAAGAACGGCTTCTCGACCCTCTATCTGCACAACTGCATTTGGTATGCATGAGTGGTTGGCCATGGCTAGACTAGGCTCTAGAAATATAGAGGAATGGCCCAGATCAGGATCATAGACATTGAAGGCATTGGTCAGAATCTGTGTAGCCATGCGATATAAGGTTAGCATGTCTGTTTACCACGTAGATGACCAAGCCCGGGGTTTGCGTACCTTGCACATGATCTCAGCGTAGTACTCCGTCTTATCTGGCGCAGCGATCTTAGTGTACGCTAGTGCTGTGTACGCCTGAAGCCTGATATCTTCCCATGCCTTGGCCTCTGCTTTGAAACCAGCCAGGTTTCCCTCGAGGTTCTTGACTTTCTCCTCCGCCGCCTTGCCACCTAACATGACAGCCAACAGCGCACGGGTAGGAGTTGGCAGAGGCTGGCCACTACTGCGTTCCAGCGCCGTCTTCATGACAGGACACTCTTTCTTATGCATAGACAGCTTCCAGCCGGCCCGCTGGCAGTCGACGCTGCAATAGCCCAGAGCGCGGCAGGCCGTGCATAGGCGGATCGGCTTATCGGAGCGCAGGCAGTGCGAACATTGCGAGCCGAGAACCGTGCTAGCAGGCATAGCGAGAAGAGGCGCGGTGAACTTGGCGATGCGGTCGCCCGGCGCAAAGGCGGACTTGGCCCTGATGCCGCGGCCGCTGGTGCTATTAGTTGTGATTTCGTAGGCTGCCATGATGCGAAGCGTTTTCGACAAGTTCCCGATCGAGTCAGGTGGATGGAAGCCGGTCGGAACAGATGAAGATTGTGACTTGAACAGTTACCAAGCATGCAAGGCTGTGATAGTGGGTTGGCTATGTTGTTTTGGACTTTGGCTATCTGTTCAGCCTTGCCCCGCCAAAGCAGGCAAAATAAAGCGGCATTAGCGGTTAGAACGGTGGGCATAAGTGGGGACACACAGTCGGGCAAGGTAGTTTCTATCGCTTATTTTGGTAGTGATCCTGCCTTTTCTGGATTTTCTGGATTTTCTGGATATAGCCGACTTACACGCCAAACCGGTCACAAAATGATCTAGACCGTACATAGCTTTATTGACCTCTTATTAACCCTGACTAAGCTATTGTATGAAGAAACTAGATATTATGCCACGGTAGTTGGTACTATAGACTTCTTTCATGAGCTTGCTAGTGGTATGTTGAGTTAGTCCACTGAACACTGGATTCAACGTCTATAGCGACTTACAATAGCCTGCGCTACATCGAGATAGTTGGCCACATCAAGCGGCTTTGGAGAGAGTCCCGTTGATTGAATCTAATACTTGAACATATATCATGTACCACAGAAACCATAGTAACATCCGCACGAAAGAATCAAGTGAAGCCGAAGAGACGGTCACACGACATGAAGTCCTCAGAAACATTAGATACTGCAAATTTTCGTCTACTAAGTCCGAGAGGCTTTTGAAGTTTGATTTCAATACAATCTCATCTGAAAATTGACTTCATCCCATCGTGATATCAGCTACGCTTTGGCTTATAGTTAGTCAGCCAGTGAGTCAATCAGTCATTGAGCCTTGGATCTCGGTACTAATCAATAAAGTCATCATCACTATCTTGCTTTCATACATAGGCAAATTCAAGACCATAGAACTCTTGTGGAAGTCTCATATCCTCTTACTACAGTTGTCGGTACTATCACGAATAGTCAATATGCTGATCAAACACCTACTTCACAGTTTGGCTCTTTTTGTCTTGCCCAGTAAGTTCAATGACACCCGAAGTAATGGACCTAGATCTCTGAATACAAGCTCAGATTCTATAGTTAACGGATCAGCCGGCGTCTTAGCTCCCGAAACAGTGTCCATCGGTGGCAATGTGCCTCTACGCGTGATGGTTATCGGCGGTGGTCTTGGCTGGGGCCAAACGAGTCCCCAAGTCGGAACCGGCTTCCGCTCTACTCTCCGCTCGCTTCTCTCCGTTGAGGGCAATACCAACATGACCTATGTCGGTACAGTTGCCGGTGCCGGGTCCATGGCTAACAACATTGTCCAAGCGATGCCCAACAGTAGCCTCGACGCCGTCTTCAATCAAACCTTCTTGGAAGCCTCGGCAAAGCCCAACCTTGTCATCATTGCTACTGGTACTGAAGACGTGGTATTTGGCGATGCGGCGGAGAACCTGGTTGAGTTCAAGGACGGCATGCGCGACTTAGTCAAGGCTACATGGCGGACTCCCCGCACAACGACGATACTGCTTTCGCTCCCGCCAGCCTTGGACTCGGAGGTTAATGACCGCATCGTGCTGGCAAACAAAGAGTTGGCGGCGCTAGTGCAGGAACAACAGGCGCTGTCTCGCAAACTAGTTCTCGCTGATGTCTATAGTAATCTAAGCACAGCATTCGGTGATGTGTCGGGAGATGGCATCTGGCCGTCACAGCGCGGATATGCAACGATTGCAACGGAGATTGTCAGGGCTTTACGCGAGGCGGCGAGTCGAGGATGGTTGGAAGAGCCTCTATTGGTCGATGGGAGCGTTTCTTCTACTATGACGAGTGCGTTGATCACGTATACGTTCTCGTCTGCATCTCCACCTTCAAGTATAGGCTCTAGCAACACAGCCATGGCAACTACACGAGAATGGACTTTGGTTTCCAGCACCGCGTCAATCTCGTCAGTTCCAAGTGCGACATGGAATTCAACAACAGCACAAATCACGGGCTACGAAACGCCAGAAACAACGGTCCTGACGGGAACTAGACAGCCAACGCCGTCATCGACAGACGGGCTTGAGTCCAGTGCTCGAATTGGCCGAGGCTACGACGCGAGAAACGTCGGGGTAGCCATGTTAGTAGTAGTAGCTGTTATGATGACTCGATAGTCTTATAGGTAGAGCAAAAGCTAGGAAAGAAGATCAACGCCTTAAACGGGCGGAGGCCTCTTGTTATTGGCAATTCTCCCGGCGTGGAGAGCATAGCATAGCGCACATCACAATATACAGCACGATGCAGCGGAATTTCGCAGTAACTCAAAGTGACTGTGAAACACGTCCAATCTTTGCAGGAGCTACGCTAATATAATAGGATAATAAGCTAAAACCCAATCCTCGCTTGGCAGCGCAGCATCAAAGGCCAAACTGGGGTTTCTTATATGACAGGGGCCATCTTGACACAGACATATTGCTACAGCGTTACAGAGTCATTGTGTACATGCAATAGAAGCAGAAGTAGGAGAGAATAGCGGTTTATTTCTAAAGCAGATAGTAAAGTAAAAAAGTGCAAATCAACGCCCTAGAAGTCGCCGACCCAGGGACCCAATGAAAAGAAGAGAAGAGAAGGAAAGAGAAGACAAACAAGAAAAGAAAGACCGTCGTTAGTTACATGCAGTACTCAACAGAGTGCCTGCTGTGAGATGGTGAGATAGTGAGCATTGTGTGTCATGCCAAAGAAGCACATCTAGCAAGAGGAGAGTCTGTCTGTATATAAGTCTATAGCAGAGCCACGGCACCGGCCAGACCAGCCACGGCAGCAGCCATGCCGAGGCCGAGGCCACCGCCGACGACATTGGACGCGCCAGACGCAACAGTAGAGCCGTTGCCGCTGCTCGAAGAGCCAGTGCCTTGCGAGCTGTAAGTGCTGGTAGTAGCCGTGGCGGTGAATACCGTCGAGCAGGGCGACAGAGCGGCAATGGTGATGCCGTCGACGGTAGGGCAGCTAGCCTGGTAGGACAGAGCCAGAGGCTCGATGCTGCTGTACCAGGAAACGTAGACGCTCTCGTACGAGCTGTACTGAGACGACAGCGAGCTGGGAATGGAACCAGCCAGGCATTTGTCGGTAGCAGTCACAACAACCGAAGCCAGAGCGCTCTCGAGGTCATCGCTAGCCTTCGGGGGGTCAGAGTCGACGATGCGGGACGCCAGCGAGATACAGACAGACGCCTGCTGGACGTCGGAATAGCCAGAGATAGTGAAGCTTTCGAGGGCGGTCGACACGTCGGAGATGATGCCCTCGGCAGTGTCATAGATGGACTCGGCACCGTCGATGGCGCTTTGGAGAGCATCGAAGACGTCGCGGCGAAGCACAGGCGCCGGAGTCACCATGGGGTGCGGGGCGGCAATGGCCGAAGCCGAGACGGCAAAGGCCAGGAGGGCGGAAGACGAGGAGAAGTGCATGATGAAGAGAGACTGGAGGTTCAAGAAGAAAAGATAGGAGTGAGTAGTTGAAGAGAGTGAAGCTAGAAGTAGAGATGAGTGTGTCGAGATCAGCGATGGATGATACAGAAGAGACAAGACAATCCGATGGGAAGCGGCCGTGGCCCGAGTCTTTATATACTACCTCTGGCTTGGCCTGTGACGGCTCACGTCAAGGGATTCTCGTATATTCTTGGCCAAGTCATATGGTAGCCAGGGCCTCTTACAGGAACAAAAACCGTTCGGTACGTCTTATATTTTGGAGTGTACCGAGCAAAGTAGCACTGCCACCCATGCTTTAGTACTACAACTCTATATTCTACCTATTCCTACTATTGCTTTAGTAGATTGTCTCCAATCTGAAGCAGATGCCTGGACGGGCTCTCAGGACACAGAAAAATGGCACAGCACCCCCTTGTCCTTGTGTTTCATCACCACAAAGCAACTCTCCGACCAGTCAGCATTTGATTTTGCGAGGCTGTTTACTCCTCGATGCCCTGATTTCTCGTCGTTCTGTCAAGTTAATATCCGAGCCGCATCGATGAGTGTCAGCCATAATTGCATTATATCCTGTGATATCAGCCCCCAGAGGCTCTTCTAGAGAGGCCTTTGCATCTATAACGCCATCCGGCTGCGTTTTCTTCGCCCGGTTTTGGCCCAGAGTTTGCCCGGCTTACGACTAGGCATTCGAATTTCTATGGAATTCCCTCTTTCTATAGTGGCCTGGCGACAACTTCAGAAGCGCGGTTTTGTGCCAGTACTTTTTTTTCTTAGCAGGAGGCTGGCGAACTCGTTTATCAGTCTTTTCATACACATCGATAGATATGTATAAGCCGAAGACGGAGAGTTTTCTGTTCTTATCTACGATGTACGAGTAGACAGCAGATAGATACAATCAAGGGCCGGCTGGGGAGTTGACTAAGCATCACAAAGTATTGGTGTCCCTCTCGCTTCGCCTTGTGCACGCTGGCATTGCAGCTGCTTGCTTTTATGCTGTTGCCTAGGGGCTCGTCTGTTGGGATCTTGGATAGGATCTTTCGATGCCCTTTGTTATCTGCGTCTTTGTTGATCAGGCGGAATCTGTGTTTATGTTGTATTGTCAGCCGAGAGACCCGGCTTCTACGGAACTTGATCATTAACGTGTGGCCGAAGAAGCTTCTATTGCTGGAGTATGAGAAACGCTTTAGAACGATGCTTCGAAGCAAAGTCTGTAGTTGTCTAGTCACCATGTTGGTAGCGATGATAGGGTAATCTGTGATCGTCACATCCACTGCGTCTTTCCTCATACAAGTTTCACTTTTGCTTTCCCTTCGCATTATTCTGCCTTGTTCTTTACGTCTGCTGACAATTCACTGAATAAACTTATTTCCAATATCTTGGCACCTCCACATCATGAACTCCCTGATAAAAATAGCCCTGATATAGTTTGCCTGGCCATTTGCTGTCTGCCCCCTCCCACTTTCCCGGTCACTTGTTGCAGCTTCTTGCGGTGACTCTACATGTGTCTGTCTCTGTCTATCTAGGCAGATGTATTGTTCTGTCTATTTCTGTGTTGCACAGCCCAGCAGTTCGTGGCGTTTGCAACAGTTTTGCATATTTCTGGAACCATGCTCTATCTCTCTTTCGTTTCTTATGACTACATTTCAGCAATATGACATGATATGGTTGCAATTCTTTTTTTTCTCGCTGTCTTCTCGTAGCTCGAATGTTACCATTTCAGGCAAGAGAAAGTAACATGTCGCGAGAATTGGTACATCAGGCAGCCAGAATTAGACTTTTCAATATAGTTTATGCTTTCCAAACCAGCCCCTTGCCTTGTCCTCTTTTAGTCTGCTGGCTCTTATCCTGGAATCTAGAGCCGGTTCGGATCGGAATTCAACTTACTGAATATTAGCAAATAGCCATACATATTATCTGGAAAGCTCGATCCCCTGGATTACGACGGAACTAGGATTGGTGTGCTTATTCTGACTACATGATCGGCATACCCTGGCATTTGTTGGGGTCGGAAGAATCCTTGAGATGTACGAGAAAATGAGACGTCTTTTAGAACATCAAAAGTAAGCAGGATAAGGCTTTGAAGAAAAGTAGAAGGTCTTAATTTATCTATTGATTATTTTACGTCTTTATGTGGATCACGTGAGTCCAACCCTAGTGGATCGTTAGACGTCGAGGGACCCTAATGGCCCTCGAAAACCCTTCCTAATAGACGTCTGGAAAGTTGCAAAAGAAAAACACGAAACACAGAAAACAGAAACGAGCAATGCAAAAGATATATTAGACGACGAAATCGGACCAAGTATGTACACTAGTCTTCCATGATGTTGTCTTAAACGTACATGACTGACAATAATGACGTAGGCGATCGCAAACAAGCTAGCATCAAAACCATAGCCCTTGTTCTATCGCCGTATTCATAACCATGCTTTTTAAGCTATATTTGTCTTCCACGGCCTAGAACAAATTTCTCAAAATGCCCTCGTTCTCTGATCGACACCGGCGAGGGAAAAAAAAAATGTTGTCAGATATGCTATCACATCACGCAAAATGGCCACACGTAAACACTAGAAGACATAGACTAAAGATATAAATGTGACCAACCACGAGGAAGGCAAGATATGAGGTCATTTAAGCTAATTGTGCTAATTCTTGATGATTCCCAATCATGTGACATATATATTACCCTTTATGTATAAATAGCTAGAAAAGAACTTGTTAATATCGAATCTTCTGAAGAATACCGAAGAAAAACTACATATCAACTTTTTCCATCTTTAACCTTTACGATGATAACTGAGCGGCAGGATTCCTTCGTCCGGGCCAACATCAGATATGCCGCCTCCTTCACTCAAGGCGACCTCGGTCTACCGCCCGCAAAGCATTATATCATCGTGACCTGTATGGACGCCCGAATCGATCCAGCAGCAGCTTTTGGGGTTGCCCTAGGTGACGCTCATGTGATCCGCAATGTATGTCTTCATATACAACGATGTCTTCGTGACATCTGGAACTTTGCAGAAAGTGGCTCTTCTATATGCCTTTCTCTAACTCTCACCCCCCTCTAGGCTGGTGGATCTGCAAAAGACGCTCTACGAAGTATCCTGATCTCAGAGCAACTACTTGGTACAACTGAGATCTTGCTAGTTAAACATACCGACTGTGGCATGGTGACCTTTGAAAATAACGATTTATGTGATACTTCCCAGGACCGTCTCGTCCAGAATGCAACAGCTAAACTTGATTCCCTTCATATCAAATTTATCCCATTTCCAGAGGAGTATACAGCCGTACAAAAGGACGTTGTGTTTTTGAGAAACTCGGTACCTTCCACAGTGACGGTTAGTGGCTGGGTCTACGATGTCAAGACAGGATTGGTTGGACGGGTTTTAGGTGACTAGGTCGCCATCGTTTGTTTAGATGGTATTGATTTAATTGCGTGCAATATATGACGAATATGATATGGGTAACTCTCTCGAGTCTAATGAAAAAGTGACAATAGTTGTAAGAATGAAGAGAAAAAAAAGAACAAAAATCATTGACCAACACCGTAATCTGCATATCCTGATAGATATCCTATGCTATAGCTACTGTGATGGACCCCCGTGCATCATTTGAGAAACGTTGACACCCACCCATTTTGGGGGTGACAGCTTCTGATCTTGACGTCCCAGATCTTGCCCACCTTGCTGACCAGCATTGGGACCTTGTTGCTCTTGCATACGAGCTGAATCCCTCATCTGCTGCTTGACTTGGAGTCTTGCTATCACATCGTGAGAGATCATTTGGAAATTGCTCTTGAGTGCGTTGGCGTCGCTCCATCTTTGGCCAAACATCTGTAGCGTTTCGACGATGAGCTGGAGTACTCGGAGACTGCGGTCAAGATTCTCCTCATCTTTACCACGAAGATACACGCGAGATGGCAATGGTAGAGGCGGTGGGCATCCAGGATTGACTTGAGGCACTGACACTGGCGCTCCCATGAGCAGCATATCCTCGGCGCCACGGAGAACCGCTAAGAATTGACTGGCCATGAAGTAGACCTTGAGCGCATCGTGATAGGTATAGAACGAAGAGTTATTAGGCGCCTTTGAAACCCGATGGATAGTCTCCAGGTATGCCGTAGTATGCTCGAATATCAGTACGCGGCCGTAGTCCGTTATCTGCGGCGCACGAGCTGACGGAGCAATGCAATAGACATAACTATACCGGAGTTCCAAGTCGAAAAGTTCGGCAATGTACTGTGGCTGTGCTTTGGGAAGATCAGTGCTCCATTCTTTCATATCCGCGCACATCTTCCAAATGAACGAAGGAGGATCCAGAAGGTCCTGGCTGTCAGATTGGAATAGAGCTTGGTACCACTGCGACTGGGACTGCCGTAATCTGAAAAGATACTGGGCAGGCTGGATGAGCGGTGCCGGTGGAGGACCGGTCGGCGGCGCTCCATTGTTGGCAGCAGGTGGCTGGTCCGGCTTAGGGGCAACAGCCTTGGGGATGGCAACATTAATGGCGTCGTCAGTGAAAGAGGACGCACGGGCATGAACCATGCTGATGGCTCTATAGTATTTGAAAATCATGAGTTAGTGCGACTTGATATCTTGCAAGGGAAGACCGAAACATACCTGTCTAGAGAGTATACGCAATAAAATATGCGTCTCCGGAGCGCCAACTTCTCTTTCTCACCAGGAAGCGTCTGTGCAGGATCTTGATGATAGCCCAGATCAATAGCCGCTCGTGATGCAAACCCGATTAGGTGCCAGGCATCAAAATGCGTGGGATCAAGCATGGCATATTGTGTCAACAGAACTAAAGACTGAATCTGGCCAACGTATCCGGGCATCATGGCCTTGTCGGCATATGGGAGTGCGCGAGCAACATAGTCGACACCCATATTGTAGAATTGATCTTTGTTCTGGCGACTCTGAGATGTGGCGCCGATGGCGAGGGCAATCCAGAAGATGAAGCAGTCAATATCCTTAATGATACGGCCGTCATTGTCAGAAAGGTCTTCCAATGTGTCCCAAATAATAGTATCGTTGAAGCAGGGAAATAGACAGAACACATTGTCTAGATAGAACTGTAAACAAGACGTGATTGTCTCTTTAGACGGCATGTCGGTGTCGCTCGGTGGGTTAACGAACTCGTTAGTTGCTGCAGCCAAGACTAATCTGGCAAAGGTCATATTTGTAGCGTTAAACTCAAAGTCTCGTGCCGTAGCGTTAACAGACCTGAAAGAAGATTATTTGTTAATGAATGATTCCCCACATGGCCTGGTAGACTGCCGCATATGACTTACAGATACCCGAAATCAGACACTAGCGAGTTCACGTCCGAGTTTTCTCGCTGTCTCTCGGCCTTGCGATGCATGGCTTCTTGAATCACAGCCAGCGAACCCTTACGGTCACTATCGTGGTTCTCTGACGGAAAGTTGGCGGACGCCTTGCGAGAGCGCGCAAAAGCCAAGCGGCGCTCTAGCTTCTCAACGCGAAGTTCCAAGGCGGCAACATAACTATTATAAAACCGTTAGTACATGCTCACCCTAAATGCGCCCACAAGAAAGAGAAAGGCTTACCTGCGCTCTTTTCCGCGAGCAAACTGGTCATTGGCACTAGAGCACTCGCTGTCTCTACCAGCCTTTTCACAGGCGGTACAGGCGGGGAGTTTGCCATCGCACTAGGAAGTCAAGAGACGATTAGCAATCAACGGGTCGTTGTACAAGATGCAATCTTAGCGGTTAAAGCAGACCTTGACTTTGGCAGAGCGGCCTAGACACCGGTAAGGTTCGATTAGCGCTGGAATAGAACAGATACAGACATGAAAGAAACTCACATCGAGAGCAGGCGCTGACGGGCCGTGAGACCCGAAGTAACGGGTTGTGAGAGAAACTGCTTCGTGGCAGCTTGCGAGTCTGCTGTAGATGCATCATGATTAAGCGTAGGATATGCAAAACTGGTGTTTATTAGAGGGCGAGCCGAGTTGTTTCCGGATATTCAGAACTAGACGAGCGGGGAGCTGGCCAAGCCTCAAGCTTGTAGACTGAACCTGAACTTGTAGGCTGGATTCAGGCTATGCTTGTGGTTCTACTCGAGAGCTCAAGAGAGCAACAGAGACGCTACGCTACGGGCTAAGAAGGAAGCGGGAGGAAGAGCACGGCGTAAGGAGCCCTAATCAACAAATGGTAAGGTCTGGCGAGGGATTAAGCAACAATAAGAAGATATAGAGAGATGGAATGAAAGGACGAGAGAATAACAGATAAACAAGATGTTGTTGGTAATCAAGTGGCAAGGCTGCGAAGAAGGCTGTGGGATATTAGAAATGTCCAAAATAGCAGCATAAACGGTAGTTTCTATATTCTGGGAAGTTCCTGCCGTTAATTTTGGCGAGATTGATTGAGAGGAAGAGGACCTACTAGAGCGAGGTAGTTACTCTATGCGGCCGAAAGCTAAAGCAGATATGGAATATGGACGTAATGTTAGATCAAAAACAAGCAACAGTAAGTTGGAATTTTGTGGGGCGAGGTGGTCAGCATCCTTCAACTTTTTGTGAGGTCGCTTCTTTTTTTCCTTATTCTTCTTCTTCTCTTCTTTCTGTGATGTTTCCGCTTTGGCTTTTACCCTTGCTTCTGTTTTTACTCAATTGAAAAAGAAGTCTTTAGAAAATCTTAATAATATGCGGGGCTATTTCTTGCAGCTGCGAATCTATTGGGCAATCACTCAACTAGGCTATCGCTTGACTGGGCCATCCGTCATATCAGGTGCCAGAATCATAGTGAAGTGCGCAGGCTTGCGCCGCACTGTCCACCATATGTCGCTGATACATGAACCTGCAGCGTTTCAGTGGCCTAAACAAACGAAAGAATCTTGGCTACGAGACATGGTGGGCAGTTTCCGCGGGCAACAAACACGGCACATCTAGAAGGAAAAAAGGCCAGAAAAAGGCCAGAAAAAGAGCGTAGATTGCTGAGGAATCATCACATTCGTGTTTGCGCTGATGGCTTAAAATGGTAGTTGCAAGGGCTGGGGAATTGGAATTGGTAACGATCACGGTGGCGACCCAATAAAATTGGACGCGGCTCATATGCACGGTATCTATCTATATCTAACTAGCCAAACACAAAATGGAACAACCCTAAGAACCCTAGAGATTACAAAGAGAAGACGACCAAGGGTGGCCACAACTAAGTAGGAAAGGGCGGTAGGCGCTGTACAGCAGAGTCCCCACCTTGGACAGCGACATTGGTGATAGGTGCTGGTCGCTCTTAAAACCCACAACGAAGGGGAATTTTTCGTCTTTGGACAGAGAGGGGAGAGGAGGCACCATGAACTCAAAGGTACCCCTCCGAGAGTTGTAGAGGAAAAGTTGCATGGCTGGGAGAGTTTGGTTGTCGCCGTTAATAGTAACCCTTCTAACCCTAAACAGCATAGTGGCCGGTGGAGTAGATAAAAGCTTGGACCACGATGCTTGGTTACAAAATTAGCTCGCTAAGAATAGGCCAGGCATAATATCACAATAGCAATACATGTATCATGCATGTCAGGCTAGTCGTGCATAATGGGATACGGGGAATATCTCTAATGCCATGCCTTGGCCACACTGCCGAAAAACGATAATGCGATGGTTGGAAAACGGCTAAATAGCCCTGTGGGTGATTCCCGGGCAATCTGTGATCTGAGGTAGTGGTATTACTGCCGGGATGTTATGTATCTGTGAGCGCCTTCTAGAACGACTAAAAGCAAACCGGTCTGGCAACACCTTTAACTAAGGTTGTGCCTATACAACTTACTCCTATTGCTGACGCCCACATGGAAGGGTGGGCGGGACTCTGGGGTCAAACACAATATCTATCGGACCATGGTAATAATTGCTGCAATTAGTTGAGGGCTGGAGTTTCGTCCGAAGCAGACACTGACAAGTGGCCTGCTTTCCCAAGTTGCGGCGTTTCTACCGGTTGTATATCGTAGCTTTGCCTTGTTTGACCAACAGATGAATGTGCTTGTTCGCCGTCCCATTAGCCACGGACCAGGGCGACGCTATATCAAGACTTGGTACACCTATATTACGCCTTGAATTTCAATGTCTCCACTAACAAGCCCACTACATATGCAGCCTATGATGTATACTTGAGAATTAGAAATACCCCCCGTCTTATTTGTACGATTGGTAGATGATGATGACTGACGATGGTTGGTGCAGGCTTCTTAGTAAGCTGTTTAAAACAGGCGGGTTTTTTTCTTCTTTTTTTCTTCTTTTCAATAAGCTACTAAAAATGGTAGCTTTAGCACGTCCTTTGTGTCCATTGTATCGGAAAATTAATAAGGTCACGATAACTTGCTCATCCTATTAGTTTGACAATTTGGCTACGATATGTCCTCCATATCTAAACAGGGTCACTGCGTCTCTTTCTCTCAAAGCGTATGAAACTAACCGGCCGAGTTGAGTACCATGTGATACACGGCCATCTCAAGATCGTCGCTTCGTCTTTAGCTTGGCGCATCATGACAGGCCGCAAATTGGCGGGACAGCACGACACACACAGGCAGCAGCAGAAGCAGACACAACGAGAAGCATATATAGCCCATATTCACTAAAGTTGTCTCGCAGCATCTGCACCAGCATAAACCACTGGCTCGTCCAGAAGCTTCTTCCAGAAACACTAGAGTCAGGGAACGCTTTTGTTCTGGAAGGGCGCCAGCTAGACGCTTTGTCTCTGCGTTGAACTGAGCGGGCAGCAAGCTATTTGCGCTCGTGACACCGCCGGGGACTTGGGAACCCCAAAAAAAAGAAGAAAAAAGAGAAACGAGCCACTGTTGACTCTATGTAGTCTGTGTTGAGCCCACATATAGCCAATATTTTCCGCTAATACCGAACCTGAACACGTTGAGGCCAAATCGGAAGGTGATAACGAAAAGCAGGACAGGCTCGTTTGTGGCTAGTTGGCCAGCTATGTGAAGTGACATATATGTATACAGATAGGCACATGCGATATTGGCGGGATTCATTCGGGAGGTGCTGTTGATCTGTTAATAGTGCTACTATAGGCCAGCTTCCTCCCCCACCTAGCGATACGAATGCCGTAGCTTTGAGATGCATTTGTATCTGTATGTTTGTAAATACATACCTATCTATATACAAATGTATATTCTGCTGGGGCCGCCACTGCCTGTTTTAAGACACAAATGGCCACAGCAAGGGATAATAAGCAAGACATGGATGAGATCATACTTCTGGCCGGGAGAGAAAAAGAGCAAACTAACCGAACAAACAGCGTAAGAGAACATGTGGGACATGAAGACAGGCGATATTAATAAGCTGATTGCTGTAGTTATAGATTGAAGGGGACTAGGGGTATATTGGCGGGTAACAGACCTAAAGATAGCTCAGTTTCTGTCCATGGTATGAAGCTTTTAAGATATGTAAGATGAGTTGCTAAGATGGGTCTAGGGGTCGTCGATCGCTGACAGCTTCTGCAAAGCATTGAAGCACCTTTTCACGATGGGGCCTTGCATGAGCCGATATCTGATGAAGATCGAGCAGGTAGGCAGGTAGACAGGCAGACAAAGACGGGTAGTCTTCGTTGTTCAGTGTTTAGTCTAACCTTACGGCTTTTAGGGCATTGCCTGCACCGACATCTGCCAGAAACAAGCCCTGCCGGCTTTCTGGGCTGTGACGTTTCTAGTGTGCTCTTGGAGCCTGCTTGATACCAATATATCTTCTATAGTTGGTGCGGTGCCGCATATCTGTCCGTGCGAGCCTTAGCGAGATAATATATGCGGCAGTTTTATGAATCAGGGTGCCCGTTTCCAGCGCTGTGAAGGTTTATTGTGAAGATAGTCTGCTTTGGAAGGCCCTGTCTGAAAACGAAAAAACTCATCATGGCTCGGGACCCTGTAAAAGCGGTCGTACCGAGAATTACTTACATACTTGTTATGATATGTATATACATATGTAGTATAAACAAGTCTGCAGTATGTGTGGTATGGCGTAGCAAGTGTAGTAAGTGTAGTCAGAGTGGTAGTAGTAAGCATGTGATATATCCGGCATTGTCGGTACCGCCCGCACTGCAGTAGGCTTTGTTGCATTCGATACGACCCCTCAAACGAGAGCGTCTAAGCCGACCTTACAGAGAGAAGGCCTCTGGACTCTCTGGCTCTCTGGCTCTAAATGCAACAGCCGGCGCTGGAGCTTTATCACAGTAGCCGTTTGATAGATAGACGATTGTTTTACGGACTTCGATGGCTGGCGTAGAGAAGGGGATGTTGTTGCTGATAGCAAAACTGCCTGTTATGCAACTGTTCGTGCAACCGCGATTATATTTCGATGATGTTTATGGAAGCAACAGAAACTGCAGTGATGGTAATGGTGATGGTAATGGTAATGATGGTAATAGTTAGCAGCAATTGCCGTTTGCTCGCTCCTTCCTTTGGACAAAAAAACACAGCTAAGGTCCATGTACATATCACATGTACCAAGTATTAGTTGAGTACCTTTTTATTAGGAACTTTTTTTTAAATAATATATAAAAATAATTATTGAGATTTTCTCTTCCTGGCCTTCTGATTCAAGTTCTGCTTCGCCTACTTTTATTTTTATTTTTATTTTTATTCTTTTCTTCTTTTCACGTTTCTACTTGATCTAAGAGTGGCTAATTGAAAAGCTGCGACATTGATTCTCTTCGCTCACTTGGTGAAAAAAGGCCCTATTCTGTTGTTCAATTCTTCTTGGTTCCCTCCATATTTTCTATCAACAATCCAATCCATGCCTCCTTCCCTTTGTTCTATTACTACTTCCATCGCTAAGCTATCGCCCTTCTGAAGCACTCTAAAGCACATCCTAGATCGCACTAAGAACGTCGAGAGCTGCCCTGTGGCCCCTAAACCACTCTCAACTACACCTCTGTCTGCGATACGCGGTGCTATCTTTCCCCGCAATAAGCTTCTATCACACTGATCTTAGACCGCTGAACTGTAGCTGGCTTTCTCTCTCCCTTCTCTCTTTTTCGTGCAACTAATTCTCGTCTGAATTTACCGCAAATCGGCATTTGCGTCTTTCGCTCTCACCACCACCGACTATCGACACATAAATCTCAAATCTGCAAGAGATCCCATTCTAGTCTGCCTAGTCCTGTATTGGCTTGCTATAAGATTGGTTCCGACGACCGTCTGCTGTATAGCTGGTCTGACTAACCACCATATTCCTCTTCCTCTCCTTCTTCTTCTCTCTCTCTCTTTTCTGTACGGCCTCTCAATGGACGCCACCGACGTCTTCCGGCAGGGCTTTGGCTCTATGCCGCCTCGCCAACAGCCTCCGTTCCAGTTCCAGCAGTATCCGTACCAGTATCCAATGCAACAAGAGCCTGGCATTCCCATCCCGGGATCGCAGCAGTTTCACTTGATGCCACAACAACATCATCCGCATCCTCTGTCTCAGCAGCAACATCCGCACCAGCAACAGCAACAACAGCAGCAACATCAGCAGCAGATGCAGATGCAGTTCTCTATGCATGGCATGCCTTTGGGCCACCACCAAATGCCACCGACCATGCCGATGCACATGCCGCCACACATGCGCCCTCAGCAGCAGCGTCTGCCGCCCAAGCTACAGCCGGCAAACCCCAACGAGCCTGTGGACGAGACCGCTGCCGGTCGCATAGCGCATACACTTACGGCCTGCTGCCGCTGTCGCCAGGTGAGCCATAGCCGATCATCTATTCTTCCTTCTCTTACTAACCTTGTCTACAGCGCAAAACTAGATGTGACCCAACCCTCCCCCGCTGTCTTCCTTGCGAGAGATCAAACTCTGTATGCGAGTACTTTGATGCCAGCAAGGGCCGCAAGATCAACCGATACTACGTCATCCGCCTGCAAGAAAAGGTCCGCGCCCTCGAAACGGAGCTTAACCACTTCACCGACGAAGACGGCGAATACCCGCGCGATAGCGAAGATGTAGTCCGCCGTGGCGGCATGGTCCGATTGAACGAGGGAGACGACACCCCTCGCTACCTCGGCCCCAGTAGCGGCATCGCCATGAGCCGTCTGGTCATGGAGCGTGCCAAAGCCTACACTGATAAGCAGCGCATCTCGGATCTTATTCCCGAAGTCCGCGCCCGCAGACAGGCCCGCATGCAGTCCATCGTCTTGACAAATGCACCTATCCGCAAAAAGAGCTATCCCATGATCAGTTCTCACCCGGCGCAGTCACTTCCTAATAGACCGGTGGCTGACAAGCTAGTGGAGATGTTCCGCCAGAAGGGTACGTCTTCTACTCCCCGATACTCTCAAATGTGTATTCCATATAACTAACACCCGTCTTCTTGTAGCGCAAATATTCTGGCCAACTCTGCATGAGGCCGTCTTCCAGGAAGATCTAGAAGCCGTGTATGCTGGTGACAATATGGATGCTCACCGCAACTTCATGGTCAACATGGTGTTCGCCATTAGTTTGCAGATGATGGATACTCAATATGCCGGTCTCGCTGACAGTTACTACTTGGCAGCCATGCAGGAGTTCGAAGAGGTTATCAGAGCCAAGGATCTACGCACCCTGCAATGCCTTCTACTGCTTGCGCAATATTCGCTGTTAACGCCTACAAGAACGGCTGTTTACTTCATCATCGGCCTTGCTGTCCGCATTTGTCAACAGGAGGGGTTACTCGATGAAAAGACTATTTCCAACGGCTTCTCAAGTGGCGATATCGACCCGCGAACTCTTGACTTGCGTAGACGTCTGGGCTGGGAGGTTGCTGCCATGGAATTCGGACTTGCCCACACTATGGGTCGGCCCAATGGAATTGCCAGACTCGGAAACCTCATGAATGTTGAGTTCTTCTCAACATCAAGGGACAGGGACATCACCACCACAGGCATCAAACCTGGACCTGTTGACGAAAACAAGCTGCTTGCTATTCACTTCTTCAAGATGAGACTCCTGCAGGCTGAGATCACTAGAGTGCTCTACGAAAAGAAGCGCGATGATATCCGTGACGACGGCCATCCATGGTTTGAAGAAATGGTGCACAAGATGGACGAGTGGCTGGACGCTTCACCTGAGCAACCTGAGTGGAGCAAGGCTTGGTTTACGGGCAAGATGCATCAAATGCGCATCTTCTTGTTCCGTCCATCTCCACAGATCCCAACGCCGTCGATCAAGGCTGTGAATCTATGCCATGAATCGGCCAGTTATGTCATCAGCCTGTCACGCCAGCAGATGGAAAAGGCAGCTGTCGATGTGACCTGGGTATTCATGCTGTCTCTCTACACAGCCATCAGCACCCTTCTCTGGACTGTTTCGTATACTGAGATTCGCCAGCAGCATGAGCGTGGAGATGTCGACGAGATGATCAATGTTGCTCTAGACATTCTTGATCGCTGTGCTGAACGCTGGCCGGGCACGCAGTCTGCCTCACAGATGTACTCTGTTCTGAGCAAAGCCATTCTTTCTAGCTACGATTCTCGTGACAACGTAAGCTCTAGTGCCTTCACGCCGCCTTCTCTGTCTGATGTGAGCTCGCCTCCTACCAGTGACGCTCAAGCACAACAGGCTCAACAGGCTCAACAGGCTCAACAACAGCAGAACCAGCAGCAGCAACAAGGCCAAACACCACCCCAGTTCAACAACCCACCGCAGTTTTCCTACGTCTTTGGTAATGGCGCTCCCGAGCTCATGGCTCCTAACTTCAACATCGATGAAAACTTCCCACCCCAACCAACCTTCCGGTCCAACTCAATCTTCCACAACCCGTCATCTGAGAATGGCAGAAGAAACTCGTTCTTCCCGCCTGATTCTGCCGAGGATATGCCTCCTTGTACTCAACCTCCGCAGATGTCATCAACTTCTACTCAGATGAACCAGGCTAGCACAATGGGATCCACGTTGGCAACGGCTCATGACTCCATAGCTGCTATCCAGTCAACCCCTGTGCAGGCTCCTGCCCAATTGACTGTAACCATGGCCACCCCCCCTCAACGTCACCATCAAATGCACGTGCAGACTCCGCAGACCATGCCTCCTGCTCAGTCTGGTCAGCTATCGAGCCGTGGCCATGCTCAGCAACAAGAGCAACAACAACAATATGGCACTCTAAGTACTCAAGGACCACCTCCGCCTAGTATTCCACAAAGGCCCCTGCCGCCCGCACCCGGCAGTGACGGTATGCCAAACTGGTACAGTTCTCCAGGGCCCGTTTTCTCGCCGCCGTTCCACCAACAAAGTTTCCACCCGGGCGGCAACACTAGTGCACCTTCGGATCCGTTCTTCAATGCAGCCTCGGGCGTGACATCAGCCCCGATGATGCTTGATGGCTTCCCGCCTTCTGCTCCACCTCCGGGTGCGGAGGGACTGGATCTCAACCTTAACTTCCCTATCGATCTTAACCTAATGGGTGTGGATCTGGCGGGCGGCCCATCTCAGGTCGCATTCTCGGTAGAGCGCCATGGCAGTCTAAACCAAGAACAACAAATGGAGCTGATGGATGTGCTAGAGCACGAGGGCATGGGTGAGATCGATGCGTTCCTTAATATGGCGCATACGACAGTCGGGCCTGGCGGCGCTGGCATTCACGGCGGCATGAGATGGGAGACATCGATGTAGACTAAAACGTATATGATATAGAATATGGGATTATAGACTTTTGTTTTGTTTAGTTACTATTCTGCTAGTGCCAAAAAAGAGCACTTACTCTGCTCTGTACTCTACTGTATACTATTGGGCGGGCTCGTTAGCATCAACCATCATCATCATTATCACGCACGCTATTTGTTTTTTTCATACTTGTTTTATCATTACATCATGAACATATTACTATTACTACGAACTTCAATTACATTTTACTTTCTACGCAGTCCCTACCATCCAAAAGCCTCTGTATGTAGTGAAATCGTGCTTGCATTGCCCTTTATAACCTGGACTTGTGCTGATGCAACAGTGTTGCCCAAGTCTAATATCAGACTCTCTGGGCCACAACCTAGATGAATGAAACATATAGGGTTAGTATAGACACACTACTTAGGGTTGTACAGGCTAGGGTTTTGAACTTACCAAAGACAAATGTTCGTTTAAATGACCAAGTCGGGCCTAATAAAGACGTCAAGCTAGATCTTCCGTTTCGTACGACAATAGTCTCAATGTTACTAGACTCAGCCAGCTTTTCTTCAGCATCTGGAGACGGTGCCTTCTCAATCGCTGCGCTATCATCGCCACCTGTCACAAAGACATTGATGGTGATGGAGGTCTGTCCCATCACAGTGCAAATCTCGTCGAGCTCACTACGGGCCCAATCGATACAGGCAGATTCCTTGACAAACCAGAACAATTCAATAGAGTAAGCCATGACCCGTTCTTGCTTCTGGATCCGTAGGGCCGCATTCAACATATGAGGCAGGCAGGCTGAGATGCCGGCGCCGCCAGCGACGAAAACGAGCCGCTCGTATAGCGCCGGATAGTCTTCAACGATGCCGCCATATGGGCCGTCAAGATGGACGTCTAGAAGGCTACCGGTGGGATGCGCTTCGGCGTGGGTGAGTAGGGCGCGCGTGAGGCCCTTGTGGGCGCGAATGTAGAAGGTCAGGTCTTGCACGTCAAAGAAAGCCTTGGACGAGGCTCGGGGTAGACTAGCTACGGTATAAGGATGGTTTTGTAGGATGGAGAGGGCGGGGATGCGTAGCCAGAAGTGTTGGCCAGGCGTCCAGCGTAGGTCGGCTGGTGCGGTGACGGTGAGTTTGGTCATGTTTGCGGCCAGTGGCTGGACGGAGGTCGGCATGCCTACGAACCATTGACGACGCGGATGGAATGCTTGCCAGCGGGTGAATAGGCGGGCTAGTACAGATACCAAATACAGGGCCAGTGTGGCCCAGAGATAGTCCCAAGAGTCGACTTCGTCGCCCGTATGCCAAAACATGGTGCCTAGGTAGGCAATGTACATTGGGATGTGAGTGCGGAAGAAGAAGTTGTAGAAGTGGTGACGGACCCATGGCATGGATAGTGAGCATAGGCCGACTAGCATGGCAAACGGAGCAATTCCGGTGTACTACAAAGTAGACTAGTTAGCACAGACGATACATAGAGTAGTAGGGTTGGAGCTTGGCTCAAAGCTAGTTGATGACAACATACCTCGTAGGACCCAGCCTCATAGAATAGTGCATGAAGTCCTGATGTGCCACACTTGCTAAGCGCCATGTAGATGAATGGCACTGTGTGTATGATAGCCAAGATTAGCGTTAGATACGATGTCCAGCGATGTAAGACATTGAGTTTCTCATGGCTAATGCCAGTCAACAGTGTCACGATGTTCGTCTTTCCACCCAACGCCACCAGCAATGGTGTCAGCGCAGTCGACATCAGCCCGGCACGAATGGCCAACGGCGGCGAACCAAACCCAGGACGTGCCCGGTAATACGGGCGTTCCCAGAAGCACAATAGCAGGAAGAAAGCTAGCGTAAAGCTAGCAAAGATGAGTAAACCGAGCTGTGGCGCACAGAGGAAACGCGCGGCAAGCGGTCCACCGACACTACGGTACTGAAGCCAGCGGAATGCGCCTTGGATACGCTGTGTTAGCGACGGCGTCGCCTTACGAGGCGTGTTTTCGGTCGACGATACAGGCGGAAGAGGGTGAGCGTTGCGCCAGAGCGTGACGGCGTAGAAGCCGCTGCCGAGGCCGATGGCAACGAGGTAGAACCATGTAGTATAGTGGCCATAGTCGAACTGGTGGTAATACGAGACGGTGGCCTGAGACTCAACATGAGCGGCTTCGAAGGCTAGACAGGCATCAGAACTGCAGAATGGGTTAGAGAGGGGTAGGTTTGTCGTGTTTCCAACAGTATCGATCGACATGCATACACGACCAGTGTATTCAGACATGTCAGTCGGCACGGCAGAAGATGCCGTCGTGGAAGATGCAGACATTTCCATCGTGACGGGCGAACTTAGGGTTAGAATGGTAGAGACGGAATGATTGGTTGAGCAGTAAGTTGATCAAGAGAGACGGAACTGGACAGCATCCGGAGCAGATCCAGCACGGGCTTCTTATACATGTCATGATGCCGTACAAGATCGCATCCTTGTTCTTCTTTCCACAATACGCAATAGAAGAATATTGGTTTGAGCACATTATTTGTATTATTTGCGGGTTTGAGCAAGTAAATCTGACCCCAATGTCAACACCATTGGCTTGAAAAGAATACAAAACTCGCCCGGCTTCACGTAGTCCCTAAAGAAACGCGTGTGAGTGACATTTTTCTTCTTCATCCTGCCTAAAACAGCGTTGCAACATCAGTTAATTCTTATCTACTATCCCATGGAAAAAAAGAGAAGAAAAAAACTTGCTCATATAACTTCGATTCCGCTAGATTTTTTCAAGAGTTGCAATCAGGTTGAACATTAATCATGATTCCTTAATTGGACAATGAACATGACAAGGGCCAATGGGCGTCTAGAACCTGATCGGCAAAACAATGAAAAAAACAGAAGAATATGACACTAATAAAGGCAAACATAGAAGGCTTAGCCTACCTTATTCATATGCAAGATGTGACTTTTCTACACATTATCCCTTTCTCGGGAAGGCATGGTAGTATACAGATATAGCAGGGTTAACCTATCAAAACTTGCTCATATTGGATTTGTTATATAGCATATCATACAGATATTATCATGGTTCCTAAGCGAGCCTCCAGGAATGAATACGCACGAGCAAGTGGATAGTTCATACTCACGACATGCTTCACGGGGTTTCTCTTGTGGGTTTACTTATAATCATTAGACAACCGTTGACTTTTGTGTTCTATTATATATGCTGTAGTTTGAGACAATCTACGAGATGAAATATTGCTTACTCATCAGCAATGTTATGTTACGGTTTAGGGTTATTAGGGTTTGTGTAACAGCTCTATGGGGCAAAGCACCTCATGCGAAACATCTCCGCGATAGGTTGATTACTGATTAAATATTACTCTGTGTTGTTAAATCGGCGGCCTTCTAGAACGTCAAAAAATCTTTCACGCTTCCGAATTCTAGGGGCAAATAGCCCTGAGCTTATGGACTAGGAGGCAAATTTCCTTTGACACTTGCTGTGCACAAGAACCAAATTGTCAAGCTATAGGTAGGTGGCGTCTTACTAGAGTTCCACGGGTGGTAGTTCTTCGATTTGGAAATAACTTAGAACGAACAACACTGAGTATAGCCACATATTATGGTAATTCACCTCGGGTTATTAGGACTTCTTTTTTATCGTTCTTTCTTAGTTTGATATTACCAGTATCTGATTTATATAACAACATAAGAATCTTCCATTTCCATTTCTTGAACATAAACACCAACCCAAAATCTGCCAGCATGAACTCCATTCAACATTTGCCCCAGAGTATGAAATTTCGAGACACTCCAATCTCTTTCAAGCATCCGGGATATGATGACGTATACACTTCCCTTCTAGAGCTTCCACGGGTTGATTCAGACGTCAATGGAAAGCGGGGTGTTTACCATAGAACAGCACTGTCAGCTTGCCAAATCATTGCTGGCAATTGTTTTGACAAGGGCTACTTCTCACTCACAAAAACTGGCCCAAGAGTAGAGACATCACTTGATGCTGTGCTGACCGAGACAAAGTATTACTTCATTATTGAAGGTTGTGAAGGTACGCATAATTTAATGTTGATATAGTCCATTGCTTGCTAACTTTATTCCTGATAGAGCCATATGCCATTGTTCCCACCTTTCAGAACTGGATATTTCCACATGGCTCCATCCCACAAGATTGGCTAGATGCCTCAACTTCTGAACCTTTTGCAGGTCGTTGTGCTATCTCTGGTATGGGCTATGCAATTCAGGAAGCCCACCTTGTTCCCCGGCAAGAGAATAGCTGGTACAACAGGAATCAGATGTTCGTTGGCGACACTGACCCGAGTCCAGACAACATCATGCAACTCCGGAACGACCTACACTATTGTTTTGATAAACGAGATTTCGCAATTGTTCCAAAGCTTTGTTTAGATACAAATTCTTCGAGCCTTGTAACCAAGTTTGTTGTCCACCTTGTTGGTTACAGGACTGCTGAGCTCTGTGAGTCATACAACTGTGCAGAAGTCATATGTACAGACGGAATGATACCATTTTTGTTTGCCCGCTTTGCCTGGACTATTTTTCTTCAAGTCAAGCGCTTTCTCACCGCTGGCCACGACAGATATGTCTTTTATATCAAAGAAGAAGCAGGTGGCCAACAGAAGCCATTGACCAAGCTAGCCAAAGGAGCTGAACTCTTTCAAAACTACAGTGGTGGTGGACGAAATGATATCCAGTCACAACCTGCTGGCAAGAGAAGAAGAGGATTAAACGATGGGTTTGAAGACGAGTATGACATTCCTTATGACTACACTGATGCTGTCTTGGGTAGATGGCGTCATGGCTACGATCCTGAAACTAGAACGGCGGATGAAGAAGACAATGAGACAAGTATTGAAGTGGACGACACTGGAGTGGGTAATGATCCTATGTGTAGAGATAGGTTAGAAACCAGGCAGAACTAGAACAAAGAGGAGTACATTACTCAATAAGTACTTCTTGTGTAACCTTGTAAACATAGTCCTTAGTCTAATCACAAGATTGTCAACAGTTAGATAGTAGATAGGCACCGTATATGTCTCATGTGGTTATGGGAGCCGTGTTCTTAATGGCCCGCCTCCACAGTGCTCACTAACGATACCAATTCAATTCAATCCAGTCCGAGGAGAACGCTTTCTCCTAGGCACTAAGCAAATCTTGCTCAAGACTATTTTGTTTTCTTCCAATTTATAGGCAACCCATTCTCCACTTTAAACCTACTTATTCTATAACTAAACTCAACTTAACATGCATCTACGCAAGCAAGAAGACCTAGGAGAAAGCTTTCCACTAGGCATTGTCTTGTCCTTTATTTTCGGCATTCTATCACTCACCACAAACACAAAACCTCAACAACATGAAGTACCACAAATATTCACCTTAGGACAACAACTACGCAGACGGCCCAATCTTCTTTGACCACCCGGGTTACGATGATGGATTCACTACTCTTCTAAGACTTCCAAGGGTTGCTATTGTCAGTACCACGTATGCTGTCCAAGACGCACACCTTGTCCCACAAGAAGAAAGAAGCTGGTATAAACAGAACAAGATGTCCTTTAATTACACAATTGATGCTGGTGCTTACACTGTCGATATTGACCTCAATCCTGCCAATCTCATACCGATCCGAAGTGAGCTATGCCATTGTTTCGACAGACGGAGTTTTGCCATCGTTCTAAAGCCTTGCCCATCAGCTACTTCTCCTAGACCTGTAGCTAGGTTTGCCGTCCATCTGATCGGTGCCTTGTCTGCTGAACGCTGGGAACCATACCATGACGTAGACGTCAGATTGGATAAGGCGTCAGTTCCATTTTTGTTTGCTCGTTTCGCCTGGGCTATTCTTCTCAATGTTAAGGGCTTTCTTACCGCAGGAAAGGACCGTTATGTCTTTCAAATCAAGGATGAAAAAAGGCGACATACCGGGACCATTCACAGAGCTAGTCAAAGGAGAAGACCTTGTTAAAACGATATGGTGGAGGACCAAATGACGTCAAGCCACAATCTTCAGGCAAGGCACAAAACGTATTGGACGATGGCGATGGCTTCGACGAAGACTCTAACTATACATCTATATAACCATGGTGATGTTATCTTGGGGCTTATTATCGTTAGGATCATGAAAGAAGGTTGGCAATTGCAGAGGACCGTGATACAAGTATTGAAATAAATGACACTGAAGTGGCTCATAATCCTAGGTCAGAGACTAAGGAGGAGACTTTGGGCATCAGTAACACCAATGCTACTGCCAATGCCGCTGAAGATAGCAAAGACCAGAAGAGCAACAACATGGGTGAAAATGTTGACAAGAATAGGGATGATGATGATGCAAAAGCTGGTACCCAAGACAGCTAGAGAATGACTGGTATCAACTCTTTCATGAAGAAGCTTTCCTTGCACAGTCACAAAGCACATAGTTCAGTGCCGTCGCTCATGATTATGTTTAAGAGGAAACCTCATTAGAGACCCACTACCCTTTACTACGTTAATAACTAGCTATCGTTAGGGGAAAGGAGCAGTTAGGTGACAGACATCTACTCCCATTTATTGGGTATGCCATTGAGCAGAAGCAAACCCAGTCTGGTCTCACTAGTCGCCATGTAGCTGTTAACTCTTGTATTCCAGCCAACAAAGACATTCAGACCATCTACATAAGTCATGGTAAATATAACGATCAATTGCAATCATAATTAAAACATATATATATATCCCTAACCCTAACATTTCGATATCTGAAAACGATGGTACTAAGGTTCAATTGTCTATATTTGACAGCGGCTTAGGTGCCACAATCCATACATCATGCTTCTTCTTTGTCTTCTTCTCCTACTTCCATCTTCCTGTCTTCTTCTAGACCTCTAGCCGATGAAACCTCTCGAGAAACGTGGGCTTGGCGTCCAGCCAGCACAGGCACGACAACCAGTTATCTTTGACATTTTCTGTCTAAAACATCCTAGTCACGGAGTTGATCGATGAGCTCGGAGGCAAGTAGCCGTCAGTGATCGTGTACTATATCGAATCCACGGAGCCTTATTAGTCTGCTCTAGTGTTTTTATTCGGTATCAATCTTCAAGTTCATTGAGCGCGATGGCTATGGCTTGTGAAGCCAGGACTTTTTCTGTTCCTTCGGTGCGATGGAGACAACCATTCGCCTAGGGGAAAATTAGAAATAAAGCTTTAAAGCCTTTTTTTTTTCCCCGTCCAAAGTGATGGGACAATGAAATCTAGGATCTATCGACGACGAAGGTGGCCACGCTGTGGAATAGCGGCCAGTGATTGGTCGCTTAACTTGATGGGTTTTGTGTAAGTGGATAGCTTACCTTTTTCGAATGTTAATTGATGCCAAGAAAAGCACGAACTGTCACCGTAGAATGAACTATAGAAATATAGTCCAATATATCATGGTCAAGGCCTCGGTATTATCCTTTTACACATGGCCAAAGAGTGGAATAAGCTCCGGGTAGAGGCTGAAAGTTTGGAAGTGGAATCGTTAGCATGGCCAAGTACATGGTAGATGATCGAAAGCTAGGACTAGACAACAAAGCAATGATTCGTGCAAAACCAACCGAGCTTGGTTCACCGAATATACGCAACCACGATGATAGTTCAAATTATATACTTAGCACAGGAAAGGACACACATGACCATAGGAACTGCCGTAGAGAAAACACGGGATCAAATAGTCCGTCGCATGTGGCAGGCTTATGGAGTGAAAAAAAAGGATATGTGAAGCACTGTCCATGCTATTAGACCGACGAGAAAAAAAAAAGCACTATATCTTCTTCCGGTCGGTACCAAATACAGAGACCGATGACAAAAAGACACGACCTTGGCCGGCTACAGCCGAGTGCGATCAACATAGCGAGTCTCAAGTTGATCGGGCGGCGATCTACCAACAAACTGGTAGATGCACTTGGGCACTTGGCCGGATTTCATTTCCCAGAGTAACGCTATAAATGGCTCCCGGAGAGATAGATAGCAGTGATTATTGTAGTATTCCAACTAAGAAGCAAGCAGAAATCCGAAGCATCGCCCCATCGCCATGGCATCAAAAGTACAGTAGTAGTGGTTTTATCAGGAGGCACCATTGATATCACCAAGATGATAGCTATCGGCTAGATAATTTACGCTGCGGAACAAAAACCGCATGCAATGAGGCTATCGAAGGGAGGGCATTGCCCACAGAAACGCAAACTGCTGGAAAGGACATAGCATGTGCCTCATAATACGGCGACCGGTTGGCCTTGGCAGGACATGTGAGAAAAAAGAACCATCAATCAATAACTGGATTAGTTGTTGAAACTATTGGGCAGATGGATATAATACCAGGTTAGTGTAGTTGGTGTTGCGTATAGTGAGATGCATAACAGTCTGTAGGTGTGCTCTTTTTTCTTTTTCTTATGTTCTTTTGACTTAGCTTGGCACTCGTTCAGCCTGTATATTTCTCTTGGGTACCTGTTGGCTAGTTGCCAAGAATCTTGGCAACTCGGCGATATTTCTTCTTTTCTCGCATAGTGCATGTAAATGGCTTGTTCTGTTTAGTTGCCAAGACCCGAAAAGAGAGAAAAGCCAAGACGCGCTTTTTTTTTTCTGTTTTGCTCTAGAGAGCCAGATAGACGAATCAAATTGAACAACGTGCTCTACTAAACAATAAGTGAGCATAGCGAGAAATCTCCCACACGAGATATTCCGATATCAAATACAGTGGCGAAATCGACTTATCTCTGTAATTGAAGAGATAACGTTGAATGAGGGGCTCAGTGATGGGCCTGATTGGCTCTCTTTTCTGTCTTTTGGTAACTTCTAGAAAAGTCAGATCAGGAACAGTAGAGATGATTCACGTGAGCTGCTTCTTCTTCAGAACGAAGGGAATCCGGGGCAACTACCACTGTTTTCGCAAAGGGCCTTGAATTGATTATCTTTCGTTGGGTTATAGGGAATGAGTAGCGATAAAATGGCTCTTTTTTCTACATGTAGCAATAGATATACATATGTAACTTACTAGACCAATTTCTTCCTTCGGTGAGTCTTTTCAGACACAGACAGGCAGGGGGTACACATGTAGTCTTGGCGATCTGCCTCTTAGGGCGTGAGGGTATCTATACTTCTGATAACAAGGGAAACACTAGTGAGCTGCTGGGCGTGGCTGGGTGGCTTCTGGATCATTGTTATCTCAAGCCTGCAGATGGACCTGTCTTTGACTGTGCTAGCCAAAGCTTCTTTGCTAGTTGAGCAGTAGCAGATTCTCAAACCACGGAGCCTTTCTTTTCTCTACAGCGGGAAGATATTCTGACCACTCAGAACCCCGCAAAGAACCGCGTGGGCATCGAGCGAGCAGATGCTTGGCTGGAGAAAGGCTTGAGATTTGCCAGCCAAGGGCAAAAGAAAAAAAAAAGTCGTGATGGTCTCTCTTGGCGTTCAGATTTCCGTTCGATTTTCCTACCGCCCTGAGCGTTGGGACCTGCTAATGAAGATGGACAAACGACGCGCTTGGTATATAAGGATGTCTATCCCCGAGTCGATAGTGTGAACTCTATGTAACAAGAGACAGAGAACACAACAAGCCTTTTCTAGCTTTCTTCTCCAGTTCCCTCTTCTGACCTTTTTGTTCTTTCGATCCTAGAAGCGTCTACCTCCGTCGTAGATACAATTCGTTGCCCATCATGGTCATGGAAGAATACACCTACGTCTTTGCCATCGGCACATGCTTTGCGCTGCTAGAAGCGTACAACAACGGTGCTAGTAAGTAACTATCTCACAAGAAACTCCAACTATAACCCTGTCCATCCACTAACCCTGAATCTTCTCTTGAATAGACGATGTTGCCAATGCCTGGGCCACTTCGGTGTCCTCCCGCTCGGTGACCTACCGCCAGGCGATGATTCTATGCATCATCTTTGAGCTAACTGGAGCTCTCGCCGTCGGTGCCCGAACTGCCTCGACTATCAAGAACGGCATTATCCCCATCGCGGCCTTCAACGGAAATGCCGGCGTCCAGCTACTCGCCTTTGCCTGCGCTTCAGCTGGTGCCTCTACCTGGGTCATGTGGTGCACACGTCACAACGCCCACGTCTCCTCAACCTACTCGCTCATCTCCTCTCTTGCTGGTGTCGGTATCGCCACCGTCGGTGTTAGCCAGGTCCAATGGGGCTGGAACGGCGGTCAGGGTCTCGGTGCTATCTTTGCCGGTCTCGGTATGGCTCCCATCATTGCTGGTTGCTTCGCCGCGGCTATCTTCATGCTGGTCAAGGTCTTTGTGCACATGCGCTCTAACAGCGTCCGCTGGGCTGTCTGGACTTCGCCCTTCTTCTTCCTGATTGCCGGTACTATCTGCACTCTTTCCATCGTGTACAAGGGCTCTCCCCGCCTGGGACTGGACAAGAAGCCTGCCAACTGGATCGCCGGTGTCACTCTCGGCTCCGGTGCTGGCCTAGCTCTCATGTCTGCCCTGTTCTTCATGCCTTTCGTTCACGCCCGTGTCATCAAGAAGGACTACACCCTCAAGTGGCACCACGTCTTCCTGGGCCCTGCTCTGTTCTGGCGCCCTGCCCCCGAAGATGCCGTTAACGCTCTCGTTCCCGACTACGCCGTTGTCCAGCACGACTCTGGTGATCTCCAGGTCCCCGGCGCCGCTTCAAGTTCCAGCGCTTCTGAGAAGGAACTGTCCTCTCCCGCCATCAACCCCCTCGACGGTGAGAAGGGTGCTGTCGCCGAGCCTAGTTACGAGAGCTACCAGAAGATGCTACGCGATGCCCAGGAGAGACACCATGCTAAACTGCGTGCCGGTACTGGTCCCCTGGCCTGGGCTATGTGCACTCTACACAACAACAAGATGGGCGCCGGTTCTATCCACGAGACTAAGAATCTGATTGCCCTGGTTAAGCGCATCCCCGCCATGATTGTCGTCGCCTGCCTTTACGGTACCGCCTACGATATCCACACTGGCCAGGTCGGCATCGAGGGCTCTCCCGAAGGTCGTCGCATGGAGCGCGTCTACTCTAGCGCCACGAAGTACCCCAACGAAGTCGAGTACCTGTACAGCTTCGTCCAAGTCATCACTGCCTGCACTGCCTCATTCGCTCACGGTGCCAACGATGTCGGTAACGCCGTCGGTGTCTGGGCTGCTATGTACTCGGCCTGGAGCACCGGCACTGCTATTGGCGCCAAGGCTGAAGTTCCTACCTGGCAAATCGCTGTTATTGCCCTGACTATCTGCCTTGGTTTCGTCACCTACGGTTACAACATCATGAAGGTCATGGGTAACAAAATCACCTACCACTCGCCCAGCCGTGGCTCCTCCATGGAACTTGGCGCATCTATCACTGTGCTCCTGTTCTCGCAGTACAAGCTCCCTGTCTCTACTTCCATGTGCATTACCGGTGCCACTGTCGGTGTCGGTCTCTGCAACGGCACCCTCAAGGCCGTCAACTGGAAGCGTGTCTCCCTGCTTGTCTTCTCCTGGATCATGACCATTCCCATTGCCGGCCTTATCGGTGGCTGCCTAATGGGCCTGGCTCTGAACACTCCTCACTTCTAAGCCATATGTTGTTTCCTTCCTCTCTTCATCTACTTATTCCAACATTGTACCCTAACATAGACTGAGCATATATCTTACCTGTACCACTTCAGATATCCCACTTTCATTATTTCATATATTCTATTTTCATTATTTCATTATAATATCCTAATTTTGTCTTGTTAAAAAGAACTAGCTTTTACTAAAAATATATCCATCTTACTTACTTCATATTCTGCTTCATACCTTTTTGAGTTAAACTTGTGAATAATCTTTATTCTTCAACATTAGCTAGGTTGTCTATCATCACATGCGGGGCCCCCACATAGCTATCTGTACGACGATGTAACTGCATGTACCTGGGGATACTACTCTTTTTCTGCCGGCTTCATGAATAACTTACTTCCTGTTACATCAATCTCAACAGAAACTACTACTAAAGAACCATCTCTCTAACCGAGTCGGTATATCCAAAGTTGGAGACCTACTAGTTAATCGCACTAGAGATTTGAGGAGGCTATTTAAAGCCATTTACGGCTTCTATGGAATAAGGAGAGTGATTTTTCCCATGTCGTCTCCAAGGCAAAAAGAGAAACTACGGTGCTGTTATCAATCTTCCTCGTGGTTAGGAACCCCTTAACCGTGAAGTGACTTATATCTGCATCAATCCTCTTACAAAGCAAAGAATAAATATATGTAGCTATGCCATGTATGTACATACGTAGCTTGTATCTGTAAGTACATAGTAGATGCAGTATATATATAATTGCCATAGGAATATATACTTGCTGACTAAGCAGATATATACCGATTGTCTGCACTTATGACACTATCAGGCAAACTGATGATCTCACTATCGCCTAATTGCTACCTTGTTTATCTTGCTACATACAACCATCTTCTTAAACTTGATTTGGTTCATTAAATGTCACTTCATACGTACAATATTTTGACTAACTCCCAAAAATCATGGATCTACCAAATTTATCTAAAGAAGAGATATTCTAATTATGGTAGATTAGTGTAAAGAGGCACTTTCCCAAGATGAATTACATAACTAATTGATCTAGAAAGAACGCCCCTCTCCGAGGGTTGTAGGAGGGAAGGTTGTACGCAAACAGGAGTGACATTGAACTCTAAAATATTTAGGAACGAGGTAGAGTCAAGCTAATTTAACAGTTGGGATTTTAATTTCACAGTTACGCTAGCCGTATTAGGAAATTGTAGTCACGTGACATCGTCGATTACAAGAAGTCAAAAATATTTCTTACATCGCATCACCACTTCACCACTACTATAAGATTAAACATGCATGCCAGAATAGAAAAAAGACAGCTAGTTACCCGAGACGAGCCTTTACGTATAGACGGTTTTGTACGTGTGTTAAGCTTGCCATGCCGATCACAGCCATAGACCACTGATTTCATACCACCATTGGTGTAAGAAGACACAGTTGAAAAGGCGTACCCACGTACAGAAGCCCATGCATTAATGCCTTGGAAAAGTGCCTCTCGAGAGTGGTAGTGTATTGTTGGAGGAGGGGCAAGCCGTATAACAGGGGTGTCTGTGGTATCTATAGATAGCCCTTTATCCATAGATGATGATGCCATTGTGGTGTGTGTAGAAAATAAAAAAGTAGGGTGGTGAAGGTTTTCATCATCGTGAGCAGGAGGTAATAACGGTGAGGGACCGTCTTCATAGATTTTTACTGCTTTATAATATTCAATTACATATGTTTCATCTTATAGTAGTGATGAAGTGGTGATGCAATGTAAGAAATATTTTTGACTTCTTGTAATCGACGATGTCACGTGACTACAATTTCCTAATACGGCTAGCGTAACTGTGAAATTAAAATCCCAACTGTTAAATTAGCTTGACTCAACGAGGTACCATACTGCTTAGTCATACTTCGTAGTATTGTGTAACGTGAGATCGTAGACCCTATCCTCTATTTTCCTAACTTGGCTTACATTTTTACATCTGTTTGTGACAGTATCAAATTAATTACTAGTATCGACAATAATAATTACACCTGTATCTATAACTCCTACTATTATGTCGAAAGTGCTAAGCAAGCGTCCACCGCAAGTCCAACTCTAAGGCACAAAGATGTTAGTAAAGCCCTACTTCTACCTAAGAAAGACACCACAAGTGCACAACTTACCGGCCCTCTTTCTCATAGACCACATCACTGATGATATCCCGATCCAAGTCTGGGAACATTCCTGCTAGTGTGTCTACTACATCGGCATGCTCCGCACGATGGAGTCTCTGTGCTTCTGCAGCCTCTGCACTGGCTTGTCTAGCTGCAGCTTCTTCCGCTGAGTATCTATGCGTACTGCCACTGGTACTACCAGCAGTTCCTGATTTAGACTGTACTGGTGATTCGGACGTCATGTTAAACGGAGCATCTAATGGCGCCGCATCTGCTAGTCTATCTGGGGGTAAGGACCCAAGAGTACTTGTCCGTGGTGGAGGTGGTGGCGGCGGCGGTGACGCAGACGAGCCAGAACTATCATCACCAAAAATACGACCAAATGTGCTAAGAGGCTTTTGAATTGTCTGAAAGAGTGTTGTGAGTGGCGCTGGCTGATCGGGAGTCACAGGGCTTGCTGGATCGCTGAAGGTGTTGCCAGCAACTGCATGGTCTTGAGATGAAGAAGATTCGCCGGCATTTGCTGATGATGAGCCACTAGCGCTAGGATTAGAGGCCAGTGCTAGTTTCTCTGATATAGACGCTGTAGCGCCTGGCGGTAGTGGGGGCAATGGCGGAGACTCAAGTCTATGCTTCTCGGCAATGGCTGAGACAGCGGCTTCCACGTTCTTCTCAAATTCCTCATCAGTGATTGTCAAAGTTGTGCGGTCCATGTTTTCGATAAACTGAATGACACCCATCTATGATTCCGAGATTGTGTTAGTTAATAAAAAACCATGAATTTATCACAGATTTTGCTGTTCATTTAACTTACAAGAGATGATAGATAATAGCCCGCTTCGCCGCTCAGCTTGTCCTGGTTCCGGAACCGAAGGATATACTGTACATTGCTCACGAGGTTTTCAGGATTACTATGGAGGACCACATAGATTAACAGTGGCATAAACGAGTCCGCAGATGAATCTGACTTAGCATGTTTCAAAAGACCAAATATGACTTTGCAACAATTCAATACGCAAATTATCTTGTCGCGGGGAGCTCTATATGTCCGTATTTTGAGAAGTTCTACAAATGCCGACCAAAAGTTAGTCTGTGTTATCCAAGAGAAGGGAAAAAAACAGTTTTAATCGAATATTTCCTGTATATACATACCATCTTGTGCTAGCTTGAGGAATCGCTGGCCACTTTCTGAGATCTGAGGAATATCCAGATGTTCACACCGCACCCAGCTGTAGATATTAATTTTTTGTGTGAGAATATCATCGCGCTCTACATCTTCTTGATGCTGGCCTCTGCGCCCGGGTCCATTGGCCCGCTCTCCCTGCGGCTTCCGACCACGGCCCTTGGCTGTGGGAAGTGCCGGAATGGCTGGACTGAATGTTTGTGTGTATAGCCTGTTCATGACTAGCTTCTCCATACCTTCACGAGCGTTGTCGAACCCCGCATCAGAAACATCACGCCAGACCTCGCATTGGGCCATCTTATTTGCGATAAAAGTCAAGAAATCACTTATGATCTTGACTTGCTCGTGCACCATCCATTGCTTCTTGGCAAACTCACTGAGGAACGACTTGAGGTAACGTGCAATAGGATCGGCCTTGCGGTGTCGTAGCTGTTCTAGGAAACGTTGGAAGTCGAACGGCAGAGATGGCTCTGGGTCGGCTTCTGGTGGCGGTGGGCGATGATGAGTTGGAGTCGGCGCTGCAGAGGGAACTGAGGCTACCACAGAGGGAGGGACAGACGTCGTGATGGGTGGCGGGTGGTTCGGCTTAGTTGGCGACGCAGCGGCCCCTTCGTCTTTGGGTGGGACAGGCGGACCAACATCGTCCGATGCTGAAGATAGTTCACGCGAACGAGTAGCAATAGCAGCTACTTTGCCAACAGGACCCGATGCGCCGTCGTAGTTGGGGATAGAAAAGGTAGTCTTGATTGGAGTAGGAGTAGACGGTTCGACGATCGAGCTCGGTGATGTTAGGACAGGCTGCTGGAGCCCCAAGCCATGCAGTTGCTCAGATGAAAGTGGCTCTAAGCTCGACTTGCGTGGTGGATGTCGGTGATGTCCTGAAACCAAGCCCGACGAGCTACTATTAGATGTCGTTGCTACAGACTCCGAGGAAATCTGGTGTCCTGCAAAGCCGCCACCAAACGGCTGGCCGGAGATTGAAGGTGCGCCTAACAAGGGCGAAGCTATTTCTAGGCGGGGACTCATGACCTCCTCCTCGCTGGGCTTCGGGCCGTCGGCACTAAACTGTAGCATAATGCTCTGGAGCTCGGTGCCGTCATCATCGTCGTCGTTGTCAGAGCCGCGCACGGGCGAGCCATCACTGATGACATCATCGTCAGAGCCCCGGCGGACCTTGGAAGCAGCGCGCGATGCTGGCGTGCTGGTGATGGGCGTCGGGGGAGTCGGGTCAACATAGGGTATGGGTTCTAACAGTGTCATGGCAGGCGGCGGCGGCGTGCTGGGCTTTAGAGTGGCGATGGAGGCGGCCAGGTCGGTATCGCTGGATGCATGGTCGTCGTCGGCTTCGCTGTGAGTTGAAGTGACGGCCGTGGCCTTTGTTGGTGATGTGCCGTTTGGCATGGTGAGTGGATTTCGAGAGAGGTAGATGCTGCTATAGAAAAGCAATAAGGGTTCCCCAATATGGTACTATTGCATGGCAAGGTCGTGATGAGGGCGGAATCGTAGTGGAATATGATGCCAGACTGTAGAAGAAGCGTATTGTGCTTTATATGTGGTGCTTGAAATGCCGAATAACAGTAACCTTATCTCTGTATATTCGTATACAGACAGTCTAGGAAAGCTCCAGACACTATAGTTGGTATCGGATGTGTCGTCCCAAACAAGGAGATCCGTGACCCCTTCTATAGTGTTTCTGTAGCGGCCGTCCGAGGACGAAGGGGCTAAAGGAGGCGCCTTTAGGACAAAGCCTAATAGAAGGTCTAAAAGAAGACGCTTAGCTAATATCGCTGGTCCAAAGGGCGACAAGGACGATCGAGATGGCAGATTATTTGTAAGATCCGATTGAATCGAAATAGACGGCAAAATGGCAAGGACGCAATAGCTTGCAAATATGCTGCAGATTATTGCTGAAAAAAAAGAAAGAAAGAAAGACGACGATCAAAGTCTCAGATAGTAGCGGAAGGAAATAAAAAAAAGAATATGTTATTTATTTCCAATCGTAAATTAAAAAAAAGTCCTAGATTGGTCTTTGTGTCTACTGACTGCCGCTTCTGTCGTAGTTTCCCAGTTTTTGCTAGTTGCTTTCTTTTTGCCTCTAGCGGAAAGGGAAGCTTCTCTTGCTGGCACTTGACAATAGATTTGCGAATCTTAGCATAATGTTGGTTTGAACCTTGCTCCTTCCTTTTGGTGGCTCGCTTCGTGATTCTGCCATAGTACCCCGCCTTGTGACGTCCCTGATACAAAGTGGCAGGTGCGCAGAGTCGCAGTTTTGGTGTCTGTCCTTAATGCCAACAGACAGTGCCTTGATGTACAATATGCACCGTGCATGTTAGCTGTCAAGGGTGCCAGTATGGTTGCTGGTTTGCTTTCACCGCCCTCATGCGCTGGTATGTGTACAGTGCAAGAACTGTATACGATATCCCACCTTTAACCGAATCAACGATTCACTAAATTCACAAATTCATTATAGCTGTCGCTTGACTAACCAAAGTTCACGTACAAAAGAAAAGTCATTCATTATTGGAATATTAACAATTAAATTCGCCTACAGTCTATAAAGAAAGCAAAAAATACTGGATATAAGAAAAGCAAGTCAAAGCTGACATAGCTGCCAACTATCTTGCTTGCAATAACAACAGAAAAGAACTGAAGTATAATACAAGAGGCGCGCAATTGCTTGGGCACATGCAAGTGGAAGATATAGCAAAAATAAAGAAAAATAAAAAAGACAACACCCTCCAAGGTAAAAGCAGCAAACAAGGGATCGTACTCGAAGTAACGCTAAAGAGTTCCCGAGGATATAGTATGAAGCGAAAAAGATAAGATAGCAAGAATGAAAAAAAAATATGCAGAAAAACATGTGAAACCATAAAGACGTTGACGCTTGCATGAAAGAGGGAAAAAGAAGCAAAACAGATAAATGCCTTGAGAAACCAAACCCAGCATCTATCTTTACGCAACGCGCGTAGAGACTTCGGCGACAGGTTCTTCTTCCTCCTCAATATCTTCAAGCTCGTCATCTTCTTCTTCTGACAACCACGGATCTCGCGACATCTTCTTGAGAGTCTTGCGGATTTCTACATCCTGCTCCATCTCCTGCCAAATCTCGAGACGCCACTCAGCCGCCGGCGTGCCATATCCATGTTCATTATCTTCTTCTTCGCGTCGTCTCCGCTCACGCTCTTTAGCACTGAAGGACTTCCACGGTGGCGTTACCGTCCACGCGGCGATACGGGGGATTCCGAGTAGACGACGCTTGAGAATCTTGAGCGAGATTTCGAAGAGACCTAGCATACCGAGGGTTGCAAATAGTGTAGCCCACCAGTCTGCTTCGGTACCCCATCGGTTCCAGAGACCGCCTCTGACGTTGTAGATAGCAGCGCTAGGAGAGTAGACGCCGGAAAGTAGGGCACACCATCCCCACCAGCCAAAGGTGGTCACGAAGAAGCACGCCATGACAAAGTAGGTCTTGTAGTGAGTCTCGAAGATGAAAAGCTTCCAGTTGATCCAGAGCACGCCCACACTGAACGAAAGGTTACCAAGCGCGAACAGGTTGTTGTCACCTTCGACTTGCCAGTGACCATAGCCAAGCCATACACCAAAGAACGCAATAACACCTTCACAGGCACCCAAAACCATCCAGCGCAAGAACTTGACCAGGTTAAGACCCTTGTTGCGCTGACCGTAAGAGTACAGCTCCGGCATGGCAAGCAGTGTATCCTCGCTTAGATCCTGGTCCCAGATACCCATGCAGATACAGCATAGCGACGTGAAAAACGTGTTGAAGACAGTCAGACAAGCAGATTCGTAAAGCGATGTGCCCGTGTAGCCATTGTAACGCTGGAAGAGGGCGGTAGGCAAGTAAAAGAACATTTCCTTCCAGAAAGTACCAACGATAAACTTGGATGCACGAGAGTAGTTCCAGCGGCCGTGAAGCAATAGAAGACGTTGTAGGAAACGGAACTGAGCAATAGCGAAATCAGCTACACGAGCAGCCTGTAGACCTTCCTTTCCAGAGATACCGATACCAACATGACTGGCAGAAATCATAGCCAAGTCATTAGCACCATCACCGATAGCAAGCGTCAGACCGTGGTGTTTCAGGTCACCCTTGAGCTTCTTGAGCTGTGAACGGACGGCCGTCACCAAGAGAGCCTTCTGGGCAGGCGAGGCGCGGCAGCAGATAACAGAGTCGACAAGCGGCATAACCGAGTAGAATAAAGCAGTGAGCTGGGGCGATTGCTCGACGACAGAGAGGGTCATGCCGTCAATGACGACAACGCTGTGGGCAGATTCGTTTTGGACGTCTTCGGAGATGTGATGTAGTTGGTCAGCGAGAGATCCTTTACTAACATCCAAGATAAACAGATCCGAGCCAGGCTTGATGACACGAGCAGAATGGGCAATGTTGATGGCGGTCTCTCTCTTATCTCCGGTAAGCATCCAAATCTTGATATGCGCTCTACGGAGCTTCTCAATTGTCTCGGGAACGCCCTTTTGTAACTTGTCTTCAATGGCCGAGGCACCAACCAAGTCCAGATTCTGCTCGATTAGCTCACCGGCAGCCTCGATCATCTCTTGGCGGTTAACCAGGCTTGTGGTGGCTTCGTGGTAGATTTTCTTCCAGTTCTTGTAGTCAGCTTCGGTGATGAAGCGCTGCGCATATACGAGAGTGCGCAGACCTTCAGTAGCGAAATCATCGAGGTGCTTGAAGCAGCGGGTGAAGTTGGACATTTCGTCATACACGATAGATTCTTCCAGGAAAGCGAACTTCTCGGGTAGCTGGTTAGATGGGAACAAGGGAGAGCGGGCGTGGTCAGGGACATCCATAGAGCCAGTTCTAACGGCGAGTGACAAGCGAGGTTTGGCTTCACCACGGTTGACGGCGCGGTTTGCTTCAAACGATCGACTTCTCATGCCAGAGTTGCGGCTAGACTCGACTATTTCGGCAGCACGGCTACGCTTGATGGTTAAACTCTTGCGCATATTCGGTGCGGGCTCATGCAAACTACGGCGGAGCATTTCGTGTTCGATATCGGCACTCTTCCGGACTTCATTGGCGGCTTGCATGGCAACATTAGCCATCTTAAGACGGGGCAGAATCATAGAGTCGGCGCCCTTGCATATGACAACAATGCGTCCATCGGGGAAGCGCAAGACGATCGACATGCGCTTACGCTGGCTGCTAAATTCGATGACATCGAGGATTTCGTACGTCTGTGTTTCTTCAGACTCGTCGTCGGAGATGCGGAGGGTAACAGATTGGGAAGTACGGTTGATGACAGTGCAGCCCATCTCCTGGGCCGCGGTGACCAGAGCGAGCTCATCGGGAGACGCCGCTTGGTATGTCAGAATGCCATCACGGTACTCGGGCAAACAGGTATGGCAAAGCGCCATGGCAAGAATGTACTGCTTCGCTTTCCGTGCAAATAGCGAGTGTGGCTTCAGACGGATGTACTCCAGCAGGTCGTGTGACGTGACATCGGGCTGCACATGATCAGGACGTCCGCTGGACCGCCAGTGCGAGGACGAGCGACGGCCGGACATGGACACGCGGTTGCCGGAGATAGACGGCCTGTTGCCTGCGAAGGAGGGCCGATTAGCAGAGAACGAGGGGCGCGTGTTGGACATCATCGACATTCTAGGAACGGCAGAAGACGACAGTAGAGTCTCTGGGGCAGACGGTGCCCCTGGGGACACAGGAATATTAGGGTTCTCGCCCATGGACATCCGGGCCATCTGCAGAGACTGGCGTGCGTTGTGCTTGTTCTCCTCGTCGATGGGCAGATCAGCCTCGTGAAGCCAAGAAGTACCGGCAATGCTGACTTTACGGAACTTCATGACGTTCTCGGTCAAAGTACCGGTCTTGTCAGTGAAAATGTACCCAATCTGGCCGAGATTTTCCAAAATTGTGTTTGTGTTGCATTTGGCGGGTGTATCGCTAATTTCGTCATACATTCCCAAATCAGAGTTCAAGAGCAGCATCTGGCCAACCTTGACAATCTCTAGACTGACGTACAAAGATAGCGGGATGACGTTGTTGAACTGAATGATATAACCCATGATGATCTGGTAGAACTTGACTTCAGCGTCCTGCAGATACCAGGAGTGGCGCTCTGTTTTCCTCTGCCACAATAGGTAGCCCATAGAAACACCGACAGAGAGAGTGATGACATAGAAGGCCAGCATGACAACGATTCTGTTGGCAATGCTCTCCATGGCGGGCTTCTTGGCCTTTGGGTGCTGGTTGGCATTGCGACCTGGACAATTCAGAGTTAGCAGGGCTATTATTTCCAATAACGGCATATATATATGCTGTGTATATATAATGACACTTACGAATCTTGCACTCCTCGCCCGTGTTGATAACAAGACCAATAGCAGATTCCGTGTTCCGCAGCACACTTCCACGGTAGACAACATTAGCCAGGGTCAAAGGCATGACCTGGCCATTGGCAATGATGCGAGCATTGAAGTTAAACAGGTCGGGGTTAGGGTCTTCGGCAATGACCTCGATGTCGTTGGCAAGGATACCCTCGATGGTACCACATTTCTTGATCACAGGCGACACTTCCTTGCTCTTTAAGTTGGTCTCGCCATCCAGGGCCATGGTCTCGATGTAAGCCAGGTTCTCTTCGTTTTCAGAGTGTAGCAGGACGATATCAGCAGGTAACGGCTCGTCTCTTTCCAGGCGGACAACATCGCCAACTGCAATGTCACACCACTTTGTTGGCTTCCAACGATGGCCGTCATACTCCTCGTCGATCTCGCGCACAGCTTCAGCTTCAGGCTTCTTCTTGAAGGGGACCTTGAGTTCGGGCTTTTCTTTGATTTTCCCATCTCCGTCCTTCTTCAAAATCATTGCCTTGGTCGTGTTTTCGATCGTGTCTAAGCGGTGACGTCGCAAGTCGTCGTAGCCTTCCTTGGCCATAGTAACCATTACAAAGAACATGAGCGGCAGAATCGTGGTGTAGTTTCCGGTGGTACTGATGCCCGGGATCATCTGCGGAATGCCAACGCAGAGGAAGTAGAAGTTGCCGACTCTGCTGAACTGGAAAAAGAGTTGCTTCGGGAAGAAGTTGAACACGGTGTATCTCGAGGTACGGATAGAGTTGTTGATGAATGACTGGCCACTGCGGTCGTCGATCAATGGCTGGTGCTTATTAAGATCCAGCTTCACGTGGCGACCATCGGCAGACGGCGGAAGAGCTTTCTGGCGCAGGATGTCTTCGGTGATGAATTTACGAGCACGGGCTGCTAGAGATGTAGATTTCTTAGGGGAGGTTTTGGCGTCTTCGACGATCATGGCGCGCTCCCGGTTCGATATCGACGCTTCGTCTTCCTGTGACGAAGAGAGCTTCGGAGCATTGCTGGGAGAGAGCATGATGATCTGGTGAGGGGAGAGCCAGGCTCTCTGAAGCCGCGGGGCGAGTCGGCAGGGTCCTAAATTCAGGCGTATATATAGTGCGTATGACTGTTGAGATATAAGGTGGTGGTTCTATCGCCAAAAGGGCGCCGGCAGGCTTTCAGTGGTCGAGTCCGGGTTGGAGCGGCTATATCGGATATACGGGAGGCCGGTAAATCTCGAAAGTATACGAGTTAACGTAAGATATATATAGATATATATATGGCTTGTTGTAGAGCGTAGAAACACAGCGGACGGCGTTGACTTGGTCGATTAGAGCAAAAGATAAGGCGGTGAAGAGAAATTAAACGAAGGAATTGAGAATAGTGTCGGCCAAGAGATATCGACGAAGCTATTGCAGAAAAAGAAAAGAAAACAAAAAATAGATCTAGCAGAAAATTAAGAGAAAACGACTGGGGGACATGAGCACAACTAGAAGATCGTCAAATTGCAATGCGCGGCCAAAATGCCGCTGGCCAGGTAATAAAAAAACGAGAGCGATTCTTATTTAGGCCGTCTTCAGCTCATAAAACTATGGAGGAAAAAGAATAGAAGCGGCGCAAGCAATGGCTTAGATTATCGAGCCTTGCTTCTTATCAGATTTACAAGCAAAAAAAACGAGAGTCGGCGGCTGACAAGCACAAAAAGAAGACAAGATAAAGAGTATCGCGACAGGAACAAAAAAGAAAAGAAAAAAAGCAGGCAGCTAACCAGAAGTAAAAGTAATGTTATCCACGAGATCTCCAATGCATAAAACTCGAACTAAGAAATTCAAATTCCAGCAAACTCCAGCCAAAAGAAATAAAAGAAATAAAAGAAATGGGGCCCGTGTCCCAATTGGGCAGGAATCCGGTCGCCGCAAAGTTAAAAATCGACGCTTTGTGCTGGCCCCTGCTCCACTATTTGCTCCACTATAAGTGTATATCTACTATAATCATAGCCTAGAATGGCAGGAAACGCACTAAAATGTGCGTCATTACAGGGGTCGGACGGTGCCTTATAGTGGGTAGGCTGGTTGCATTACAGGGGAGCCCGCCTGACCTTTTTCTATCACTAGCAATCACATCTCAGCTTCCATTTTGTGTTCTTTTTTTCTTTTGGTGTATGGCAAAAACGCCAATCAAGACCCGAAAATCAAAGGGCCAGCCAGATCTAGATTGCCTATCAGCATCGACGAGGCTAAATACTCGCCGTCGTGCTTCTTCCGGACGCACATGACGGCATTCTGACAATCTCCGCCAAAGAGGCGATCTCGCGATCTTCGCCGGTCATGTCATATAATCAGTCGACCAGAACCCCGGCCAAAAGCCGCCGATCTTAGTGCTGAACGAGGCTTCGTTTGTCCTGATGTTTGCGCCTGCTGTAATAGCCCCAAGGTCCCCCGGGACGGACAGGATAAGCATAAGTTGGGCCGCCTGCTAACCCAAGCTTTGGGGCATCCGTCTCCGACTCTATGCGGTCACCCGCCTTCTGTATTATTCCCATTCTCTTAGCCTGTTCGCCTTCTTCTACTGTACTGCGTCTAGTTCCTTCCTTGGGTTGTATTGCAGACTCTGGACGCCGTACGCCCTGCATGAAAGGGGCCTTGTAGAGACAAAAAATCGGCTGGCTCGGCGGCGATTTATCGATCGTCTCAGCTGCAGTAGCTAAGGAGATGTTGAGTACGGGTTGGCTGGAATCTACGATTCAATAACGCAAGAACTACACGCTGATGCCATACAGACAAGGTGCCACTCTGGGTATGATTCTTCAGTTATAGCAAGACACTGCATATAGTTGTGGTCTGCTTATGGCTACGTTTCAAAGCCCTAGAACATCGCCTTTACAATAAGTTCTTCTTGTTGTCAAGCTTCAACTCGCTGCCCTGTCTGATCATACCACCAAATTACAATGCGGCCTATCTAGACGGTGCTGCTTATTCTTCAGAGTTGCCGGGGTTGGCTTCCCTTCCTTCCTCGGGTTCTCAGGCTTTGTTTTTTAGCGTTAGCATTGGAACCTTCGTTCTTGGATCCGAGGACAAGAGCGGAATCGTGGCTGTGCATGATACGTACATTTAGTATGTGCAAATAAATAAGTACATATCTTGACAACTTACAAGCAGCCAAGTAAACCTCCCCTGTGGCCCTCGACTAAGACAAGAAGCAATAACTGGCCTATGACCTAAACCCCTGTTTCGCGTGTCTTCTAGTTCGTCTTCCGATGTCTTGGTTTTGTCCATCCGTATTCAAATCCGGAGAACTATGTGGTTGTCAAACCAACTATCAGGCTTGCCAGACAAAGGACAATGCTATCATTCAAGCCTTACAACTCTTAGTGCAACTAGACTCAATATCAGCCATCCACATTTCAGAAACACCCTACAGAACACCCTTGGCAAGACCAGTATGAATAGACAGGATAGGCTGTCTCCGGCCGATTGTTCCTGTATTGTCTCAATATGACTCTGTCGATGCTACGAAAGCAGTACGGCCCGATATCATCATTTGTCCTTGTAGATAATTTACTAAGCACATACAACTACAGATCAGCCCAACTATATAGCCGACATCTTCGCATATCGAAAGCCTACATCATGTACATGTATATACCCTTATATTTCTCAGTCTCTCCCTCTCTTTCTCTTTCGGCTCTTCCCACGCATATACACGTACTGTTCTATATTGACGGCTGCAGTGCAACATACTACTAGCACGATAGGTCTCAACTGATGTTTGCACACATAGATACAGAATCAATAACATGGCTATCGTCTGTGAGCAGCAACACACACGGCACATTGTTGCTCCCTAGCCCGTGGTTCTGTTTCACCTGCCCTTGGACTTGTACTCATGTTAGCACTCAAAGCAAGCAATGTCAATTCTTTCGACCCTTCTAACGGCTTGGTCATTCCATTGTAACGTCTAGTCTGAGCCAGACTGCTTCTAGTACTTGTCCCGGGATTCCCAATTAGATTAAGCTATCTTTTAGTCTTGTTCTGGTGCAGCGCTCTATAAATCCTTTCTTCGCCCATCAATCAAGCCTAGCTTGTACTCAAAGAGCGCCTTACTGGCCTTTTGTTTTCTGTTGTAAGCAAGGGCAGTGCATTCGTATCGATTATGCGTATTCAAATGATCCTCTCATTGACTAGCACTATTTATCAAGAATTCGTCATTTCTTCTCGTACGTAGGTTTATTTGGCAGTGAGTTATACTCTGTGACTCTTACATTCACTACCGAGTCGAATCAAAAGATCCCATGGTTCCAACTATAGACTTCACATCCTTGAACACAGACAGACTATTTACATTAATCAAGGCCTGAAGGGGGGCAATCTAGAAGCTTGTTTCCTCCCTTTCACAACAACGCCGGGTAGTATTTTAGTAGCATTTTCGTAGTTTTATTCGACAGGTCTGTGCTGAGGCCGCAAAGACCATTTTGTCTATTTGTATAAGCCAGTGCGGCGAGACCGGGAAGTTATCAAAGGCCATTGTTCGAGAACAGAGCACGCGATCAGAATAAAGCCTATAACTATCGATAGTTAGGGTTGGGCTGTCTGTTGTACAGAGACCGTAGTGGCTACTCAACCATAATGGTGGACAATTGACATACCAAGAAACAAAGACATATCTTGTGTCGCACTGGCTAATCGATAAACAATCAACTAATATAGTTGCCATGCAGGAACAAACCGAAGAATCGGTCAGGTAAACCTAACAAGCCAAGCAATTTCTAGCAAGCCACTGTTTTTGACGTGTTCATCATGGTGTCTAATCTTAGCAACAGGCACTTCATTTTTCTTAATTCCGTACAATCAAGATGTGACACAAAGATCTATATCAACCAGTAGGGTTAGTCTTACATTCGTAGGGTTCTGTATTGGTCTTGGATTTAGGCTGCTTCATAGAAAGGACATGAATAAGCAATGATAATTGGCCTACATATTATCTCTCATTTGACAGGCAGAACTATCTAGTATTTTCAATTTCATCTACCATTTTCTCGTTTTTTCTCTAAACCTATGAAATTCACAGCTTCAGAATCGCTACCTGAGAATCTCTTTGACAGGCTGTCCAATCAAGAGGCGAGATTCAAACAAAGAACAAAGAACAAAAGAGGCTATATACAAGCACATACATACTGTGCCGTTTTTGGTATAGCTTGGATTCTTTGAAGAGGCGTCGACTTTCGGTACGATATCAGTGACACGGCATCTGTAAAGTCAAGGCAAGGCGATATGGGAGGAAGTGAATCTTTGACCAACGACGATGTGGTGACTATAAAGAAGGAAGGGTCGTCGCGTAAGATTACCGATTTCTTTCGTGCTGAAGCCTCAAGTTCCAAGCCAGAAAGAAAAGCCCTGTTCGAAAGGAATCAGTCAGAGACTTCCGTGATTTCATCGCACTACACTAGTACATCCAGAGACAGAACATCTTCTTCAGGCACAAGCAGATCCCCAGACAAGCGGCCATATAGTACGTTCAACAGTCGAGACGACTCTTCGCGCAGGCACAACTACCGTGACCGTCGGACACACCGCCGGAGATCTCACCACAGCCAACACGCCGAACGAACCACCAACATGTCTGCCGTAGAAGGACCCTTTGCTGCGCGCATACCGTATAGCAAATCAGATGTCCCACATCGCCTCTCGCGCAAATCGCCCCAACGGCTCTCCAACGTCCAAGTAGCCACCGAGAACCAGTCCATGCTTCCACAGATGCTTGCTGAGCGCACTGACATTGACGGCCGGCGCTTCATCCAGTACGAGAGCGAAGCAGCCCTACCGGCACTAGAAGCGGCTGACTCGCCGGGCTTCGCATCGACGCGCATCGTCGTGATCAACGAAGACACGGTAACTGCCGCGCTGAAGTTGCAGGGCGTCATCGAGTCGGAGAGGGCCAACGCTGGTTCGCCGCTCTCGCCAGTGCCTAATAGCCGCGTGGCACTGCTCAACTTTGCCAACGCCAAGACGCCTGGCGGCGGCTATAAGAACGGCGCTATGGCGCAGGAGGAAGCCATCTGCTTCCGCACGTCACTGTACGAATCTCTCAAGGCGGCCAAGTATCCCTTCACCAAGGACCACGTCATCTTCCATCCTGACGTGCTTGTGCATCGATCTGATGCCCGCTCCGGCCACATCAAGTACACGGACACCGGCGACGATGTCGACTCTGGCTCCGGACTGTCTGTGCAAGATCTGCCGGTTCTGAGCGTCGTAACTGTAGCAGCAGAGTACGTCCCCGGCTCGATAAAGAAGAAGGGCCCCGTGGTGCACCATGTCATGCAAGACCCTCAAGTGTTCAAAGCGCCCGAGCAGCGCGAGATCTTCCAGGTCAAGGCACGCATGACGCTAAGAGCAACAGCTCGCAATGGAGCTACGGCGCTACTTTTGGGTGCTTTAGGCTGTGGTGTCTTTCGAAACCCAGTCCATGATACGGCGCTTGTGTGGCGTGAGGTCTTGACGGAGCCGGAATTCAAAGGCTATTTCTCTCATGTTTGGTTTTCGGTTCTGGGAGACGACGGTCCGCTAGGCAACTATAGCGTGTATAGCAACTATCTCGCCGGCGTGGCTATCTAGTATCTGCTTGGGTCACCTCGGTATTGATATCTGGTACGAAGAATGTGTCTTCTTATTGGCGTTTTGGGGGAGAACTTTGAACAGCTATTCAATCTCGTTATTTATCAATATCATTTGCAATATATATATATATATGTCTATGTATACATGTACCTATATCCCATATTAATTTCCCACCCTAACCAATACTCTCGTATTTATGAAATCTGCCTCCGCACTAACCTATACCGACATTAACGCAGCCTTGAGAGTCGGCCTCTGTAAACCCACCGCCCAACTAAAGCGGCCTTTGGTTCTCGTCAACTCACTGATTACTAAACGGTTGATAGTCGGATAGCGACCAGCATCGCTGCGATCAGACGAGCTTAGATAGCGGCGAAAGATAGCCGTCATACCATTCAAGAGTAACAAGTTAGCCGTCCAGGCATCGAGATGTTGCGTCTCCAGGTCCGCGTCCAGATCGGCCGTGTGCTCGACCGACGAGTTACTAACTTTATTGCGCACATAGTCCCAGTTCTTGTCGGCCTCGAGCTCGGCCTCCTCTTCGACTTGTACGATACGTTCTTCCTCGCTGATATACGGCCCGGCGCCGCCTAGTAGTTCGTTAGCTTCGCGGACCAGCGCAGCGTTTTCTGCGCGTACCTGCTCGCCGCGTAGCGCCACGTGACGATCGACTAGGCGCTCTAGCGGCACAATCAAGCGGATAGTCGCTGCCCAGCGATCTTGCACGCTCTGCGCCGTCAGGATACGGTCCAATGTGGCACACAGACTGCGGCCTTCTTCCTCGGGCAGCCCAAGCTGACGGCCTAGCAGGGATATGTTGTTATGGAGTTGTCGGCCAAAGCTACGGGCAATAGTGGTAGGGCTGCTACGCTCGTATAGCTCATCGAAGGCGGCTTTGGTGGCCTCGACGCGGCGCACGCGGTCGGCTAGGTCGACGATCAGGCTGCGGAACAGCTTGAGATTGTTAGTGCGGAAGAGCTCACGAGTACGCTTAGCACAATATCGTGTCGAGAAGACGTCAAACCCCGACTTTGGGGGGAGCGAGGTGTGGATTAGCTTGTTGATGACGATGCGGAACGAGGATGGAAGGAAGTAACGCGGGGTCAGGACTAGAATGTCGTCTGGCGCTAACTTGGGCTGAGGATAGGAATCGAAGCTCTCGGCTGTGAAGCGCTCGTACACGTTTAGTTCAACGACACCGATGAAGTCGTGACGGCTGGCGCTACCCGAGCATGACCTATAGACAAGCCCAACCAGAAGAAGAGGGGAGTTGGTTAGTTATGACAAGCCAAGCGAGAGAAAGGAGCAAGGAAGAACTAGCTCAAGAGCCGAGTCACCAGGGCCGCCCCAAGACGAACCTAACCGAGACGAACGGAGACGACACGTAGAACTGGTAGGAGTTATAACCTAGAGCTACTAGGCAAAGGAAAAAAAAAAAGAGGAACTTACCCGACTAAAGCGAGGGTGTACAACGGCGTGCGGCTCATGCTTAATAAAACGCTGATATGATCCGATCAACCGCCTATGGTACTTGCTCACGCTATATATGAAGTGATAGGTGCTGCTAATGTATAGCTTGACAGACGCGGTTTCAGACCGAGACACTGACAGCATAACAAGAGAACACAGAGAAGGAAAGAAAAAAAAAGACAAGGCAAGATATGTTGACGTGAGACAGAAGGCTGTAACGGGAACAGTGTAGAAGGAAAAGATGATGAAAAAGGAAGCGTTTGGGGGATCTGTTCCAGATTTGAGGAGGAGAGGGGACCGAAATATTGAGGCAGAGAGGCAACTTGCCGAACCAGAGACGCAGTTGGCTGGTTCACAAGAAAGAAGGCGGACAACCCAACGGTTATGTACAATATATATAGGGCCGCTCTATCTTTCTTCTGCTCTCCCGCCTTGTATGTGCTATTCTAGACAGGGAAGAGCCGTCTCGGTATCTTCTTTCCCCTCCAGCGACAGCTCTTCTCTTCTCTTCTCTCTCTGTTCCTGCAATCTTTCTTCTCTCACACCAACAGGCTGAAGCATTATCTTACGGCTTCTACGCGCTCGGTGCTGATCATGTCTAATAGCCGAAGTTTGGTGAAGTGGGTGTCGTCGATAGCCCTACTTTTATTTAGTCCAGTCCGGCCTGCCTACCTCGTCAATTTCCAGCATTACTATTATGATAAGCAACGGATTAGGTCATTTCCTCTCTCTCTTCCTCTATTTATCTTTCTTTTTATCTTCTTCAAGTACTTGCTAGCCCTGTGATAGCGGCATATATATTACCTAAGAAAGAGTAGAGAAGGGGGACCCGAACCAGACATAGTACCGCAAATCAGAGATCGACGCACCGATGCAGGCTTGCTTGCCTGCTTGTTTGTTTGTTTGTCTCGTTGTCTATCTAGCGACTATTCTTGTTCCATCGTTTACGAAACACATTGCGTCTCTGGTTCTACCTGTTTCTACCGGACTTTTACTACTTGATTTCCACCTCTCGCAACGACGAGTCATCATTAAGCGTCTCGCTTCCTAGTAACTGGGTTAGAATGTCCGAGGGCATTCTAGTCATATTTTCCCCCCGTCTACCACTCAACTTACTGAGTCGGTTGCGGAAAGGCTCGCTATATAAAATCGAGAGTGACAGGCTCTAACGGTACAGTACATGATACATATCACCTAAACAATATGCTTGGTGAGTTATGCACAAGAAGCCAATACTACTAACCACTCACTATATATATGCCTACAAAAACGCTGGATGATCTGTCGTGTGCCGTCACCCCAGGACACTCTATTCCTTTGCCTCCTCGCATCTTTCTCGGGAGCCAAGAGCTCTTGGATGAATTTACTCTAGCTGACTAGGTCATCTTCTCGCCCAAGTGATGCTGTAACTCATTTCCACCACCGCCTATGCAATGCTATATTTCTTAGTCGAGTCAGGCTTGGATAAGAATGTTTCCCTTCTCATCGCTTCATCTCTTTGATTGTTCTTTTTTTCCATTCCGTGAGCTAGTTGTCGAGGGATCTATTTCAGGTTGAGTAAATTTTCTCGGAAATAACTGTTATATAGTGAATTCAGACCCAAACATAATAAAGTGATGTGTCTATCCAAGGCCGAAAGAGCTTCGGAAGGCTACTGCTAGAAGAGGGCCGATTGAATATATTACATGAGCCTGTATAGTGCACCTTGTAGCACTGTATCACCATTCTTATACAAGCCGTGACAGGCGTTCTATCAGCACTCCTAACAGCAGCGTCTAGCCACAACTAGAGATACTAGTGATAGTACATAGCAATAGTAGTAGCTAAACTTACCCTGTAATCAAGCCCACCAATTTCATCCTATCCAGTCAGTGATCCCGTGTTAATTTTCTAGCCTTCTTTCACCACAGTACTAGGGCTTACAGCAGATAACAGAAAATGGTTCCCAGTTGAGTTGATCACCATCAGGGATCTAGAAAGGTGATCTGACCAGGCTTGGATCGTCGACTATCCCAGCCTACTGATTCGCTACTTTCTGGCAACTAGTGCTTTTTTTCTCGCCCTTCCTTCCCCGAATACAGATACTTCCTTCTTAGCCCTCCCCGTCCCCATTACGATATCATGAAATCTCCGGTAATAGTTGAACCGAACGTGGAAAGGACTATTCTTTCGAGCTCACTAGGACATATGATGAACTCAAGGATGAGAAGGAAGCAAGGTAGCAATCAGAAAACTCAATAACAACACACTTATGCACTTTCTTGTAGCACTCGAGTCTGACTTGAAAAGAGGGGCATGGAAAGAAGGCAGGAAATCAGAATCAAATCGCCGCTATAATAACCAGCAGCAATAGCAAGATCTACGCCCCAAACATGGGGAATAAAGAGAAAGTTGGAACAAGATCGGCAACTAAGTAATGCAAAGTATTACACCTTTCTTACTTTCTCCTCTTATTGCGTCCAAATGTAGAAATCAAAAGTGAGTCAGTGGCGTTATTGTGTTATATTATCTGTACTGATTTTCTCGTCGTAATACATCGTGGAAGTCGTTCATGTATCATTAGGGTTGGGGTTATCAACATCGTTGGTCCTCGAATGGACTAGGGTCTGCTTAGGGCTTACGGGAACGTCACGTAATATTGTTTGTGGCTTTTGTTCTAGTTCTCTCATAATTTTAATATCCTGCCTCGTCTGATTGTTCCTTGCTGTGGCTGAGGAGAATATCTAGACTGAACCGTCTAAATGTTAGTATTAGTGCTAATAGTCCTGATATATGCCGTACTTTGATAAACTAGTAGGCTTTATATTGGCTTTGAAATCACCGGGAGAGTCGATAATACGACAAAATGGGATGAAATGTAGACTAGTGGATGAGGATCCCTTTTTCGGGGACTTAAAGAGATACACAGGTAACATTTTTTCAGATCCGCTCTTTGAATATCATCATCAAGAATTTATTGCATGGCTAGGAACGCAACATTGATAATCATCAAGAGCACACCCGTTGTCACATCTTAGGAGAGAATTGACAGTGTTTTATGAGATCAGAGAGATGTAACGAAGACAGCTTGATATTGTATATTATGTAAAAGATATTAGGTGATGATATCATGTGAAGTGAAAAATAAAACGCAACCGCACCAATGCCTTTCCTGTACGGTATCCCAGAAAACCTTGCTATTTTAGGCAATCCAGAACCACACCTTCTCCAACCAGTTCTTGGCCACAGGCGGCCGGTCCATCAACTCCAAGTCATCCATCTCCTTTTTGCCAGTAACGACATCGATCTCCTCGACGGGAATATACCATCTCTTGTTGCGTGTGGCCAACTTGTGGCCTATGAAAAGGCACAAGAAAATAGGTAGGGTGATGTAAGCTGCTAGGAAATCAGACACATTCCAGTTGCGCGGGATGAATATTTGGAAGCCGTTGGTCACGGTGAGTAGAGAAATCATGAACAGCACAAACCACGAGCCATATGGTTGTAGCCGGGTCTGGTAGGGGCGCACGTCCATCATGTTGTTGAAGATCATGGCCTTGCGGAAGCGCAGGTACGTAATCAGCACGACAATCCAAGCAATGAAGCCTGAGATGGTCGAGATGTTGGTGAACCAGTTGAAGACGCGCGCGCCACTAGTCGATACGTTGAGGAAGGCGAGAAGACTAGGCACCCACGTCGCCAATACAGCAACCCACGGCACACCACCTTTCTTGGACGTCTTGGTGAAGATGGCTGGTGCGTGTCCAATCTTGGCCATGGAGTACAGGATACGCGAGCCCGAGTAGAGGAAGGAGTTTCCGGCAGACCAAGCTGAGGTCAGGATGGCGGCATTGATCACGTGGTTAAGGCCCTTGATGCCGACGTTCTGGATACCGATAACGAATGGCGAAGCACTAGCATCGGCAGCACCCAGTAGACGCTCATCATTGTATGGGACCATGATGCCAATGACGAGAGACGCACATCCGTAGAAGACAGCCAGACGCATCACGAAGCGCTTAGCGGCCTTGGGCAGGTTACGACGCGGCGCATCGCACTCACCAGCAGCAATACCGATGAGTTCGGGTGAAGTGACAAACGAGAAACCGGCACTGATGAAGGCACGCCAGAAGGACAAGAACTTGCCAGTGTTACCGGAGGCCTCGTACTCGGCAAAGGCACCGGGGTCATTCCAGTAGTGGAAGCCACGCACAGAGGTCTGGTTAGGGCCACCGCCAAAGAAGATGACGACACCGAGAATGATGAGGCCTACGATGGTGATCAGCTTAATGCTGGCAAACCAGAACTCAGCTTCACCAAAGACCTCGACGGCGATGATGTTCAGGAACAACATGATGGCCAGCACGATGGCAATCCATACGCCAACGTTGACCGGCGGGTTCCAGTAGTCGATGATGATGCCGGCAGCAGTTGCTTCGGCTGCCGTAAGCATGGTGTAGGCATACCAATAGTTCCAGCCGGCGGCAAACGAAAGAGACGGGTCGACAAAGCGCTTAGTGAAGTACGGCATAGTAATGCCCTTGAGCGGAAGATAGACGACAATTTCGGCAATGGAGTTCATGATGAAATACACAAGACCCATCATGCAGATGTACGACAGGAAGAGGGCGGCCGGGCCTGTCTTGTGTAGAATCGAGCCCGAACCAACAAACAGACCAGTTCCGATAGCACCACCTAGAGAAAGAGAGTTTAGTTAGGATGTCACTCATCGTAGGGTTCACTGTGTTAGGGTTGCTTACCAAGAGCGAGGAACTGAATGTGACGACTCTTCAGGCCACGCTTGAGTTGTGTGTCGACACTCATATCGTTTTCTGGGTCAAGGACCATGCCGGTCGCATGATCCGTGGCCGACAGGGCCGGCGACGTCTTTTCAGAGTCGCCCATGGTGCCGAAGGTTAGAGTGGCGGATAGAGAAGAGGCTATGAGAGGGAGAAGGAGCCCGTGAGAGATGACGAAGTGAGTTGCCTGAGTATCACTACACCAGTGCTGATAGAGCGAGAGAGAGGTATTAGGTGAGTACGTCTAAAGGGAGATTATAGACGGAGTTGCAGCACGGGTAGAAAGACACGAAAGGCAAAACAGAGCGCCGACCAAGTGATAGTAAGAAGGAAAAAAAAAAAGACACTAGGGAGAAAAGCGGGAGCGAGGCTCTATTTAAGTTGGTACTTGACAGATCAGGAAAGTGTCTAGATATAGAGCTAACGACCTGTCACCGCACTAGTTTTCCTCGCCAACAAAGATAAAAGATGCAGCGTTATTCCCTGGCCGAGCTTGGAGGGCATCTCGGATGGCCCAGAGCCGGGGTGTCGTTCCAGAAGGATTAAGGGCCTTTTTGGATTAGGAACAGCAGGTTTAGTTGTTTTGCTGGACTAGACTTTGCCATAGACGGGCACCGTGACTCGTACGTTGCCTCTGCCTTTTGGTATGTCTGGGGATGCTCCAAAGGCAGCAAAATGATCGTCTGAGATTCACATGTACACGCTCGAGTTGACCAGAAAAAGGGAATGCAAAATAGCCTGAAACACGCCGTTCTTCCAGCTTACGCAGGGAGACGTTTCTTTTTCTGCTTTGGGAACCCTGGCGCTTTTCCGGCTCAGAGACTGTAAAATTCAGCATTTCTTTCTGCTTGGTTCGATTTTTTCCTTGGTTGTCTGTATTGGACGCCTCGTGTGTCCTTTTCTTTTTTCTTCGCCGAAAAACGATGCGATTGGTGAGAAGCTTCAAATCAGGTCGCTACAATGATGTTGGAGATCGGTCGACAGGAAAGGCGTACAGCGGGGCTTCAAAACGGGGGGTTTGCGTAGTCTAGACGCCTGGATAGAGCTCGAAAATAGCGCGAATCACAGCGCCGCTGAGCTGCACCAAAAAAATCAGCACAGTCGCGCACGAGAGGGCCGAACTTTATTTTTGGCCTGGCTTGCGATCCTACGTGAATTCTTGTTAGTAGTTTATTTTGCTGCATCTTTGTATTTGGTTTGATAGCTACGTCGCATCGGGCTGATAACGAATTCTGCGGGTGTAACACTGCTACAGGGAATAATACAGGACAGTACAGTACAGTACAGTACACGGTCTGCCCTTTTTCACTGTTCTGTTTTCAGTGTACTTATCAGTACGTCTCGAACCAGCCCCTTCATCTGAGAAGCCGGCTTTCCTCGCCATATCCTCACAAGCGGCATTTCTTAAAGGCTAGACAGAGCTGAAAGCCCGCAGTTCCTAGAGCCGGCTAGTGGCTGAGATGTGGGAACGACAGTGGTCTGCCCTAGTGGTCTCTGTGTGGCGCCGTATTCTTTAGTACCATCAATATCAAGATCTAGCGGTGGACGCCGCCGGTCTCGATGCTTGTCGCCAAGGCTATATTATATCCACGCGCATCTTTAAGAACCTATCCTAGGCTGCCAATGCCAAGAAATGCTTAAAATGGTACCCGCACAAGCCCACCTACATACGATCTTCAAAGCCAGAGCTCTACAAAGTCCGGTCATGGCCGGCCGGCCTGCTAGTATCACGCTGTTTTGTTTGTTTGTATCGTTCAAGATGCTGAGCTGGCAATCTTTTCTGTCTCATTGCTACGGCAGAGCATAGCAAAACACAGCCCGTAAATCTCAATACCACATATAGCCCCCCCCCCACACTCAACGCCACGGCTGTGCACGACACACGCAACTACGGCATGTGAATGTAGTTGAAATCTCGTTCTTGGGAGGCACGGCCAATTGCTTACCGTGGCCTATCTACAGAGCAGGGTCAAATCAGTTTTGGCCCATATGGCTAACACCGGTTTCTGGGGGCCAGTGCATCTTCAACTCCTTCGGCCCCTCCCCTTTCCCTCCCTCTCCCCTCCTCTCCTCTCTTTACCTTGGCTTGGGACGGCATAGAAGTCTTCTAGAAGAAGTCAGAGTAGATCATTAATACTGCCATTAGTTCGGCATCCTTTCAAGGACGTGCTAGTGAGGTTCTGTCTTTCTTTCTGTGCCTATAGGGCATGCCTCATTATTGATACCCCCCCCCCCCCCCCCCCCCGGTCGCCCCGACTTGCTATCAGATTTCCAAGATATCAGTACCATTAATCCAGCCAAGTTTCAAGGGCGCACGCTTAACCCTATAATAAGACCTTCGCTCATATTGCCATGTGCAGATAGGTCTCTTAAGCCGAACTTCGGTCTAAGAATTCAAATCTATCCGGAAACGGTTTGACGAGAATCTACTGTAACTCTAAGTGCCTAGTCCCGAACGGACCGTTTTCTTATCTTGAACAACTACGTTTCAGTCGAAGAAACTTCACCACGTCAGGCAAAATGGCCATTTGTCTCCATAGTATTGACTAAGGTACGTACTTGACTCGATTACCCCAGAAAAGACGCCAAGCACAGCTAACTATATCATACAAAAGTTTGCTTAAAGGCTGAGCTTTGAAGAGGACCCCTGGTATCTTTTAGTCACGATTACTACTTGACGGCTAAGCTTGGGGACTTTGTTTCTTTCAAGTTTTGGTTGAGGTAGTAGATCAACAACCTATACAGACCGACATCTCTATATGTAAGTAAGCTGTGATCACCGCCATATAAAAACTTAGTCATGGGTTTGAGATTACTATTAGTCACAAAGTACGGAGAAACAACACGGGAAGATAAAAATGCCGTATTCCCACAATGTTCCCCGGATTTTTGTTCGACCTAACTACGTAGTTTATCAACTTGATTTTCAAAGGATTTTCGGAATTAATATATAATAACCAGCTCACTATACAGATACGAATGACAAAGCCATGTCCTAAATGATATTGTCTCCAACTTAGCCCAGCTCATCAAGCTAATCCAAGTACTCATATATAATCATTTTGCTTCGAGGGAAAGGATACCTTTAAGTTCACGGAGCCTCCTCCTTTGTCCAAAGACGAAAAAATCCCCTTCGTCGTGGGTTCTTAAGAGTGATTAGCACATATTGCCAATGTCGCTATCCATTCTCTCGCATCTATTGATTTATTTCATGATGCACCGTTTTGTGAGGCCTTGAGCCTGTTTCTCCCCCTCTCGAGGGTCATTCTCACCAACGACCGCCCACCCCCTTTTCTCTACACTTTTCGTAATCGCTGGTCTCTCGAGCCTCATCTCCGCTGCTCAGGAACTCACACTCACACTCGGAGGGCAACACTTTAGGTTCCAGTTGCCCGACATTTCCGGCTCTTCTCGTGTTGTATTTTGCACATCATTTGATCATGCCAAGACAAACCTGTGATAGCTTTTCCTTTGAGTCGCTCCCTCACAATGAAAACACCTTGGGTTTCCTCTGTGTTTTCCAACAACCTACTAGGGGGACGGCTGTGAACAAAGTTTAGCTCAATGCTGCTTAGCCCTTTTCGACCTTTCGACGTCGACCTTGACAGTTGTCTTCTTGAACATACAGAAGCCATTGAGTGTGTCTAGCGGAGGTCTTTGAATATCTGTCCGGTAGCCAACCCAATGACATATAAACTTAGTGATTGGGCATAAATATAGTCAAGTGAAGCCATTTATCAGTAGAAACTTGAGAATAATTAAAGTAACCAAGGACTACATCTGTTGTTAATAGGATTATATGTAGACTAGCTTATACTTAATACAGATACAGAAGTCAAAAAAGCCCAAACCCAGAAAATGAGCATTAGAGTGGCTCACTTAAAAGACTCTGTGCACTGCAGTAGTCCAGTCGAACCACATGGTTAAAAAGCGCCTCCTGTTTTGCCTCTGACAGAGGTTATCTGCCTTCATCCTCTGAAAGCTTCCTCCTCTTATTAGATGAAATATCACTCTCTGCTGGAAGGATATCGGCTCTGTCAAAGTCAATTACAGTGATCTCTCCATTAGCCCCTTGCAGTACATTTGGCCATCGGACATCGCCATGAACCACCCCTAGGTTACGCATCTTTTTCAGAGTAGAGCTGACTGTGCTGGCAATGTCTGCTCTAGACTCCTCCGTGACCGAGTTTGGTTTGACTTCTGTACCACCATAAGATAATAACATGAAGTAGACGATTCGTACATCAAACCAGTAATAGTATGTCTGACCCAGTGCCTTGAGGTCAACAGAGCCAAGACAGACTGCAATTCCATGACCTTGTAGTGGCTTTAGCTGATTGTAGACAGTTACCTCTTTCTGTAGATCAACAACACGCCCTCCAGTAACACCCTTTGCAACAAAGGTATAGCCAAATTGCAGTAGTGTTATCTGAAATAGAGCACCACAAGCACCCTCCTTTCCCAAAACCACAACACCTTTTTCCAAGCTCTTAGAAAGTTGTTGACGTAGGAGATCCATGAATTGTTGGTGTGTAACAGGGTGCTTGTTCTTGCTCCGTATCATACTGCGATGTAATGCCACGTTGGGGCAACAGCTGTCCAGATTCCTACCATTCATGAGTGATAACAGACACAGTGATGTGCAGTATTCTCTTTGAAGATTGGTCTTTGTGCTGCCATCAGCAGGTGCTTGGTGTGATGATGAGCCGCCATGATCATGAGAAGGACCACCATTATCACCACCGAAGCCTGCTCCTCCATCACGTTTGCTGTGTGACCGAAGCACACGGCGTGGGACACTAATCTGAGACATTTGTCGTTTCCTGGATGAAGCTGACTCCTTGAAATTAGGGTCTTTTGGGGTACGTCGGTACTTTAGATTAGGATCCGTTTCCAAATCCAACTCAGCACCACTGATATCCTGCAGAAGTTTGTTATAATCAACTTCCCATTTCTCACACTGTTTGGCTGCCTTTGTTCGTTCATCGTTGCCATGCTGGTTCGATTGGAGGGCAAGTAGTGTGAAAAGAAGGACCTGGCTTAAAGAATTACTGTAGATAGGGTCATCATTCGCCTCAACCTCTCTTGACGGGTGTGCCAGGTGGAAGTAAAGCACAGTCGGCTCAGCCCAGTCAATCTTGAGGAACACAATACAATCTCCGTTAGTCAAATAGCCGTATTCCAATCCGGCCTCTAACATGTAGTGATATGTCTGCGTGACAGCCGCTGCTGAGAAAAGTTCGGAGTAGTATTGAAACCTTCCAGGCCCAACAGTAGGTATCGTTGCCCTATGAACAACCTCTTGACTGATGTTCATTTTTCGTAGCCCTTGTTTAAGATGCGTATTGTGAAGTTTGTAAGGTGCCTTGTATTCGATGACAAAGACAACCCCTTTCCGGTCTGGCTTTCTAGTGACACAATTCTGATACGTACGCACACTTGCATCCCGCTCCTCACCATCCCCGTTATCATCTAGCTGACGGAGATTACTCACTGTTGTGTGGAATTCCACATCTTTGAGAAGAGGAGGGATGCTTCCTTTTTGAGAATGGAAGTCGGAGAACCAGGACAAGATAAGCTCCACGGGTTTTTCAATGGTATTGTGCTGGACCGAAATAAGAGAAGGTTCATCTCTAACAATGTCGGTGCGGACTCTATGTCCCATAGTCTCAAGGCCATGCAAGCTTTCAAACAGTCGCTCTTCACGTGAACTGAGAGCTTGAAGTTGCTCAATCAAACTGTCCTGAACTGATTCAAAGGTGGCCCATGGTTTAAGAAGGCCAGGACAGTGCCTTCTAGCAGGTTTGGTAGAAGGAGTCCTAGTTGTGAGGACATCGGAAGTGTCGAATCTGGTTTTACAGAGTACAAGTGTCTGGCAACCTCTCAGGTATTCCTCGATAGTCGTATTTTGAATTTGGCGATTCATTTCTGCAATTTCAGCGTCTCGCTGTGCATGCTTTTGTTTATTCTCTGCAATTGTAGCGTCTAACTGTGCATGCTTTTGTTTATTCTCTGCAATTGTAGCGTCTAACTGTGCAAGCTTTTGTTTATTCTCTGCAATTGTAGCGTCTAACTGTGCAAGCTTTTGTTTATTCTCTGCAATTGTAGCGTCTAACTGTGCAATTGCAGCGTCTCGCTGTGCAAGTTCGAGGCGGAGGCGCTTCAATTCCTCTACCGATTCTTCGGATTCATTGGACATGTTGAGAAAAAAACATGGGTGTGAAATCGCCCAAAAGGTAGTCGCTGATGTAAAAGTATCTTAGGATGATATGATCAGTCTAACTTGGTTGGTGTGATGATGGTGAATCTGATATGTAGTTGGCTATGTACTCAATTTAAAGGAAGAAATTTAATTACTAAGCTAAACCTTGTGGCCAAATTGGGCCCACTATTTTCCCCAGGAAAGATGGGTGGACTTTTGTCTTTTTATGTAGTAATTACATGCCTAATGTCGACAGCAAGATTATACCAAGTTATGCCTATAACTTTGAATACTCTAACACTACAATCATATTCCAATTGTTATGGTGGGCATGTGTTCATGTTGTCTTTTAATCAGCTCATCATCAGAGCAATCGTGATATCTTCCTCCCATTTTATGTCATCATAATTCAGTTTATTATTGTTAGTAAATAATGGAAAGGTAAATTCAAGCAAGTTATTATAAGTAGTTAGTAGATAGACACCGTGTGCATGTCCCTTAAGGTGATGGGTGGGAGCCGAGTCCAATTTTATTGGCCCGACCCCCGCGCTCGTTAATAATAACAAATACAAATACAAATACAAATACCCTAATGACCCTCGAAGAAACCCTCCTAATAGAGGTCTAGAAAATTACAAAAGAAAGAACAGAAAACAGAAATGCAGTGGAACAGAGATATTCGATGAGAAGGTCGGAGGGGGTAGGAGCAGCACTAACATGGCTAAACTTTTCCTCTTTGTCCTCCTGAGGGTTAGGGATATAAGTATCTACAAAGAAGTTTGTCTACTTGATGAATTTGCAGAAATTAATGACCCCTTGTTGTGTGGATAGGATATTGTCTCTGGTGATGTGAAACGGTCTTCGTGAGAAAACCTTTGAAAGATGTTTGCTCTTCCAGCAGAAGAAGTGTAGTGGGTCCTTCTTCTTCCCACAACAACATGAATCTGTAAAGTTTGCATGGTGTAGTCCACAAAGTCTCCGTGATGTGATCGGCCGGCCCAGTGTCTTCCTTGGAGAGACAGTTCCAAGGGGTGTCCTGAGGCTTGCAGAAAGTCCCAGGTCCTTTTAAGTTGTCGGGGCAGAGGATGTCCACCAGTCGGTGTACTCCTCCTGAAGCCGACTCTGAGCAGCTCGTTTGACATGTGCAATGGAGGGAGGCAAGTTTGGAGGTGGGGGTAAAGTAGCCTTCCTTGGCCAGAGAATCTACTATCTCATTGTCAGGTAGACCAATGTGTCCAGGAACCCATATTGGTATGACTTGTCCAGCTTTGACATGACGGCACCGCCGTCTATCCGGTCAAGTTCAGGCCAGAGTGGAACTCTAAGATCTGGGCTTGGCTGGCGTCTGTTGGTGGAGGCAAGCATATGCTGCTTGATTGTCAAGAACAACATGAATGTTCTTTGCGGGATGTGTGCATGGCCAATTTCAGGCCATTCAGGGCACCCACTATCTCGGCATCAAAAACTTCATGATTATTTCCTAGGGATCCTCGTTGTCTATCAACTAGCCAGTTACCTTGATATATGGCAAATCCCCATCCAGTTCGTCCATATTCCAGTTTTGATCCATCAGAGTATACCATGATATCCATGCTATTGGTGAATTTCCATAGCTTAGATTGATCAAAGTTCTCTTTGGTCTAGGCAGGATGGGGGGATCTTAGGTGGAGGCATTAGTAGGGGTCTGGGGGAGGACTCTGATGGTCTCTAGTGTACTTACGTTTCAGTGTTATTGGGTTAGCGGACGACCGGGTTACCAGAGGGTGATTGTGGTCCAGGCTAGTCTATCTTGCAGCCAGGAGTCTTCGTTTGTTCTCCAGAAGGAGAAGAGCAGGGGCGATTGCCGCTTCACGGTGGAGGGCGGAGGTGGGTGTGGTTTTCCAGACGGGTAGGATTGCTCTCAGAGCCAATCCGGAGCACACGTTCCAGCTTGTCGGTAAGGTGTAGTGCTCCTGTTTTTACCTGCTTTCCTTTACAGTAAGGAGTCCAGGCCAGCAGGCTTCCGCAGAACAGAGTGGGAATCACACAGGCTATGACGGCGCATGGCAGGCCTAGTAGGTTGTTGAAAACCACAGATTCCAAAAGGGTTAGTAGCTTGTATAAGCGGTTAGGGTAAACACGGAAAACTAGGGTCCAGCGCCACATATTAAACGCCACATCACAAAAATGGGCCCTTTCTAGGATGTATGATCCAAGCCTTTGCAACGCGACCTGAACGAAAATATGGCGATAAACGCGCCATACAATCGGTTAGTTTTGCTTTAGCTAGAAGCTTGCCATCCATTCGATATCTCGATACATGACGTACAATCAGAACAATATTCGGAATCTCGATTTGTTCGACCTTGTTGTTATTCTCAGTGTTGAAAAACTCGATTTTGTTGACTGACTGTTGTGTTTTGAGTGACCTATCTAGACCTCAATTTCTGCTTAATTCAACATCAACTCTTATTGCGACAGCCTTATACCAAATAATATTGAGTAAGGTTGCTTCTTTGGCCAACTTAGATGTCTCTGGCCAGTTAATATACGCAACTAGCAGCCTAGCAGCCTATACTAAACATTGTGTATATATTGCAAGCTCACTACTTCAGCCTTGTGAAGCTTCCAATTCCTCCAACCAAAGCTCTCCGCCGTTTCATCGAGCAATTGAGGCTGATCTAGATTGACCCAGCAACCGAACCCACCGAACAAAACAACATCGTTGCCATTGATATTCTAGAGCCGGTTATCATTATGGAGGAACAACTCCAACCACAGGCCTTTGTGTCGACCTACGCACCACGTCTGCGTGCATACAACAACTCGCTGTTGACGCCCTTTGTCCCCTCTGTCGTGGCCACCACCGGCTCTTCACGCACTACTAAGCGTGGCACGACAATCATCAACTATGCCGAAGATGGCTTCGATGATATGATCGACGATGAGTCGGACAACCCGCGCCGGCGGGGTAATCCAATGCGAGCCTCACGCGCACAGCAGCTACAACAAGATGATGCTAGCGCGTCGAGTAAACTGGACTGGGCCGATTCTGTCGGCAAGGACACCAACGAGCCCGTTGAAGTGCAGGCTATCTGGAGAGATTGGACTCGCCATCGCTCTATCCGTACAGACCAGCAGAACGCCTCGCAGGCAACCTTGCCACTAACACTGATCCCTATCCGTATCGACGTCGATATCGCTTCGTTTACTCCCGACCGGCCATTCCCCGTCATGCCCGGTATGCATCCCAATCTGGACATGAGTCTGCCACCATTCAGAGTCCCAGAGCCCACGGCGCCATACAAGTTACGCGATTTCTTCCTGTGGAACCTGCACGAGACTCTCATTACTACCGATCAGTTTGCGCAAACATTGGCCATGGATCTAGATCTCCCCAACAGAACACAGATGGTGGCTGAGATCAGTCGACAGATTCGCACCCAGCTGGAAGAATACGCCGGCGTGGCTCTTCATCCCCTCTTCCGTTCACAACAGATTGCGGACTCACAACCTCGCGCCGGTGCGCAAAACAGCACCGACAACGGCTCAATTAAGAACGTCAAACCAACAGTCATGGCGGAGGCGACCATGATCACACCCGAGGATGACGCATTCAACCCCGACGACACATACCGCTGTATCATATCAATTTCGTTGATATTGTCAACTGTTTTGTACACAGACCAGTTTGAGTGGTCTCTGTCACACCCACCAGGCACGGCTGAGACATTTGCTAAACAAACTTGTGCTGATTTGGGCTTGACCGGTGAATGGATTCCAGCATTGACACATGCTATCTATGAAGCTGTGCTGAAGCTGAAGAAGGAGGCCTGCGAATCTGGCGGCTGGGGTGCCCAAGAACACAACAATGACGCCTCCGCAGATGCTCCCGCTGGATGGAGATACGATCCAGAACACCTAGCAGAAGCGTGGGAACCCAAGATCGAATATCTAACCAAGGAAGAAATCGAGAAACGTGAGGGAGACCGAGAACGACAACTGCGCCGGCTGCGTCGTGAAACCGCGCGCTTCAGCAACAACACAGGCTCAAACATGGCGGTATCCTTCTCAGGCTTCGGTGCTGTGGTTGAGGCTGAGGAAGAGCGTATGGGCCGTGGCGAGCGGACGAAGAAGAAGCGGCGGTTCCGCAGCTTGTCGCCTAATGGACGCGGCGGCACGCCTGGTGGAGTTCGCGGTACACCGGATGGTGGGTATGCATTAGCCATGACAGATATGGAACGGGCGACATGGCGTTGTTCACACTGTAGAGCTTGGGGATCCGGAGTTTGGGCAGTCCGAGATGGACCTTTTGGACCAAAGGTACGAGTTTCTCTTTCTTATCTTTATTTGTCCTATTTCATTTTTACTAACTATCTTTTGAACAGACACTATGCAATAACTGCGGCCTTTGTTATGAAAGGGATCACGATCTACCACGCCAGATGAAGAATTTACATTTTCCATGAGTAGTCGAAAGTCTTTGTGTAACCATAATTAATTATTCCAATTTTGTTATATTCCCGCACATGTTCATTTTTTTTGGATTGTCTTCGTCATTCTTGTTATTTATAAGACATCGGAGTATCGAAATACAATGTCTTTTTTTTCCTCTTTGGATACCGTTTTTTTGACTTTTTGTGTACTTTAAGACGCTGAAGAGTAATACGTCTAATATTTGCTCTTTTGAATAACAATTCATTATTTTTGGGACTTTGTACTTCTGCACAAATAGCAGGAGGTCTTCAAAAAACGTACCAAGCCCACTAAGTACTCCTCACTTAGTCTTCAAAAGCTGGCACCTGGCAAAATACATTTCTTCATTATTAATCTTATGGAGCTGTAGAGCTACGAAGATGTAAGCATACATATGTACATCAAACTTGGAAATCACTATCGGTCTCTTGGGAAGACAGGAGTGAGTGATCTGAAACCGATTTATGTGTATGCCGAGGGCTTCCAGAATGTATTTGACGCTTACAGAAAAGATGTAAGGATGTAACTAAAACCTTCCAAAAGACAAAACCAGAACATAGATAGTAGTCTTCCGCTGCTAAAGCCAGAACATCAGCTGCCTGCATAATCAGATCAATGGCCCTATCATCATATATGTCGAAGATATCAACATAGGACTCAGCCAGAGAGCAGCATCATACATATAGTGGATAATGTATTCTGTATGTAGAAAAAATTGAAACAAAAATGATCTTGATATCTCGATTGAAGATGTCCTTGTAGTTTATTTTTTTTATCATATATATAGTGAATGAAAAATGTGTGGCACTTTGCCAGCTCTTGAAGACAAAGTGAGGAGTACTTAGTCCTTTTGAAGACCCGTGCTGAAGTGCCAATGTGCGGTGCTGAAGTACAAAGTCCCATATTTTTTTGAGAGGAATCATAAATGAATAATGTTAGAGTTGCGTAAAATACTTGATTTTGATATGACTAACCATCCTGTTTTAATGATGACTCTTTTGCTGAAGTCAAAATGTCTAAATTAAGATCAGTTTATGATGAGTAGTTATGTATTATACCCTGATAAGTTGAAGTCTGCCTACTTGTTATGAGTACATAATACATATAAACCTACGAAGATACATTTAGGACATCAACATATTTTGTTTTTACAATTCATTTATCTTACAGTCTCATTCTTTATATCACATCTCAATGATGCCTAAACATACTATCGCTTCTAGATATTCCCAGCCCAAGGCCATGAAGATCAGCATCTAAGTCCAAAGAACTTTCTTGCATAACAGAACCTAAAAGCGAAGACAATGGTACATTATATTTCTTTGCAATGAAAAACAAAGTATATGGCTTTCTATCACCGTGGCATCCCTCGCCTTTTTACGACGACAAAGATCCTAATCTTTAGTTGACTAGAAAGAGAAACAAACTAGCTAAATGACTTCAAAGTAGCTAGTTACATGATGTATCAAATAGCTATTCTATTCGCCCCTTGTCACGCCGACTTCATTCTCCCATGTAGCTAAACGCCTCGGCCGGGGTGTTCCGAACTTTGACGAGAAAGTATGGTCTGATGCTAGTTTCGACATTGTAACACAAGGTACACGGCTAAAGTTCACTCGTCCTGCAGTCTATCCATCTCTAGACAACGAATAAGATATGAACCAGATAGAAGATGGGGATGAGGTAGCGATGAACTTAAAGCAAGTGAGCAGTTGAATGATGGTAACATTTTTACATGATATAGATAGGGTTAAGATATCTTAGGGACTCGTAACACAGAGATACTGGCATTTTCATAATTCTCTACAAGTACATACTCTATAGATTGCATGTCGTAAAAGTAAGGATTGATAGGATGGGTTATATGTAACAGCAACAAGAAAAATTGTAGTAGGCGTTAATAAAAATACAAGGGCCATGTTTATCTATGGCCACGATATAAAAGAGTTGATAATAAGAAGACAATGACGGAATGGAAGAGAAAAATAAATGGAACAAGAACAAGAGCTCGGAAGTACGCAGAATAAATAATATCGTACAGAGGATATACACGTAGCAACACAGCTGTCTTCGTCCTCAATGGCTAACCCTTGAGACTTCCTCGCCCTCTTCTCTCTCTGACATGCCCCTTTTACAGAAGATCAGCATCTTCTAATAGTTTAGACAGGAAAGGGAGAGAAATGGGAGGCAAAAGAGAAAGGAAATATATGACTGGAGGAGTTCAGCTGGCCTACAAAAGACAAGGGGGGAGAGCTTTGAAAATGGAAAGTAGAAAATAGTGAGGATGGGGTGTATGGCACTGAGAAAAGAACAGTTGATTTATGCCAGGGAAAACAATGGAAAGAAAAGGAAGAGCGATGTGAGCATATAAAAGTACAGGAGAAATTTGCAGCATCAACCTGATGCAAACTTTGAAACTTTTTGATAGAAGAGGAAAGATAAAAGACAATGGGCCAGACTAGATTAGTACCAGTCACGACCACTCTTTTGCATCTCGATGATTCTCCAGCCACGAGTCTCGGTGTTGTTAACGTCATCAGGCGTCCGCGTAATACCAATGGCATACGTGACTAGCTGCACCTTATCCTCCATACCCGCAGCTAGCTGATTCGTCTTGGCATTTCTGTACACGTGTACCTCTTGGGTACGGCAGGTGATAATGAAGACGGGGATCTCGCCGGGATCGAGCATGCGCGCCTTCATCACGTCGACGTTACGGATGTCGAGGATGCGACCATCTGACTTCATGCCCATGGTTAGATACTGCTTGGTCACAGCCTCGTAGACGGAGAATTGGGCGGCCGAAAGCCACTCCTTGAGCGTCAGCACATCGCCCTTGACGTAGGCATCCAGTACTTCGGGGAGAATGTAGTCGCGCAGTTCGTTGAGGAAGGGCTCGATGCGGAAGTTAGGGTCCATTTGCTTGAACTTCTTGATCACCATGGCCTGCTCGTTCTCGGCGAAGAAGCCGGCGATGGTGTCAGTGATGCTGCGTGCCGTCGAGACAAGAGGGTTCTCAGACTCTTGGTAGGCTTTGTTCATGCTGAAGAAGCCCTGTACAACCTTGTTGGAGTCGCGGAACTCGCGCCACGATTCCTTCCAGGCGGCATCCTTGTGAAGGGTGAGGTTGGTGCCAGCACTGTTCGAGATTTGCTGGTTAGAAGATGCGGTAGCCAAAAGGCCAAGACTCAATTTACTTACTCGGGGTTCTCCTTTAGCACCTCGTGGGCGTTGGGGTCCTTGGCCAACTGAGCTGCTCTGCGCGCGCGGCGCTCTTCCTTATCGACCCAACCGCCATATCTGGAACTGCTGCCGTCGTCGATAGCATCCTTGACGTTCTTGAACGCCTCGGTATCACGGATGGGCTTAGTAGCTTTGTCCAGAACCTCACCGGTGGCATTGGCGGCTGTACGCGCACCCTTGACTACAGGTGTCTCCCAGGTCCACTGGGCGCCCTTGCCGATAGTCGAGGCGGTAGTCTTGACTACGGTGCTGGTAGCTTTGCCAATGGCGCCGGTAGACTTTTCGTAGGCTTCACGGGCCTTTCGTACAGATTCACTCTCGGAGAGCTCGTGGGCTGAAGAGGCTAGGGCCTTGGTCGACTCGTTCCATTCCTGTGACTTTTGGAACTCGGACGACATGGTCTCGCGGAATACTTCCCACGGCGTCTTGTTGCCATGTGGCGGCGGGGGCGGCATGTCCTCCTTCTTTTCCTCCTTCTTCTCGTCCTTATTCTCCTCGCCCGTCTCATCCTTCTTGCTCTTGTCCTGTTGAGCCTCCTCGCTACGAGCCTCCTTCTGCTTTTCTTCTTCCTTCTGCATACGGCTGCTGGTCACATGGATGTGTCTGCTCTGGATATGGCTTACGGACTGGAGGGAAGAGGCCGATGTGGTCCGAGAGGACAAGCTCGAGAGCCGGGGCAGTCCGCCGGCTGTCGAGATTTTAGATGAGGAGCGAGAGGCGCTGGCGGAAAAGGCGGCTCTCGATAGCGCCAAGCGCTGTAGGCCTGCTATTCTTGGCATCATCGTGGCAATCTGGGATGGTGGCGGGTTGGAGGAGAACCAAGAAACGAATCAAGAAACGAATTGATGACTTAGAAGGGTTCCAAGAAATTTCTTTTTAAAAAAAAAAAAAAAAAAGTTTCAGGGTTTGCAAAGACTGCAAGGACTGCCGCCTTTGCTTGTATAAAAAGAAAACAAAAAGAGAAACAACGGCTCGCTGGAACGCTGCCGTGTGTGATTCCAATTTTGGGGAGAGAAATCTGACGAACAATCCAGCAGAAAAAAAAAAGAATTATCAGATTCACAGCAAAAGAGAAGGCACAACCGAAGCGGAACGTTCTAGCAGATTTGGCCGGCAGAGTCCCGGTGAGGGGATTAGCCGTAAATTAGCCGCTTACCACTCAGACCTTGAATAGTTTGCATAGCACAATAAATTCAGCACGGCAAACAAATAGCCTCGTAGTAAAGGAAGAATAATAAGACGAACAAAAATAAAAGCCCATTGTTTTGCAGTCTTTTAGCAGCGGCTTCCTTTCTTCTTTTTTTTCTTTTCTTCTTTGGGAAATTTACAAATAATTCTCGCTTGTTGCTTGTATTTCTGCCGAAGTTGATGCGGGGGTTGTAGAGAGAGTCCGTCTTTTGTTTTGGTATATCCCGCCTATATTCCTTGTCCTACGTCTCTATATATATCACGATCCCTTGCGACCCTTCGACAACTACCATGAGAACCCTCTTCCACAGTCGCCTACTTATACGGCCGGCCATGAAAGGCCCATTGTCTATCGGCCGGACAGCAACCCGGCCCTTCTCGCACTCGTGCTCCCGGCTCTCCGACATCAAGCCCTCTTCTGATGCTACTCCTCCTCCCGCTACTGCTGCCACCACTACTACCTCTGCTGCTGCTGCACCCACTCCGTCTCTGGCTACTGCTCCGAAGCTAACAGCTTCGTCAGCCATGGCCTCGCCTCTCAGCGACCTATACCGCAACAGCAAGGAAACGACCTCGACACCGGCTGCCACCGGCTCCTCCGGCACGCCATTCATGCGCATGCTCAGCAACTCACTCTTTGGTGCCGCGGGAAACTCTGGTAGCAGCAGCAACGTCGATAGTACCTCTGCTGGCAACACGGCGCCACTGACGGATGCGCAGGTGGCCGAAGACGATTCGATCGAGCCGTACCATCTACACATCTACTCTCATAAACATAATACTCACATCACGGTTACTCGGCCCAACCGCAACTGCATCATCGCTATGAGCTGCGGTAATATTGGCATTCGCAAGTCACGCCGTAAGGGCTATGATGCTGCCTACCAGCTGACGGCATACGTCTTGGAACGCCTGTACCATCAGGGTTGGCAGCACAAGATTAAGAACCTGGAGATTATTCTTAATGGCTTCGGCGCTGGTAGAGAGGCTGCTACCAAGGTGTTGCTAGGCCAAGAGGGCAAGTTGCTTGCTGACAAGATCAGAAGAGTGTCTGATGCTACCAAGATCAAGTTTGGTGGTACTCGCAGCAAGAACCCTCGTCGTATCTAAACCAGGCGGGGTGGTTTTCGTTTGTATTGTTTGAAGCATAAATGAAGAGGGCCCAGAGGATGCAAATACTGCACTCTTGCACACGAGATGGAGTATATGGTTGTACGATTAAGCCTTGTTTTGTACCATCAACTTATCATTGTAACTATCTGTTTGGTTCTCTGTATACTATATAATAGGGTTGGCAAACCACTTGTCATGGAGCGGGAATAGGAAGCAAAAAAATACGGAAACATTCAATTTAAGACTCGAGATTGACGATAACTTGTAAACATGGCACTTATCAAGTAGCATGTGAGTGTGTGGTTCATGTGACTGACCTTTAAACCCCTCCTAAAATAACGAATCACGTACGAAGATGTACAAGCCGAATGTAAGATCAAGAACAAAGAAAAAAATTGGGAAAGACAAAAAAATGTGATAGGGATATGCCGTTAGGTTGTAAGAGGGACTGATAGCCAATAAATGCTGTTAACAATAAGGAAATGTATACTGGAATAAAAAAGCGAGCGTAAAGGTCGGGGAGGCGTTTGATAAAGCCAGCCAGCCGAGAAAGATGCTAATAGGTGATAGGGAATATGAGAACCTGTCTGGTATCAAGATGAGAACGCACAAAGCGAAGTATGAAAAGCTAAAGAGCGAAAGAAGATGAAAAAAAAGAAGAATACGCCTGTAACCTAAAACAGCCTGACCAAACGCCTGTGATGAACCCACGTAAAAAAAAAACCCCCCGAGAATAAAGAGAGAAAAATAACGAAATAGCACAGAAGAACCATGATCTTGGCTGCTTACTCAGCTCCGGGTGGAGGATGGAAGCATGCGCGAATTCTCATCGGCAGACTCATCGTCCTCCAGAACTGACTCGGCCAGGTTACCCTCCGCCTCGTCGTTATCGAATGACACGGCATCTTCGGCCTCAAAGTCCGGGTTATCGAGCCATTCGCGGGGAACTAGGCACGGAAACACTAGGCCAACGCTAGCAGCACGGTTAAGCCATGCTGGACCCGGGCTTCCGGTGAGCTTCTCAACTAGGTAGGCTGTGAAGTGGTTGCAGTTTTTGGCCAGGATGTTATAGCCGGGGCCCAGGAAACGCTGCGAAGCCTCCTTAAGAACGGCGTCGATTTCTGCTGACGATGCTAGAGTGAAGCCATGCAGCATTTCGCAGCGGAATGTGCCCCCAGGCGGCAGTGTCTTGGGATGTGTCCAGAAGACGCCAGTCATGCCGCGCTTCTGATGGCCGCCATAGGCATATTCACGGCCATTGATCACGACGCCTGAGTGAAGCAGGGACGTGCCGAACGTCCAAAGGACTGAAGAAAGGCGACTAGGCTGTTACGAAAACAGTAATAAAAATGTTAGCGATCGACGTGCAGGTATAAAAAAAAATCAGGATGTCCAGTAAAACGACGTCATAGCGATCGTGGAGAAGAAAGGGAGTGCCATTTATTTTTTCCTCAATTGTTTCAACCACGAACTAAATAAATGATACACTGAAGAAACATGGAGCGACAGCTTGGCAAAGGTTTGTTCAATGTTTGAGAAAAGGGCTTGAGAAAAATGAAGCGACGATGATTATACAGTGCTTTTCTTTCAGTATAAAACTTACCGGTAATAGATCATAGACGTGAATTGTGATTTCGGTTTTCTGCAGCGACAGAGTCGACCGATGCGACATCATAGATCGTCGTGGGCCTTGCTGCGAAGCCATTTCGAGGATCTTAAGCTGTTATCGTTGTGATTTGGGTTGATTTGTGGGCTAACGATTTAATAAAGGTCTGATACTAATGAGGGCTTTTAATAGTAGGTATCGAAGTCAGGATTCAGGTCTCTGCTTTAAAGTCTTTACTCAAAGATCTCAGAGGCGCAGACAACAATGGCGATGATGCTGGGAAGAGCGACAAAGAGGGGAAGAAAAGAGTAGAGAAGGGGAGTAGGTCCGGATTTGATTTCTAGGCTGTGATAGAAATAGGAGCGGAAGAGAAAAAAGACTGATTCTTATACTCGGTAGGAGAAAGAGAAAGAAGGAAAAAAAAGATTGTACCGGAAACAAAAACTGAAAGAAAGAAACAAAGTAAATCTGCCAGAAAAAGATAAATATGAATAAAAAAATAAAAAATAAAAAATAAAAAGCGGCAACTAGCTAGTCTAAGCAACTCGGCCTGCAAGCTATTACAGGCAAAACTGCTACAAATTTCTACAATTGTTGCTAGAACCCAGACGCCGGCTACTGTTACAGCACCGCTCGCCTCAGTATTTCATGCAGCCGAAAGAAAGCTTTGGCTTGTTTTGGCTACTTACTATCAGTTGTTACTACAACTAAGTATTGCTACTACTAATCGCAAAGAGGGAAAGCTCCCGCTTAGCGGCTTTTAGAAGCCCTCGCCAAATATCGATGCTGTATCTGGATGTAAGATTTCCAGCCAGTGGCAGGTCAGCAAATTCCAATGCCTAAATGCCAAATGTGTACGAGCTTCCAGGCAGCAGAAATTACCGGTTACTTTGGAAAACGGGTGTGAAAAAGGACTTGATGAGTTGTTCAATTCTTTCACAGGAGAAGGTACAACAAAATACAAAGTATTTAAACAAGTTGGGAAGGGGAAAAAGGAGAGTTGGGAGATCATGAAAAGGGTTTCGCCGGTAAGAAAAAAAAGAGAGTTCAAGTCACAAAATAGCCGTGATGGGGAGGACCCGTGAGTAATAAAAAGGTATCAGACCAAAGATGCGAAGGAAGGAAGGATAACAGCCATAACAAAAAATGACTGACGGCCGTATCTGGAATTGTTTGCTCCGAGCGGTCTAAAGGCTTATCCTCGACTGAATATTACCAAGAGGCATACATAAAAGAAAGTCAAGAGGCTGCCCCCAGCATCGTTGCTTTTTTCAATATCACAATCTACTTATTCTCGGCTAACCTGGGAGCTTCAACCAAGGTCGATGCCAATGTCACTATGCTGTTAAAAAATTATTGCTATGGCCTGTAAGATGCGCTGGCGTCCAAATTAAGTGTACAGGTAAGGTTAGCTAAGTGCCGCCTGTCCCAACTGCAGTCTTGTTTGTCTCAACATGTTTTTAGAGCTGCGTTGTATTTTAACCTCTCTTTCAAAATCCATGGTCGGCCAACATGAAACGTCAACTCAGCTTGAGTCGGCTAAGCGTCATAGGAAAAGAAGGCATGTTTGTAATGTTGACACCACGTGACGTGTCACGTGCAACACAAGATCCAGGCGGGGCAGCTCCACTTTGAGCAGCAAAAGAACAAAAAAAAAACAAGAGCTTCAAAAAATCTTCGTCAAATTTCCCCCGCCACCGTTTTTTTCCTATTTCAACTGGAAAAAACATCTTCTTCCTTTCTTCCTCCTTCTTCTTCTTCTTTTTTCTCTCTTTGGCAGGACTTCGCTGTTCTTTGTCGAATGCTCACAGTGGCGCTTTGTCTACCACTCAGTGTTTTATTTTCACCTTCCCATCTATCTCTTGTTTGAAGAGCTGGTCGTGAGAATATCGACCTAGCTCGTCTCAGTCATCATAGCTTCACGTACGCTTATCTCGTCCGTGATTGCTCCGGCTTCTCTGTTTGCCCGCATCTCCGCTGTAGCTGCAGTTTCTCCGTCCATCGCTCGCTCGTCTGCCTCGTTTCCGAGGTGTTCCTTTATTGTCTGTTCCGTCCGGTCTTACGCGAAGCGCGGCAGCAAATCTAAAATGGCTCCTAAGAAGCCCGTTGTCGAGGAGAAGATCCTACTGGGTCGTCCCGGTAACAACCTTAAGTCTGGTATTGTTGGTCTTGCCAACGTCGGCAAGTCTACTCTTTTCCAGGCGATCACTAAGTCCAACCTTGGTAACCCAGCTGTATGGTTTCCCCTTGCTGCTTGCTCTCCAATCTATACCCCCTTCGCTGTCACCAGACACTAAGATACATGAGGGGAAAACCGAATTCAACTCCCATAAAAATATCTTATGATACATCTCATTAGGGAGCTGAGCAATTGGGCTAACACCACACTCTTCCTTATTGGATAGAACTTCCCTTACGCCACCATCGATCCTGAAGAGGCTCGTGTCGTCGTGCCCGATGAGCGCTATGACTGGCTATGCGCCAAGTACAACCCCAAGTCGCGTGTTCCCGCCAACTTGACCCTGTACGATATCGCCGGTCTGACTCGTGGTGCTTCGACTGGTGCCGGTCTGGGTAACGCTTTCTTGTCACATATTCGTGCCGTCGATGCCATTTTCCAGGTTGTCAGATGTTTCGATGACGCTGAAATCATCCACGTTGAGGGTGATGTCAACCCCACCCGCGATCTGGAGATTATCTCCGACGAGCTCCGTTTGAAAGATATCGAGTTTGTCGAGAAGGCTCTCGAGAACCAGAAGAAGAAGACCCGTGTTGGTGGTCAGTCTCTGGAGCAGAAGAAGGCTAAGCAGGAGCAGGACATCATCGAGAAGATTCTCAAGTACTTGCAGGATGGCAATGAGATCCGCAAGGGTACCTGGGTTCCCAAAGAGGTAAGCTTTTTCCCTTTTCCAGTTCGATCTTTTCTACTTTATCACTCTTGGCGTTGATGAGGACAGGCCTTAAGGCCCTATATAAACCCAGCTCTTCGAATGCAACTGCAATCATGAGACGAAACACACACTCTGAGCCCCGTTAAATATCCTTTTTCATTCTGTACCAATAATTCTTCAAACATTGTCAGTCACTAACAAAAAGGAATGACAGATCGAGGTTATCAACCCCCTCATGTTGCTGACTGCCAAGCCCGTCATCTACCTAGTCAACCTTTCAGAGCGCGACTACATCCGCAAGAAGAACAAGCATCTTCCCAAGGTCGCCGAGTGGTTGAAAGTCAACTCCCCCGGTGACCCCATCATCCCCATCTCTGTGTCGTTCGAGGAGCGTCTGACTCGGTACGAGACTGAGGAGGAGTCTCTGGCTGAGCAGAAGGCTGTTGGTGCCGAGTCTGCTCTTCCTAAGCTTGTCGTCATGATGCGCAAGGCCCTGAACCTGGGCTCTTTTTTCACTGTTGGTCCCGATGAGGTTCGCCAGTGGACTCTCCGTAACGGCACCAAGGCTCCTCAGGCCGCCGGTGTCATCCACACCGACTTTGAGAAGACTTTCATCCAGTGCATTGTGTACAACTACTCTGTTCTGAAGGAGGTTGGAGACGAATCCGAGGTTCGTGCCAAGGGCAAGATTATGACAAAGGGCAAGGACTACGTCGTTGAGGATGGTGACATTGTGCTGTTCAAGGCCGGTGCTGCCAAGGGTTAAACAATCAAGTTATCTACCTTGAAATAAATAATTCTCGAAATGAATAAAAACAAAATATGATACCATCACAAAAGCAAAAAATTCAAGTCTTCAGAATGTATGTATATCGTAACCAGCCTGAAACTAAATGTCATGTAATTGATTGATACCAAGGAGTAAGCTCCCTTATCATTGATAAAGGGTGACCCTATAAGTATAGCATAGGACGCAACCAGTAAGATCGTAAGGTAAAACTTTGTCACAACTAGGGAAAATAAATACAAAGACAAAAGGCACTTGAAGCCCCGAAGACAAAAGATTGAGCACTGAAAAATGTACGGTAAGTCAACTAGAGTCACATAGCCACCAAAATACTACCAAAACAGGCTTTAAACTTTTTCCGATCTTTCACCTGAATTAACATTGGGGGTAGCTATTCAAACGATGAATTGAAAGATGATTAGTATATTATTCATGTAGAGACACCAGTGCTAGATTACACTTGAACACGACTACATCCACTAAAAACAACAGATGATATATTGTCTGATATTTGCTACGAAAACCTAGTAGTCGATGTTTATGCCACATCTTATCTACATGTGCCCTTTAGCGCTCTCACATAGGTCGCATGTTGAACTAGGCATGGTGAATATTTGTTACCATAAATTTTGTTGATATATGAGATTTCATTAGATGTTTAAGGTAAATGCTAAAATATATGCAAGTGGGATAAAAACAAAAGCTATCTATTCGATGAAGAATCCCTTTTGAGAGAGTATCAGAGGCTGCAAAAGCCACTATCTCCTTGGATTAGATTACGTGATGCTTTAGATCTAAGTGAGAAGCCTCGGACATGAAGCTAGGGATAATTTTGTGTGGTGCATGACGGTCTCGAAGTCAAAGGTGAACTCATCCTTCTGCTCACCAATGAGCTAGATAGCACCCTCCGAATCAATTTCAGGGTTAGCCTAGACAGCAACAGCACGGGGCCAGGAGTTGGTCGAATCCGGAGCTTTGGGGTCAACGGTCAGCGTGGGCTTCCATTCATTAGCCTCATGGTCAACATCAACAGCGCGGGGCCAGGAGTTGGTCGAATCCGGAGCTTTGGGGTCAACGGTCAGCGTAGGCTTCCATTCATTAACCTCATGGTCAACATCAACAGCGCGGGGCCAGGAGTTGGTCGAATCCGGAGCTTTGGGGTCAACGGTCAGCGTGGGCTTCCATTCATTAGCCTCATGGTCAACATCAACAGCGCGGGACCGGATGTTGGTCGACTTGGGACGATCAGACCACATAGGCTTAGGGACATCATCCTCATGCTCAGCATCAACAGCACGGGGCCAGATCCACTTAGTCGACTTGGGAGGATTGGGATCAATGGTCAGCATAGGCTTAGGAGCATCACCCTCATGGTCAACATCATCAGCGCGGTCCCAGATCCACTTAGTCGACTTGGGAGCATTGGGATCAATGGTCCACATAGGTTTAGGGACATCACCCTCATGGTCAACATCATCAGCGCGGTCCCAGATCCACTTAGTCGACTTGGGAGCATTGGGATCAATGGTCCACATAGGTTTAGGGACATCACCCTCATGGTCAACATCATCAGCGCGGTCCCAGATCCACTTAGTCGACTTGGGAGCATTGGGATCAATGGTCCACATAGGTTTAGGGACATCACCCTCATGGTCAACATCATCAGCGCGGTCCCAGATCCACTTAGTCGACTTGGGAGCATTGGGATCAATGGTCCACATAGGTTTAGGGACATCACCCTCATGGTCAGCATCAACAGCACGGTCCCAGATCCAGTTGGTAGAATAAGGATCATCAGGGTCAAAGGTCTTCGTAGGCCTTTCGCGAGCAATCAAGGCGGGAAGGGCAGAAACCAAGGCGGGAAGAGCCACAACTGCAGTAATGAGAGTAGAACGCATGGTGGCGGTCGGTGAAAGTGAAGAAAAGGGTCGAAGGTGTAAAGAATGTGGAATGTGTTAGTTAAAGAATGGATGATGTAAAATGTGATGATGCTGAAGTAATGAGAGAAGAGAGGATGATGAGAAGCCTGGTGATAGAAGGAAAGTAGAGTTGATATCGGTGCCCATTTGCCACTTTATATACTCATTCATTGGTCATGATAGCTGTTGTATATTATTCGGATTAGTAGAACTTGTTGCCCAAAACTAGCGGTAAGCATTGAGACCGGTCGATACCGAATTGTGAGCGAATTGTAAGCCATGCTTTGACCACATATTGCCCGGAAGGCTTGACTCAATCAAGCCATGATACTTTTTGATCGAGAAATCGACTTACATATTACGAATGAACTTGGACGCAGACAATTTTGGGACATTATTAGTTCTTCCCTTTCATTGGCTTGTCCGCACTTCCCACCGAACCATCCTTCCTTGTTGGTCAATGAACATTCTTGACGCTTCCACCAAGTCTTCGTTGGTCAATGAAATGCTTTGGAGGGCCGAGGCTTCACTCAATGTCAAGGTTGGAATATAACACTCCAAGGTGCCATTTCTGGGGGGCCTGTTTTTTCGCCAGGTTTTCCAAAGCAACAATCATTTGGTCGTCCGTTCCGGCGAGTGAGCGCCTAGGACACAATGCGCTAAATTTCATGGACAACAACAATATTTCTGTATTAGTTGACTATCTATTTTAACCTACAAATTACATGAAGCTACATCATATAGTGAAGTATAGAAAAACAATACATAAAAGGGCGAAACTAGCACACATTCGAATTCGATATCAACTATGTGTACTCAGTATTGCTCTAGATAAAAACACAATATGATAAGAGAGAAAAGAGTAAAGAATTCCTCGGCTTCCATATTCCAAAATACACAAAGGGTTCGTCTAAGTGAATGATGCCAAGTACTTACAGTAGGTGCCTTGTTATATCTATCCCTGCAGGATCTTATAGGACCAATGTGTTATATGTATTGAGCAAGACAGCCAACCGCTAATGCCGACGGTGAAGATTGATACCTGACTACCGGAAAAGCTATGACCGTTAACCCTAGCGCTCCCCATTCTACCAACTAGATCTGGGACCGCGATGTGGCTGTCTAGGCTAACCCTAGGATTGATTCGGTCGTTGACGTGGGGGCTATCTAAGTCATCGATAAACAGAAGGATGAGTTTACCATTTAACTTTGGGACTGTCATGCACCAATACAAAAAGTATCCCTAGGCTTCATGGCTGACTTCTCACTTCCAGATCTAAAGCATCACTTCATCTAATCCAACGGGATAGTGGCTTTTGCAGTCTTTGATACTCTCTCAAAACGGGTTCTTCGTCATAGTAGCTTTTGTTTTTATCCCACTTGCATCCATATTTTTGCATTTACCTTATATACGCCTAATAAAATCTTATATATCAATAAAATCTATGGTAACCAATGTTCACCATGCCTAGTTCAACATGCGACCTGGTAGTTACATGTACTATGTGAAAGCACTCAAGGGCACATATCGATAAGATGTGACTCTAGAGCATGGCTAGTTCTACTTGGTATTTGGTTGGAATGTGGCATCAACCTGCTGCTTCCACGCGGAATATGCCGTTGTATCGCTTTGTAACACTCGTAAAAGAGAAATAAATATGTAAATGCGGGTTTTTTGTTTATTTGTTTTTATGTTGGGGTGCGTATCCGACTATGCCGTTCTTAACTAGGCACTATGAGATAAAACTAGCTTATACCGTTTTTCATATTTGGCACATCGCTTCTAAAATCCCCAAAAAAACGTCTTGTACAATTGTGTTGACCTTCTTGCAACACAACATAAACATGTTGATATCTAAACGTTTATCTGAACCACAGTATTGTTCTAGGCGCTTTTGTTTGTAATTTGGCTTGCCATGTTAATATGTCTAGGGGAAAACTTTCTCTTAGGTCTTTCTCCTTGCGTAGCTGCGTGCAACTGTCATTGTTAAGTTCAAGTTAAGTTTACACTAAGTAGGTTTAGAGTGGAGAAAACCGGAATTGTCGTAAGCAACATTTAGCCGGTGGGGCTAACCTGAAGTCAATTACATTACAAATTATATGGCCTACTATGCCAAGATACAAATACAGTAGGTCATAACTATCGTAATTCATAACTAGTATATATACACGTAAAGAACACTTGCAAGATTATATAAAGCCGCTCAAATTGTCTATAACTATTAATTCATTCACACCCCCAACAAATCGACCCTATATATATGCTATCATTTATAGTCAGGTTTCATATTGTAATGGTCATATGATTTCACGATATGACCTGTATCATTGTATGGAAGGAACTATTGAAAACAACTAGCCATTGTACTTGGCTTACACTACTAATAAACAATGACAATTATAATAGTATGTCTAGATATTTGCGTTTTGTAGGCTAATAGCTCCTTTGGGAACAACTGCCAGTTTGTTGTCATACGTACAAATATAGACTCTAGAGTAGGGCGAAATAGTACAAAATCACGTACAGATATACAGGGACACATACGACGGATAACGGCAACATTCCATCTTACTATTACTACATCTAGCCGAAGCAATCTATGAGCTAATTGGGCTAACATATGACCCCTAGCATATACATATATGAAGATAAAGAAAGAGAAAACAAGGCTGTAAGAAAGTAGTGCTCTTTTCTTGTTCTTGTTGATGTCTCAGTTTCTAGAGGCACTATCGCAAGATATCATAGGTTGATCCGGTGATGAAATATTACCAAGAGGCTTACAAGGGTCATTAGGTTTCACGGCATCTCAAACGCAGATGCGTAGTTGTATGATAGTTGACAGACAAAAAGAAAAGATAAATGAGATAGCATGTTCCGGACATGAGCGACTGGCTGATGTCCAATAAATACCATGGCATGTTTCGGACATGAGCGACTGGCTGGTGTCATCTTCTAGCTAACTCCCAGGTGGTCAGCGATTGCAGGTATACGTAGATTCAAGCTTTTCTTATGACTTTTTAGGGTCCCGCTTCGAGGCCAAGAGAGCTCTCTGTTTAGCACAACACCCGAAGGTAAGTAAGCCTGCGGGGTTCCAGGATTAGCTACCTGGCCGTTTTTAACAACACAGACTATAAAGCTAGTCCGAAAAGCTGGGGTCACTCCGGCGGAGGAGCGCATGTTAATCATATTTTTTTTTTTTTTAAAAATTCATTTATGATTGTTCATCATAGTTATCTTCTAGTCTATCTTTCTCACCGTCTACACAACTATACTATACCTGTATGTATACAGACATAGCACAGCATACATGTAGCTCACCAAGTACACCAGGTGCCCTTCTTCTTTTGCATTAATCAAGCTTGTTTACAAAACTTGACAGCAGGCCGAACAAAAAGTATACCAACGAAAAACCTTACATATGTACATATGTTCTAAGTCCAAAAACGACTCCTCCGGACAGGCTTGAACTGTCAACCTCCTGATGTACTGTAACTCAACCCTCAGAAGAAGAGATACTTTAACAGTCAGACGCGCTAGCCAATTGCGCCACAGAGGAATTTGTATTTGCGATGATAAATTGACTGTTTTTGCTATACTTGATTGAATCTTCCTGATTTTTTTTTAAATGCACAACCTTCCCTCCTACAACCCTCGGGGGGGTACCTTTGAGTTCGAGTACCTCCCCCTCCGTCCAAAGACGAATTTTTCCCCTTCGTCGTGGGTTTTAAGAGCGACCAGCACATATCCCCAATGCTGCTGTCCATTCTCGTTTTCTTTTTCGACACTTGTCGTCTTCGAAGCACCGTTTCGTGAGGCCTTGAGCCCGATTTCCCCTCTCGAGGGATGTTCTCACCAGCGACCGACCCCGCACCTTTTCGATCGTTGGTCTCCCGAGTCTATCCACTCACCTCAGGGAGCCACACTCACACACGGCGGGCAGCCTTTTGAAGGTTCCGGATGCCCGACCCCGCGGCGCGGGAATCTTGTCGCTGTTGCTTCATCCATAGCACCCGACTCGATTACGCCAAAATTTTCATTCTTACGGCCACGATTACCAGCCTCTTGGAGGCTCACTGAATAGTGGGGATGGTAGCTCCACTTAGGAGTTGGTTTTGTGGATCTGTCTTTTGGGGAATAGTTTTGTGGATGCACTGGTTTTTTTTTTTTTTTTTTTTTTTTTTTGTATTTGTTTTTGTTGCTCATAGTGGAGGTATGGACCACTAGTTCTTCGGGGCTAGGGGACGGTCTCGTCCCGCACATACAAAGCTATCGAGTTTGTCAAGCGGAAGACGTTAAATATCTGTCCGGTAACCAACCCGGCGTCGTATGATCTTAGTGATTTAGGTAGACGTTAAATATAATCAAATCAAATCAAATCAAATTTTTTTAAATGCACTGCCAGTGTACTGTACCACGCCAACTAGGCTTTTGCACATCCTCTCCTCGTTCCCAAACATGGAGATGATACTGAAGGACCTTGATAGAGCCGCCGCCATTCGGGCTTCCACGGTAGACTCCCGGCACCCGCTGTGCATCACAGAGATAGAAGGACACATCGATGTGTACAAGAAATTACTACCGGTGCCGATTAAAGAGTCGAACAGACTCTTCCCAGAAGAAAAGGGCCCCCGTGACTGTCTGCCACCGCAACTAGACAAAGAAGAAGCCGCCAAACATCATGTGAAAGAGGTGGCTGAGACAGACCCGAAAACGTTATGGGTTTACTCCGATGGTTCTCGCGATGAGAAGGGCAGGACAGGGGCTGGCTGGGCAGTCTTTTATGAGGGCATCAAACTGTGTGAAGGTCTAGGGTCATGTGGCTCTTTACGAGAAGTGGCCGACACAGAGGCTATTGCTGCAGAAAATGCAGTCCAAGCGGCCATCAAGCATGCTCCTCCCGATGCAGGCAGTCTATATCTGTGCCTTGACAATTTGGGTGTTGCACAACGCATCTCCAATATGGCGGGTAAGAATGGAACTTCTCAAGAGGCTGTCAACAAGATCCGAAGCTTACTCCATGAGTGGAAAGGAGGCACTGAGCGTGTAGAGCTAGCGGTCGGTGGCATTAGATGGGTTCCAGGGCACACTAATGTTCCTGGCAACGAGCTAGTTGACAAGTTGGCGAAACAAGGGTGTACGAGCAATACTAAGCTTGTGGACCTCGACCGCGACCATATGTCCCTTGCTTCCGCCCACAGATGGAAAAACGCACAGCTGAATGCCGACTTCAAGTCATGGATAGCGGAGTGCGAGCCGAGAAAGCACCTTGGGGTTCGTTTTGAAACAAAGACTGTCTACAAGGTGGACTGGTTTAAAGACCAGCACAGATCTACGGTGGGACGGATCCTAACTGCCCGGACAGGCCATGGCGACTTTGCGGAGTACCATGACCGGTTCGAACATACGGATGCGGAAAGAAACTGTCCACTGTGCCATCAACGGAAGGAACCTTTCCATCCCTGGGCGTGCCCCAGAAATAAGAGACCACTCCGGACTAGCTTTGTCAAAAAGCTACTTCGGAAAGAGAGCTCCTGCAAGTATCTTGCCAAGAGATTAGAGGTGAAATGGAGGCATTACAGAGCCCATGCGCCTAGAGAAGAAGCCCCATCAGCGGGCCAGACAAGTACAGCGGAGGGGGGAAGTGACTGAGGATGTTTTGGTGTGGTTTTTGTTTATGTTTTTGTATGTTTTATTTGCCTTACTGTTCGATGTTTTGTTTTTCATGTTTTACAACCTTTTTCCTTTTTCTTTTTTTTTTTTTTTTTTTTTTGTATTTGTTTTTGCTGCTCATAGTGGAGGTATGGACCACTAGTTCTTCGGGGCTAGGGGACGGTGTCGTCCCGCACATACAAAGCTATTGAGCTTGTCGAGCAGAGGACGTTAAATATCTGTCCGGTAGCCAACCCGGCGTCGTATGATCTTAGTGATTTAGGTAGACGTTAAATATAATCAAATCAAATCAAAAATACAAAGATAACTTTAAATATCTGTCCGGTAGCCAATCCGGCGTCATATGGTCTTAGTGATTTAGGTAGACGTTAAATATAATCAAATCAAATCAAATTAATACAAAGATATCACGTATATTAGGAGAAACTTACGAAATATTAAAATAAAAGAAACAATGTGGATAACTAGTGCCTACATATGCAGTTATTAGGATTCTATATAGACTAGCTTATACTTCATACAGATACAGAAGTCAAAAAGGCCCAAACCCAGAACATGAGCGTTAGAGTGGCTCACTTAAAAGACTCTGTGCACTGCAGTAGTCCAGTCGAACCACATGGGTTAAAAAGCGCCTCCTGTTTTGCCTTTGACAAAGGTTATCTGCCTTCATCCTCTGAAAGCTTCCTCCTCTTGTTAGATGAAATATCACTCTCTGTTGGAAGGATATCGGCTCTGTCAAAGTCAATTACTGTGATCTCTCCATTAGCCCCTTGCAGTATATTTGGCCATCGGACATCGCCATGAACCACCCCTAGGTTACGCATCTTTTTCAGAGTAGAGCTGACTGTGCTGGTGATGTCTGCTTTAGACTCCTCCGTGACCGAGTTTGGTTTGACTTCTGTACCACCATAAGATAATAACATGAAGTAGACGATTCGTACATCAAACCAGTAATAGTATGTCTGACCCAGTGCCTTGAGGTCAACAGAGCCAAGACAGACTGCAATTCCATGACCTTGTAGTGGCTTTAGCTGATTGTAGACAGTCACCTCTTTCTGTAGATCAACAACACGCCCTCCAGTAACACCCTTTGCAACAAAGGTATAGCCAAGTTGCAGTAGTGTTATCTGAAATAGAGCACCACAAGCACCCTCCTTTCCCAAAACCACAACACCTTTTTCCAAGCTCTTAGAAAGTTGTTGACGTAGGAGATCCATGAATTGTTGGTGTGTAACGGGGTGCTTGTTCTTGCTCCGTATCATACTGCGATGTAATGCCACGTTGGGGCAACGGCTGTCCAGATTCCTACCATTCATGAGTGATAACAGACACAGTGATGTGCAGTATTCTCTTTGAAGATTGGTCTCTGTGCTGCCATCAGCAGGTGCTTGGTGTGATGATGAGCTGCCATGATCATGAGAAGGGCCACCTGTGCTGCCTGCTCCGCTAGCACCGCAATCGTCACCACCATTACCACCACCGAAGCCTGCTCCCCCATCACGTTTGCTGTGTGACCGAAGCACACGGTGTGGCACACTAATCTGAGACATTTGTCGTTTCCTGGATGAAGCTGTCTCCTTGAAATTAGGGTCTTTTGGGGTACGTCGGTACTTTAGATTAGGATCCGTTTCCAAATCCAACTCAGCACCACTGATATCCTGCAGAAGTTTGTTATAATCAACTTCCCATTTCTCACACTGTTTGGCTGCCTTTGTTCGTTCATCGTTGCCATGCTGGTTCGATTGGAGGGCAAGCAGTGTGAAAAGAAGGACCTGGCTTAAAGAATTACTGTAGATATGGTCATCATTCGCCTCAACCTCTCTTGACGGGTGTGCCAGGTGGAAGTAAAGCACAGTCGGCTCAGCCCAGTCAATCTTGAGGAACACAATACAATCTCCGTTAGTCAAATAGCCATATTCCAATCCGGCCTCTAACATGTAGTGATATGTCTGCGTGACAGCCGCTGCTGAGAAAAGTTCGGAGTAGTATTGAAACCTTTCAGGCCCAACAGTAGGTATCGTTGCCCTATGAACAACCTCTTGACTGATGTTCATTTTTCGTAGCCCTTGTTTAAGATGCGTATTGTGAAGTTTGCAAGGTGCCTTGTATTCGATGACAAAGACAACCCCTTTCCGGTCTGACTTTCTAGTGACACAATTCTGATACGTACGCACACTTGCATCCCGCTCCTCGCCATCCCCGTTATCATCTAGCTGACGGAGATTACTCACTGTTGTGTGGAATTCCACATCTTTGAGAAGAGGAGGGATGCTTCCTTTTTGAGAATGGAAGTTGGAGAGCCAGGACAAGATAAGCTCCACGGGTTTTTCAATGGTATTGTGCTGGACAGAAATAAGAGAAGGTTCATCTCTAACAATGTCGGTGCGGACTCTATGTCCTATAGTCTCAAGGCCATGCAAGCTTTCAAACAGTCGCTCTTCACGTGAACTGAGAGCTTGAAGTTGCTCAATCAAGCTGTCCTGAACTGATTCAAAGGTGGCCCATGGTTTAAGAAGGCCAGGACAGTGCCTTCTAGCAGGTTTGGTAGAAGGAGTCCTAGTTGTGAGGACATCGGAAGTGTCGAGTCTGGTTTTACAGAATACAAGTGTCTGGCAACCTCTCAGGTATTCCTCGATAGTCGTATTTTGAATTTGGCGATTCATTTCTGCAATTGCAGCGTCTCGCTGTGCATGCTTTTGTTTATTCTCTGCAATTGTAGCGTCTAACTGTGCAAGCTTTTGTTTATTCTCTGCAATTGTAGCGTCTAACTGTGCAAGCTTTTGTTTATTCTCTGCATCTATAGCTTCTAACCGTGCAAGTTCGAGGCGGAGGCGCTTCAATTCCTCTACCGATTCTTCGGATTCATTGGACATGTTGAAAAAAAAACATGGGTGTGAAATCGCCCAAAAGGTAGTCGCTGATGTAGAAGTATCTTAGGATGATATGATCAGTCTAACTTGGTTGGTGTGATGATGGTGAATTTAGGATAAGTTGTTGGCTAACTATGTATTTGATTTAAAGGAAGAAAATGAATTACTAAGCTAAGTATTGTTAGGGTTGGCCTGGGCCAAACTGGGCCCACTATTCCCCCAGGCTGCATATGGGTGGACTTTGATGTATTTTTATGTAGTGATTACATGCCTAATGTCGACAGCAAGATTATACCAAGTTACGCCTATAACTAGCAGAGGCGCTACTTTACCTCCACCTCCAAACTTACAAGGACCTGAGACTTTCTGCAAGCCCCTTTGAACTGTCTCTCCCAAGAAAGACACTGGGCCGGCTACTGACCGCCCGATCACATCACGGAGACTTTGTGGACTACCACCTTCGCCTACATCATGCAAACTTTACAGATTCATGTTTTTGTGGGAAAAAGAAGGACCCACTACACTTCTTCTACTGCTGGAAGGGCAAACGTCTGTCAAAGGTTTTCTCATGAAGACCGTTTCACATCACCATAGACAATACCCTATCCACACAACAAGGGGTCATTGATTTCTGCAAATTCATCAAGGAGACAAACTTCTAGATATATCCCTAACCCTTAGGAAGACAAAGGGAGGAAAAGTTTAGTCAGGCCTTCTCATCGAATATCTCTATTCCATTGCATTTCTGTTTTCTGTTTTTTTTCTTTTGTAATTTTCTGGGCCTCTCGAAGTCTAACTATTCACTAGGGCCATCCATATGAAGACGTAAAATGAGATATAGACAAATATTTAGAATTTAAACCGTCAATTTATTAATATCAACCCTAAACCCTAGTATATGTCACAATATATATATTTTAGCTTAAGCTGCACTTCCTGCATTCCACTTCAACACCTCAAGGAGGCATTTTTTTCTTGGATATAGACTCTCTTTTTCATTACTCTTGGGGATTTAACAACACATATAGTAGACCCTAAAAAAAATTCCCTGTGGTTTTTTTCGAACTTTTTTGTTTTCGATCGTCCGGAATTCCCCATTCCAAAGTCCGTGTAAGAAAACGATGATAAGAAAAAAAGGAAATTTATGAATTGTTTTCTTCTTATTATTTTCTTTTGATCCATTACAGAATTGACTTCCGCCGTCAGACGTTTTCTTGGCATATATAATTTCTTCCGTGAGACAAAGAATATTTGCCATCAACTTTCAAGAGGTCTTTTTAAAGGCTTTTTTTTGTGTACAGCTAAGAACTTTTGATCACATATATTATAATAATTCACAGAACATATAGATTTACTTTGCCAAAAAAGGTGTGTATATATAATGACCAACATGAAGCTATAAAATACTAAATTTAAATAATATACTAGGGTAAGAAAGATGAGAAGATGAATGTGGCCTTTAAATGCTATGTATGGGTAAATGCTGACCATATTTCCAACTAGATTTTCATAACAAATAGCTCTACTTTATGCTGAGCTGTATAGTAACATAACTGTTGTACTGGTATGCATAGGTCTTCATGGTGATGCTGACTATCAAGAGTGAGAATGTCTACACAGTTTCACCCGTATGACTCTTTTTCTTTTCATCATCACTATCACTACGAGCTGGAGCTGAAGATGGAGGCAACGGAACTGGCCGGCCAACCACTTCGTTTCCGCGGAAGAAGATGATTACAGCAGTCAATGATGCTAGGCCAAGTGAAAAGTTGACCCAGGACGCGGCATGCAAACCTTTAAGTGAGGCACTATCCCATTCAACAACAGAGCCTGCCTTATTCACCGGAACTCCGCGCTCACGAGCCATAACAGCGGTTTGGATGGCTGTGGCTATAGCAAGACCGATTGAACGGCCTACCTGGCCTGCTGAATTTACTAGTGCACCACCAAGTGCTTGGTCCTCCTGCGGCAAAGACTTTGACGTGAACAGCGTCATGGAAGGCCAGGTGGTGTCGGCACCAAACACAGACAAGATCATAGCAATGAAACCCCAGGCAAAGTATGATACATGTGGGTTAATGGGTACAGCAAAGAGAAGCGAAGCAGTGCTATTGCAGATGTTGCCAAACAAGAGCAGATAGAATGTGGGTACACGTGACAGAAGCTGTGAAACGAAGAAAGCCACGATAAGTCCCATCATACCTGTGGGAAGAAAGCGGTACGTGGTTTGAAGTGTCGATAAGCCCTGGAAATCTTGGTAATAAATGGTGGCAATAACGAGAAAGTTGTTGAAGCTGGAGAAGAAGAGACCCATGATGACGACACAGGCAGCAAACTTGGTGTTCTTGAAGACGGAGACTTTCATCAGCGGTGGTCGAGAGGTACCATTCGATTCCACAAGCTTCTTCTCTTGGTAAGCCTGCCACCAGGCAAACACTCCAATCAGGATGAAGGATAGGACTATGAGCACATGAACCCATGGCGTGTGCCACCCTACCACATTGCCTTCAGTGAGTGCAAAAAGCAGACACAAAAGCGCACAGGTGATTAGCGCGCCGCCTGTCCAATCGATGAGTGCCAGGCTGGAGCGACTGTTCGGTGGCCGTGGTCGTGACGGGGTTACAGGAATGACAAAGTAGGCGTTGACAGTGATTAGGGCACAGACAATAGCCATGACACCAAACACCCATTTCCAACTGGTGTACTGTGAGATGATACCAGCAAGCAAGTTGCCAAAAACACTACCAATGGGCGCACCAGCAGCGTACACACTGAAAGCATAGTTCTTATAACGGCCGGGCTTGAACACGGTGCCCAAGATACCAATGGCAGTGGGCACATTGGCGGCAGCACCTAGACCCTGCAGGCCACGGAACAGATTGAAGGCAATCTCGTTGGGGATGAATGGGTTGACTGCCAGAATCACAGCAACCCAGGCAGAGCCGGCGATGAAGATAAGACGCTTGCCGTAAACATCGGCAATGCGGCCCATGAGTAACAAGAAGCAGCCAAAGGTCAGGGTGTAGGCAGAGATAATCCATTGTTGTCTACTTTGGGGGATCCCAACGGCATCACCAATGGTAGGCAAGATGATAACACAGGCTTGTGCGCTGAAAGTCTATACGAGAGAAACAAGATTAGAATGTGAGATCTTGGCAAAGAAGCGAATGACAAAAAGCAACTATAGTAAGCAGATGGGTTGAGGCGATACTGCGCTGATAGTGATGAAGTTGCAAAACGAGCAGATGCGCCTTTGGCTGCCGAAAATAAGCTACTGCAATATATGCGGACACCCTATCATCCTGTGCTCTTGCTCGAGGAGGGTGTTGGGTTGGTTATTCTTATTGTCGGACGATTTGCATGCCCCGCCAATATACAATTGCAGATATAATAACCTGTATATGCGCCCTGCGGAGACATTACTCAAACAAAGACACACTGTTGGCCATGGGATGTAACCGTTGTCGGCCCCTGCTTAGACCAACACTTTAGCGTAAAGAAGCTTAAGTTATGACAATTTGTAACAGCTGATGAGCGCCCGAATGTAAGCCTGCGTGGGGATGCATATTCGACCAGCCATAGATGGCTTGCATGGTAACGACCGAGGCACAGTACTTTCGATACTAACATGCTGTAGTAACACCATTGGCCCGGGAAGTAGATACTAGGGAGGCATCCTTACAAGCCAAAGAAACCGCTGTTTTGTGGCTGTCGGAATTCGCAATGACGCCGGCTGCGTCAGAGACGGTTCCACTAGGATACCATCTCTCAAGCCCAGAAATAACAGGATCTCGGAGAGAAGTGAGAGAAGGGACTTCATCGACCTGGCCGCAAAAAGAACTTTGTTTCTAGAGTCTTTGCGGCTAGTGCCATAAGCATTGCCAAGGGTATGTGGCGTGGGATCTTCATCGTAATGAGATAACAATAGCAGCCAACTCCAACAGGACCAGTTGCAAAGCTTCGATGGGCCACGGACGGGAAAGCCACGACAAAGGCACAAAAGAGGGACACAACAAACATCGTGGTACTTACATTCATGAAGCTGGCACCGGCGAGTGTCAATACCAGTGCTATGCAACGGCCTTTGCTGAAAGGCAGCTCAGGCTCAGGATGTTCCATGATACTGCTGGAGTCGGTCTCAGCAACAGTATCTTCGGCTGGCTCATCTCGAGCCCTGCCCGCAGCGACATCTACCTTGACACCTTTACTGGTCTTGGTGCTGATGCCCCCGGAAGAGCTTGGCTTAGAGGTGGGGCTATCAGATGCCGGAGTAAAAGGCGCCGGTGATACCATCATGTTGGATGGCGATGGAGGCACCGCCGCAGCGATTTCAAGAGGCTGTGGCTGACGGGCCATTTCGAAAGATGGATAAGGTCAATGATATGAAATGATTGCTTGACTGAACAGGAACGAGATAGAGAGGACAGAAAGATAATGGAAGAAGAAGACTATGAGAGGGATTTGGGTTGAACGAAAATGATGTTGTGGGAGGGCCCTATAAGGAAGGTAGAGGAAGAAAGAGCAATAGAAGCAATTTCCCGGAGAAGGGAAGTGGTCGTCTTTATTGCCAAAAGAAAGAACGGCTTCACTCTTCTGGTGGGAAAGAAGATAAGAAGAAGGCGGGAGCGGTCCTGTCTACCACCGACGCCGACAAAGACCGTTTTGGCTAGGCTTAAATTTTAACGTATTTTATTGTAGGAATCTGCCACATCTGGCTATATGATGAACGAAGCGGAAGCTCGCTGCTGACTGACTGCCCAATTAGATGCAATCTGGAGATACAAGCAGCAGATATCACGGCGTGCAGTACTAGTGCGGTGTAATGCGGCTTGCTATGTGGTGCTCTCCGTCTTTCTCTTACTTCGGTTAGCAAGGAAAATAGGGCGTTACTTGTTGATATGACCAGAGAGAGAAAGAGGCGTTTGTTTATCTCGCCCGAGAGGAGGGTATGTTGCTTTTCAACAGGGCCGGAGTATAGAATATCTTCCAAAGAGCAATTATTTGTAAGCAGGGCATGTAGCAAGAAAGAGTCTAGGTATCATCGTAGTGAACATGGAAACAATCGGTCAAAAAAGGTTCATGTCCTAGCCACTAATAAGCACCACTTCTGTTTAGCCACCATGGAATAATGCCATAAATCCCAACTTGACACTAAAAGGAATCCTAGCAGAGGGACAAGCTCACATTTTTCAAGTAGTAAAAATTTAACGTTAACGAAACGACTATCTCTTCGCCATACTTTGCTCGACTAACGAATCATTAGTCACGTTTCTTCTATCATCATCCTGTGATCAGATAAACCTGAGGCCCTGCCTGGCCTTGAATACGACGCCAGTGCGGTCTATGCTCCGAGCGCCAGAAGTGAGCACAGGAAGGTGAACCAAGCCTGTAAGCACTTTACGCTTCCATTGAAAATGACGGTCAGGGAAGTGTGGCTATCCCGTGATCCATGACACCCATCTGTCTATTAAGCAATCAACCGATCCATCAGAACCATGGCCAGAGTATGGCTGGCCGTCCGGTCTCAGTTTTCCCTTCTTTTCTCGCCTCCCGAACACGCCATCGAGAAGAGCCTCTTCCTTAGTTCTGATGCCCCAAGACAGCACTTCGTAACGCCCTTCCTATATCGCACAATATGCTGAGTGGCCTATCCTGGCTTGGTTTTTGGCCTGATTCTTCAATGCAACTATCAGGGAAACCATCACTTCTCCACTGTTTCTCTCCATTCTGCCCATATTAATCTGGGTTTTATGCTGGGATAACCCTACACTAAAAACCATTGAGCAGTCATGCCATTGGCGGCAATTAGAAACGGCAAATTGGCTAGCTTTGAATAGTTGTTGTCCAATTCATCTCTGTATACAGATACTACGTGTGTTGTTGTATATTTATATCGTGGTACATAGTTATGAGTCGAGTGAGGTTCTTGTAGGTGCTACATAAAGGTGAGACTCGACTTGGTCATTCGTAACCGGGTTAATAAACTTACTCTTCAATCCTTTTTTTTGCTGATATGGTCAAGGGAAGCCGATTGCCGAGCTCCAGCTGTCAGAATTTGGTAAATCATTCAGTTCGAGCATTGTGTTGTACCACCACAGTTTAAAACGTTAGTAGTATTGTCTGATCGCTAATGATACTCTACACGGTTAGTGAAGATCACTATGACAAAAACATAGATAATACGTCTTCTTATTGTCATCGCTCTAGGAGGGATTGATTGTCAATTTGTTCCTTTCGGCTTGGTCAAGACTTTGTGTGGTCGGAGACATCTAAGGGTTTACTTACTTGAACGTAACCCTTGTTAAAATGAACCCCGCTAGATCTTGACGTTTATATCGTCTCCTTTTCTTTTTCGTCAGCACACGACAATTTCCATACCTCGAACTCGCCAATCAACATGTCAGACTTCGTGGCATATCCGTGGCTCAAGCCTGAAGAGTTTGCCGAGTGTTGCCACACCTTTGAATCCCGTTACTGCCGGGCAAAGCTAGGGCCCAACCGCCGTCGATGGAAGCTTTCAACTATAAGAGCAATGGACCTCAATGGCATGGGTGCTGGCGGTTACGTGACATACCTTCAAATCATCGTTCCTATCCAGTCGACACAGGACTTTGACGGACTATCTGACGCTCTAGCCAGCTTCAACATGGAAGCGCAGTCCGATGGCTTGCTGGATCAGGAGATGGAGATGGATGAGATACAGGACTCTGCGGTGTTGAGGAGTGCCGCGGTAGAAGAGAGTCATATCGTTGGCAAGCTCACATGTGAAATCCATCTTCATCCAACATATCGTACCCCGTGCCTCTGGTTCACCATGAGTGACCTGCCTATTGACGAGTCACCACTTGATATTGAAGTTGTTTTCCGCAGATTAATCCCTCCGAATTTCAAAGAATCTATGAGGAGGCCAGCTATGCATAGTGCGGCGATATCTATAGATGTAAGTTACCACCATGAAGATAATCACAGAATATTCCTTCTCCTCTTATTATTTCATATACAAGATACAAAGGAAGAAAACAACTTGAATCCATCATTTCAACATGCACCGTCTAGAAGATTCCAGACAAAACAAAGAGAGGAAACTTATAAAAGAGCCCAATGCAAAAAAAAGAGATATCAAAAAAAAAGAAAATCCAAAATGCTTCGAAATACTCCAGATCCCATGACATGGCCCAAATGCTAGTAGAGGTCATTGAAAACAAAACAAAGAACAAACCTGGCATAACCGCATCCCTGATTCCTCAAATAGTCTTCATTCGAGTCATTAAATATGTGTATAGGTACATAGTCGCTAACCATTCTGTTTCTTGCTCGTCCCTTCTTAGCACCATCCAGTAACGAGTGTACCGGCCTTTTTTGTCCATCCATGCCTGATTGGTGATAGGATGAGGGACTTCTCTGAGATATGTAATAAGGAGAATTACTTGATGTTGTGGCTAGGAATAGTCGGTGGCTGTGTTGGCATATATGTGCCGCACGAAATGGCCAGGGGCGACATATGAACATGAGTTCTTATCAGCGAAAACAGGGAGATACTAGGACATTCATGCCCGAATGGCAGCGAGATTGCCGTGCCGGGCGTCTAGTCATCATCACTGTCCTCTTCCATAGCAACATCGCTGTCGCTAGCATTAGAATCCTCATCACGGGTTCTCTTTTGTCCTGTTGCCGGAGTTGAATCCCGCATTGCCGTGTCTGCCGCAGGCTTGGCCTCCACAGGTTTGGCGCCGGGTACTGGGGCGTTGAAGATGCTAGCCTGGAGTTCGGTGACAGCAACCTCGGTTGCGCCATGCCCGGAACCGGGCATCTTGAATGTGCCGTCCAGTTTGGAGATAAAATGTGACTTGGTCTTGGCGTATTGAATTTTCTATAGTTTTAAAGCAAGACGCCGGTTAGACGATTTATATTAATATAACCTTTGTAAGACGGTAATACTTATACTTACCATTTCAAAGCCAAGGAACTCGAAGCCTTGCAGAGCACGCATGGCTTGTGTTGCTGTTTGCATATCGCGGTACACAATATGCGCCTGGCCACGCATTTTCATAGTCTTTAGAACCACCACATCGAGGACCGCACCGTATGTTGAGAACAGAAGGTAAAGTGCCGTACGCAAATCGGGTTTGGTGATTTTGGCTGAGGGGATGTTGAAGACATAGAGGCTATTATGGGTGACACAACAATTGTTAGTAAGGAGGTTACTTGATGGAACTCTCATGTTTTGACGTACGTTTGGTTGGGAGCTATGGGCTGAGGCTTAGCAGCACCATTTGCGGTGGCCGCCTTTATAGGCACAATAGGCGCCATTATGATAGTGTGTTATTTGGAGTTGTGTTGTGTTGGTCTGAAACGATGTTACAAGTCGTAGCCTTGCCCGGGAAGGCTGAGAATTGGGGGAAAAAAATATTCGGGAGAAGACCGTGAAGGGGACCGATAGGCCGAGACAGTACGAGAAGACAGCGCACAAACTTAGAGACAGGAAATTGGCTAAATTAGCTGTAATATATATTGCAGTCATATAGGCAGAAACTAACAGAAAATACTTTTTTTGAAGCGGAAAACTAACGTCGTGACCGCATTTCGCATCACAAGCTTGCTTTCAGACCTCTGATGCTGAAAATCCAAGCCCATTGACACGACAGCTGTCAGATGAGTAAGCTGCCCCACTAAAGCTCAATAGCAGCTGTCAGGCGCAGCACGACCGGCGGGGCCAGGACAGCATATTCAATTGAAGCTCCCAAGCTTACCTAAAGGCATCATGCTGATTTATTGAGCTGTACATTAACATTGGCGATAGTAGAGAGCTCCTCCTATTGCTTCAATCGATTGTTCTAACCATTTATACACTTTTACTCTGTATTTCCGCCCAATTTCAATATGTCGGGCCCTGAAGTTCACCACCTCTTCCACAATCCCATCGCCGATCACTCTTTCTCGGCTGATCGTCGTCTGTTGGCCGTAGCCCGCGACTCTTCCGTAGCGCTTTATGGCAAGGCTGCCAACTCGTTCCGCCAGGTTGACGAGCTGAAGGGTCACGATAAGACTGTTACTAGCGTCGATATCGCCCCTAACTCTGGTCGCATTGTGACTTGCTCTCAGGGTATGTCTAAGCTACTATATAACAACCTCCTCCCTTAACTAGAGCCGTGGAGGGAGACCTAGCGCATGCCATGTCCCATATTACTAACCGTTTTTTCCTGTCTCGAATAGACCGCAATGCCCTAGTTTGGGAACCTTCCCCGAACGGATATAAGCCGACCCTTGTCTTGCTGCGTATCGCCCGCGCCGCTACATTTGTGCGCTGGTCGCCTTCCGAGACCAAGTTCGCCGTTGGTTCCGGCGACCGCGTCATTGCCACCTGCTACTTCGAGGAAGAGAACGACTGGTGGGTATCCAAGCACCTGAAGAAGCCCATTCGCAGCACCATCACCACCGTTGCCTGGCATCCAAACAGTGTGCTGCTCGCTGCGGGTTCGACTGATGCCCATGCGCGCGTCTTCTCTGCCTTCATCAAGGGCGTGGACCAGCGCCCTCCTCCCTCAGTTTGGGGTGAGCGTCTGCCCTTCAACACGGTCTGCGGCGAGTTCTTGAACAACAGCGCTGGCTGGGTTCACGCTGTATCCTTCTCGCCCAGCGGTGACGCCTTGGCGTTTGCTGCGCACGACAGCTCCATCACCGTGGTGTACCCCACAGCTCCTGAACAGCCTCCTCGTGCTGTCGTGACTATTGCCACACAGCAGCTGCCCTTCCAAAGCCTGATCTGGACGAGCGAGGACGAGATCATCGCTGCCGGCTACGATTGCGAAGCTTTCCGCTTTACCGGTGGTGTGGGCGGCTGGCAACTAGTTGGTGGTCTAGAGGCCAACTCTGATGGCGCTCAAGGCGATCGTGAGGAGAGCGCCCTGAACATGTTCCGTCAAATGGATCTGAAGGGTAAGGTTAAGGACGACACTCAACTGAAGACTGTACATCAGAATACTATCTCTACCCTCCGCATGTATGAAACTACTGGCGGCCGCGTAAGCAAGATTTCGTGTAAGTTCCATCAGACTCCCTTGTCCCTAAATTAAGCGAAGGCATGTTGTATACTCTGACACTAACACTCTTCTTTATAGCAAGCGGCGTTGACGGCCGTGTTGTCATCTGGAACGTTTAAGACGCATTATATCTCTCTTGCTTTTTATCTAGTAAGACATCACAGATAGAAACCCCCTTTTTAAAACCGGGGTTTCTAAGCGCTTTTACTACGTTCTTATCTTGCGTGGCATGGTCGAAAATGTGAGAACAAAGGACCTTTTGTCTCAGTGTTAGACACTAGGTCATTGTCTAGTAGCATGTTGACGGTTAAAGTAGTTCTTCTAGTAATATGAAGAAGTGCCTGCCTAGCTTATATACTAAACTATTACAAAATTCGCATTATCCGACATACTACATTGGTTCAAATATCAGATGTCACATCTTACTGAGAGTTGATGTGTCACTTTCTATTGATATTGTACAAGTACACTGTAATCAGCTGAAGTCGTCCGTGCCTCTATTGTTCAGTCATGTTCTAGAAACATTTGCTTTCTGGTTCCAATGGAAGATGATTCTAACTTGCTCATTCCCGCTATTCCCAGTCACAACTTTTGCTTATAAAAAGCCAGCCCCAGTTGAACAATCAGTGTTCTCGTTCCTTTCTACTTAAAGCATTACAACACAATACCTTCAGGTCCAAGAACTCCACCCTTTCAATATCCTATCCTCAGATCGAAAAAAAATGAAACAATACGATATGAATGGGGAACATCCAAGCAAATTCCAGCCTTTGGTCTTCCGAACACCGGCTTGGATTTCGAACAATGCCAACTCGGCATCCTCTTCCAGGTCATCCAAACCATCCGCTGCTTCTCCTACAGTCGCCAGCGTTGAACCTATTTCTCCTCTAACCATATCCTACCTGACCACCCGGGTCACTGCCAACGGCTCTATCTGTGCCAACATTGATGCCATCTCCAGCGAGTCTTCCACTGTACAGGAGCAACTGTTTAAAGATCGCCAGTCCAGCGATACGGAAATTGTTGACAACGAAGTTGGGCCGAACAAGGTTCTAGGCCACGAAGAAACACCTCAGGCTACACACAGATCCCGCATCAATTCTATCCGCTGGCTGCTTTCCACTCCAGATGGCGTTCGCCGTATGTCAGCAGCATATATCACACAGGATTCCCGCGGTGCCCCTGTAGTCAATCTACAGCACCACATTTCACTCTCCCGGGATGCCACTTCAACCAATACCGAAGACTTCCAAACTACTCCAAGGGCATCGGTGTCCGAGTCTACCGATACTACCGAAAGTGATGTAGTCGTCATGTCGACGGAGCCTGAACCCCGCTTGTCGCTCGATACCCAGTCTTGGGCTTTACGGAACCAGGAAATCCGAAATGGTGCTGTGACTCGTCCGGAACAGCTTGCTGTGCCCCCAGCTTCCCCCAATGTCAACGCCCTACAGCTGATCACGCAGATCCACGACGTCTGCGTAGATGCTACTCGGGTCTATCTTCATACCCGCCGGGTCTTGATGTATAAGCGTGATCCCCAAACCCACGACCCGTACAGTATCCAGAATCAGCGCTCACACTCACCGGGTCACTATAAATCGCCCTCATCCTCATCGTTCACAGTGCATTCCTCTGCGAGTCAGCCGCTACATAGCCCCCGAAGCGCCTCACCCTCACGCAGTCCGACCCGGTCCAGCTACCGACAGCGTGAGACGGTTGGCGCATATTCTGCTCGCCACCAGCACCGCAACCATCGGCGCCGCAGCTCTGTAACAGCAGCAGGCAACAGTGCCATCTCGCACAATCTAGCAACAAATATATCAGCCATATGCTCGCTGGCGTGGGGACATGCGGGGCGAGCACGCTTGCACGAGCCACGCGCCGAGCGGTTGGCTGTTGATAACATGGCGGCCCTGCTGGCGTGGAGCGATCGCGTGGTCTTGGCGGAGTATGAAGTCTGGCAGGGCCGCGAGGAGATGGAAGCGAAAGCTATGCAACAGATGCAAGCACTAGGCAAGAACGGCCAACAGCTCGGTCCCGAGATGGTCAGGAAGCTGGTTAGCGAACATTCGGCCGTAGTGAGAGACTTGGAATGGGATATCGTCCTTGGCGTGGCTGCCGCGGCAGTCAATATCTGCATCTATATGGATGACTGGCAGGCTAAGCGCACTATCGAAGCGCTGTTGATGGGGTAAGCTGAGGGGAGAGTTGACTTTCCGAGGCGAAGATCCCGAGGCAGGCCTTGAGCTTAGCTTTTCTTGTTCGTTTTTTTTCAGTGTCAATATTCCAGGGTGAGGATACATCATAGATAGTAGTTAGAGAGAGCATCTTTGTTATTTCATATGCATTCATTTATTAGACTTTGATTTTGGAAATAATCTCCGTCACAGCTGCTTAGGGCAGAGCAATGACCTCAATCTCGATCTGGACGTTCTTGGGCAGAGTCTTGACGGCAACGCAGCTGCGAGCAGGCTTGTGGGCGAACCACTTCTCGTACTCGACGTTCATGTCCTATAAAAAGTTTTCCATGCAGTTAGCAAAGTGAAGCAATATGGTGTGGGGAAAGTCTTTCTCCGTGGGTAGAGAGCTAAATATTATGCACCAGCTCCGCGGAAAACTTACAGCGAAGTCGCCCATGTCAGCAAGGAAGATGTTGACCTTGACGACCTTCTCCATGGAGGAGCCGGCCTCCTTCAGCACAGCGGCCAGGTTCTTGCAACACTGCTCGGTCAGCTTGCCAATGGGGCCCTCCAACAGGGTGCCCTCGGGAGTCAGAGGAATCTGGCCGGAGCAGTAGATGGCCGAGGGGGTCTTGATAGCCTGGGACTATTGGGGAGGTTAATTCGGCGATACTAGAAGTTTTAAGAGCTTCAAGGACATACGTAGGGACCGACGGCTGTACAAAGAGAGAATCATGTTAGCTAGTGCATCGGTATATTGATGGTAAAGTAGAGCAGAAAGCAACTTACGAGCCGGGGCATCCTTAGTGAGAACGTAGGAGAAGGCAGACATTTTGGGCGAGTAGATCGAAAAAGGTCTAGAAGTGATAGATGTAGAAGTAAAAGACGTTAAACGGCGAGACGAAACACGGAGAAGAAAAGAGCGGCTATAAAAGGAAAACATCGAGGACGATAATGAACAAGCTACGATGACTGGTTGGATTTGACGCTTTTCTAATTAGTGGATCTTTATTGTTGAGAGACAGGCCAGTAAAGTAGTATGGTTTATAGGCGCTTTGGCACAGCTTTAGTGGACGGGTCGACTTGGCAAGCTCCGATCCGGCGCTGAGGCCGATGGCGGGGCTTTAGGGTTGCGATAGCATTAGCTATGGTGGGGCAGTCGCGGACACGTGACTAAGGATAGTCCTGGGTTTGAGAGACACTTATACACGAATCAAATGATGTTACAATGTGGTATTTCTTTTTAATACATTACTATAGTACACAAGTGTTGACTGCGAATCATACAAATCATACGCTCTAAAGAGAGCCTACTGATGACCGTGTCGTATCAGCTCCGAATTTCTTAGGCATCAGACACTCTGCTGTCTCGATAGCACCTTCAAAGTTATCCTTATGTAGCAAGAATAAACCCTGGATGGCAGCCATGCTAGTCTGCTTCGTCGCATCACCCTCGAAGAGACCAAGACTCTCCAGCTTCTCCAGGAATCGGGTCTGTCCTGCCTTGTCGGCATCAACATCACCGTAGAACCGCTCCCATATAGTTTTTGCTTGATACTTGGTGACATTTCCCACATACACCATCTGGTCGACACGGCCGGGTCTAATCAGAGCATCGTCTAGATGCTCGATAAAATTTGTAGTCAAGAAGGCAATGCGCTCGTCTTTAGCTGCAAGTCCATCTAGTGCGTTCAGTAAGCCAGAGAATGTCACGGTAGCTCCAGCGTAACCCTCGTTATCCGTCGCCATGCGGTTTGCAAACGCAACATCCGCGTCTTCCAATAATAACAGAGTACGCGGTGGCATCTTTGTCATCAGATACGCCAGTTTGTCGTTGGTCATGCCGATTTCACCCAGATTTATCATAGCAATATTGTAGTCAAGGTCTCCGGCCAAAGCCTGGATGAAGCTACTCTTGCCACTACCCGGTGGTCCATAGAGCAGATATCCGCGGCGATATGGGATGCCACGATCGGTGTACCACTGTTGCCGGGCAAGGAAGTCTCTAACATCATGGGAAATACTCTCCGCAACTCCTTGATCTAAAATCACAGACTTGAGCGGCCGTTTCCTCCGCGGCTCGCCTAACGGCACCCAATCAACACCGCGCGCCGCAAACACGCTCGTTTTACCTTCCGAGGCTTTGATAGCCAATGAATGCGCCTCAGCAAAGACGCGCTCAAACACAGACCGTGATGACCACAGTGTAGTCAGTAGAACCGTCTCATGCGGTTCTCCCGTGTTCATATTAGCCGTACTATGCCGCTCACGATTCACCGCGATGTAGGCACCATGCGCGCGAATGATGTGTCTTCCATATCCAGGCTGTAGGTAAAAGTGCGCCGCGCCCGTGCCGCCTGTCGTTGTACGTTCTAGCGACGTCGAGACGGAGAGGTTATGAATACGCGTGATGCGTGAGGCGACGAAGCCGGTGGCTTCGGCGCGCGGTTGGCCGAGCCATGCGAGGATCCATGGATACGCGGGATCTTGGCGCGAGATCTCTACGTTCACCAAGAGCCGTTTGCGTAGTGCGTGGGCGCCGGATACAACTCCGCGTCGGCCGAAGGCTGCAAGCGCGCCGAGGCCGGCAAGACCTGCACCACCGGCAAATACAGGATTGTCGAATAAGTGGTCAAGCTGGAGGATACTCGCAGCCGAAGACGGCGCTGGTATCGGCGACGTCATACCATCCGAGTGGAAAAACTTATGGTTTTTGGTGGCTCAAGTTCACCTTATAAATGAGACAGGTGGGAAATAGGGTTCCCTATGGCAATGTATGAAATTAAAGAGGTAAGATAAGGAAATAGTTTGGTATGTGATTTTGCAAGTTTGACGCATTCTGAGTTCAAGTCATGACATACAGTATTAAATTCTTCGCTAGTTTTAGGGTTAGTCATGGCCCCACTATCCTGATTGTTACACGATACGACCAATTCTTAGACAAGCAAGAGTTTCCCATTTGGCATTTCCCATACACTACCATACCGCCGTATTAACTAAATGAATCACTTGGCAGCATGTCTATCAACAGTGAAATATTTATTCTGTAGTAGTATATGTATTCTTCAGATACTTTGCGTTGTATATTAAGATTCCATTACCTCGTCCCTACGTGCCGAATAGTCACACGTTGATTTGACGCAAAAACATCCTTTTCCACATTCTGTCCCATACGTTTCCTATTCACGAACTTCCAGATGTGTAGTAGTGGCTTGAATCGCTCGATCTCTCATGCTTAAGACTAACAATGGCTGCCGCAAGCGCACAAGCCAAAGCAATAGCCACGGCTATAGCCAAAAAGACGAATACATTCTTCGGCAAGCCGTATAGCATGAGCCGTTTATTTTTCTCAACGGGCCTCTTTCTCCTTGACGAATTGTATTCTTCCACGGGAGGCTTCCGGCCAATCCAGCGTGCAAAGGTTTTGGACATGGTGGTCTTCTTGTTCTCTCCTGTATCTCTAGCGAAAACACCGGCGCGGGGCATGTCTGAGACCTTGAATGTGAAAGAGCTCTTGGGAGGCGAGGTAGAGGTTGTCAAACCTGCGCTGATAATGGTATTAGTCTTAATCGTGTTAGTGTCGAGACTGTTGCGAGCATACTTGCTAGTCCTGCCGGTATTGCCACTATCAAGGGTCGTCTCCCCTTTGCCAGATCGGAGATTTTTTGCCGGATTCATTTTCATGCTTTGATGTTCTAGGACGGTGGGAGTGCTGTTGAACTTAGATTGCCCTACAGTGAAAACTTCGTCGGAGATGTATATGGAAGATTCTAAAGATGAAGCGCCTTTTTCAAGATCAACATCTTCGGCAGCTGTAGCAGGTACAGTCAGAGGTAGAGGGATGTGTCTAGCACAAGAAGATGGTAGAGGGGGATCGATGACAGGTAAAGACATGACGTTGTAGGGCGCAGATTGGGGCATGACGGAAACGCTGAGTCAATAGAGCAAAACGGATATCAAGAGAGTGTATTGGTTTGGCAAAAGTGATTATATAGTATATAGTTATAACAAAACAAGTTGAAAGTTAGAGAAGGGTATCAAGTGCACAATGGTTAGAAAGGAAAACATGGATGAGAATAAGAAAGATATCAAATGGTTCTGGTAAAGGGATACTTCTAGACATACAAAAGATCGAGACAAAGGAACTTGTCCTCGAGAGTGCACGGCAGATCACAGACTGCACCTAAGCGGGACGTTGCGTATCGCCATTGTAACTAGCAGATTGTGACGGGTTTGATTGGATTATAGAACGCATACCCAGTCTTTGATGGATTATTCTGTTCATCATGCATATACATTGGTGGCACTCGATTTCCTAGTACACTTTACCCAGAATAAGGATCCTATGTGATAGTGCAATCCAGTAAATTACTATGAGCAAGTACAAGTCTAGACTTTTTTCGTTCTATCCACACTTACATGACGACCAAGATAAGAGAAACATCAGTTGAGTATGTGTGTTGGTTCACTTCAAAGATGTCATTGGCCGGGAATATAAACTAGATCACATATTTATAAAACTATGTATGAAGCAAATAACTTATATCAGTGGCGTTTTCTCAAAGGCCCAAGAGTTGTATCAAAGAAAGACGAAACTCCGTGATATCCAAGAGTTGCACCAAGTTCAAAGAAGGAGGCCACGTGCATTTCCCAAAACGAGGGAGATCGAAATTATGTAAGAGTACAGGCGCACGAGGCAATAGAGAGAGAAGGAAGTGAGACCGCCACGCTTCCCAATAGTACTGGCTGTAAAGTTAACGGCCACAATAGCATAAGCATGTATCCGTCCATGGCGCTTATCGAGGCATCAGCTAATACGACAGTTATCTTTCAAAATGGGGTTTCAGTAGCCTACAAGTTATGATGAGAGCGCTTAACATATGTCCAGTATATATGTACATGCCAAGTGGAAACAAGAGTAAAGAATCTGCCATTGACATTGACAGTGCTTTCTTCCATGTTAGTAAGGGTATAAACCATAACCCTGACTCAATAAAGAGAACCCTATTGTGTACGTGGTTGGTACAATTGTAAGTTCTTTGATATGTATAACTAAAAGGGTTCAGGAGGCGAGTTAATGGACTTGACACCTACCCAACAATGTAGTAGAATCTCAAAGGCTTAGCCCTATAACTCCATGTTATGCAGATAGTTAGTAAGGCAAGGACTACCAAAAAGGGTGTGGTAGAAGATTGAGCGGGCAGTGCAAATAGGTTGAGATAAAAAGTATATCAACAAGATGAAGATCTAGGCCCATCAGGCCACGATTCAACACGCCAAAGCCAATATGGAGGTTGTTATTGGGCCAGGTTGTATACAACGGCCAATAGTATGGTGGCCGGTTATATTGATAGCATGTATCTCTCTGGACGGCTGAGCATAAGCTTGTGTTAGCTAGTTTGATATTTAACAGTAAAAAAAGGGTTGAGAAGGGGTCTTTTTTCTAGGACGGCAGAAGGACAAGGAGAACAAGAATAGATTTATCCTAAAAGAACCTTGGTATGATTCATCTGAACAAAAATATACAGTATTGAGATGTCACTTTCAGGGTTTTCGAAAATAATAGTCACCAAGATCGAAGTCTAGAACCCGTTTTATTTTTTGATCGGGAACAAGGCCAGAAAGGAAGTGCAAACCCTAGCAAACAGGGCATATCTTGAGATGAAGCAATCCTTTCCTAGTAGATGTGTAAAGACTATTTGCCTTCTTCTCTTTCCGTGCTGTCCTATTTCCAGCCCCGTGAGTTTTGATAATGGTCTTTTGCTCTCTAATTAATTGTACTTTGTAGCTGCAGATCAGATAGCTGGAATAGCTTGAACAGAAAAACACAGATTCATAGCAAAGCGGTTACCTCGGCATTTTAGTTGCCCAGGGGATAAGTCTAAGGAGTCTAGACTTGGTTAGTGATTGTTTAGTACAGGCCAGGGTTCTTTGAACTCTAGATTAGTTGGTCTTGTTAGTGGACAGTTAGCCACGATTACCGGGAACATATTAAAATGTGAGGCTTTTCCATGTGCGACTGTGATAGCCTCGCTGCAACCGTGACTAAGCAGGGATCAGAGAGCCGATGTGATCATTTGTTTGCGTTTAATTTTGGCTAGAATCCAACCCGTATAGAAAATAGTACGAGACGTTTTGGTTGAGAAATTGATAATGTATATATAGTAACGTGATTGGGAAGGTACAAACAGTGCTGAAATCGAAGCCTTTTTCTCATTAATTTCTGCAGGGACTAGGGCTGGAAGGAAAAAGCCAAAAAAAAAAGACTACATATACAGACATTGTACTAACTAGTCAATATAAGAGGAATGTTTCGATTTTGTGAATTGTGACAGCGCGGCGGATAAAAGCCGGCTTGTTTCTGATCTGGTTGAGCTTGGCCTAGTTTATCTCGGTCAAGACGGCATCAATTGAGGAGACAAAGGGAGCACAGCGACTGCGAATGGGTGATCTCTCTCTTTTAATTTTTTATGTTTTTTTAGGGACTCCTTGCCGTAATGCAAGCTGACACTCTTGGCTCAAGATAACTACGAAAAGTCCGACTAAAAAATAAATAAAATCGATAGGTTGCCTTATGCATTATTAGCCAACTCGATTCGAGAGCCAGCAAAACATGCTCTTTTTTTCTTTTTCTTTCTTTCTCGTTTATTTATCGCCACTGTCGTCAATGTCGACGCATTGTGATGGAGACTGGCATGGCTTTCACCCCAACTTGACGGTCACTCGATCCTCGGAGTTTGCCAGCGGCGTATGACGTCTATGCCGCCTGTAGACGAACAAATGTAGAATTCAGATATGCAGACACATATACTTAAATGCAGACAAATGAGTCTGTTATATTCTCCGACAGTGCTTTCGATGCCCTTTGCTTGGCTTGCCGTCTTTGCTGCCCCATGATCGACTCTGACAGTCTGTCCCATCTCCCCGAAACATGATGCTGCTATTTATGGCCCGCTATGGAACAAATCGACTGCACAATAGACAGCCTGGCTTCAGAGCGCCCAGTCGGCTAACTGCCTGCCTGTCTAAGGAGGAGAATACATCTCAAGAAGAAGGAGGTCTTGTCCTGAGGATATGCCAGTCACTCTCGCCTGGGCCCGCGGCTGGCCCTTTTTTTCCTCTCTTTTTCTGCTTTTTTTCTTTCACTCTAACAACATTGATTAGTTGTTATCTATAAACGAGAGCCCGCAACCAGTACACCCGCCGCTACTAAATTAACAACCGCGGATCGGGTAGCCCTAGGGGCCCCAAGGGGTGGAGAAGCAAGTGATGATCATGCTTGGTAATGGCAAGCAAAAGCAATAACAGGGTTGAGAAATGCATATGAGACGCACTGCTATTGCAATTAGCCTATAACAGACAGGAAAAAAAAGGTATATTTTTTATCCTCATTTTTTTCGCGGGCGGCGGCGGCGTTTGTGTTTCACTGCAATCAATCTAAAGCCAGTTCTGTATGTTTATGTATGTACATGTGTATGTGTCTAAATTAGTCAGGCCTGTTACTCTGCTCCTCACCTGTGCTGCATGCTGTACTGCATATCAGTATGGTATGTTGTCTGGCCCGAGCCAGGCTTTTGGTCCTATGGCTGATAGTAGCCTGGTCCCATGTTTGTGATGATATATTGGATATATCAACATGTCTTCCCCTGACAGTTCGTAGCGTAGATTGCGGCTTAGGCCAATGAGACTGGCAATATAGCAAGAATGTCTGTCATATTTGTCTGTTGTTGTTGTTGTTGTTGTTTTTTGACGGTGAACCAACTAGAGGCATAGTAGGAGAAGCTGGTTAATAGTGCCAGGTCTTGCTTGTCCCATGGGCCAGTTCAGCCTATAGACTTCACCGGGGATTTCATTCAAACCCCTCCTACACCCCCAGACAGCTGGGTTCTGGAAGTCCAAGCCTGGCCAGATTTCCTGATCCATGAGACAAGAGGAGCAGCCTTGTGAATTGTCAGTAAATATAGATTTGCTGGTCCTGCAGACTCACCCTCATCAGCGTCGGACCAATCTTGGATATGCCGCTCGTCAGCAAGATGTACAACTATAATTGATCGAATTGTGATAGTAAATATAGCCGGAAAGCAAGTATACAGGGGTTGGTATGCAGGAAAACAAAATAGGACAGGATGGCGATTAGGAAAGCCTTGTTCTCATACATATGTATGTAGTTGAATATTGACGATCCGGATTCAACGTGACGTCTAGAACTAGCAATTGCCAGACTTGTTTGAACATCACTAGGGCTGAGTCAGCACTTTCATTTATCTCCAACGCCTCCAATCTATTGTTGATATCTTTGTCTTTTGTGCTCTTCTACATCACCAATACTCAACTCTATCCACTGAATCCCGATTTGTTTGTCCATTTTCATCGCTACATTAGCAGCCTGCCAAATTTCACTCCTTCTTCATGGTGCCAATCAAGCCCACTCAATTCACTCCCCTCCTAGGTCAGTTTTCAATTCTCAGACTTGACCCTGTCCTGGCCTGTGGGAGCCACTGAAGTCAACCCTCAGTCTTTCTATCTGTTTTGCTTCGTTATTCTTGTTATTATTGTTTAAATTACCAGCTGCGTCATGATCGTTGCCAACAAAGCTAGACCAGTCTGAGAATAGTAACTACAACCACAGCTGAGATAAGGCCCAGCAGACATTTGACCTTGAAGCTTAGAACCAAAGGGAACAAAAAGAAGCTCTTCGCCTCTCTTGGCTAGCCGTGTTTCTTCTTTGATTTTTTATAGGGCATTTTCCGACCTTGATTATTCCCCGTATCCTTTCTTTTCTCTGGCATCATTTATTAATCATAATAACTTCTTGCCTGTCATCCCATCCCGTAAGACACGACCTCAATCATCTTCACATATAGTCTTCTTTTCTTCATCAACTACTCCTACGCCTATTTTGTATATGCAGTGCTTTGCCTTAGCAACCACAGAAACAACGGCACCACACAGACGCAGAACCTCATAGAAGGGACACTAGACCAGGGCTACCGAAGCTGGCTTTGCATCACCGGCATTGCATTGCATGGTATGGTGCTTTGTGCTTTGTGCTCCGTGTAGTAACAGTACATACATATACAACACCACGTACAACGATACCACTAGGCTGGCCGTCTTTCCTTTCTACCCTTTTTTATCCTTTCTATTTGTATACCTGGGAGTCTACCCACCCTACCTATAGATAGATATACCTCTAACCTACCTGGCTCTGCCGGCCCTCGTTTCCTTCATAACTGCAGCATCTGCCCTTCTTTTGGATTTTGCCGCTATTTTGTGATTGCTACTGTTTCCGTTGCAGTTACGAAACACCGGCAAGATAATCGAAGAAAAGAAGGAAAAAAAAAGACCAAAGCCTCTAGAGCTGCCCTGTCCCACGAACTACTATAACCTCAGGCAAAACCGCCCGTTACAGTAACCCACGGACACTTCAGACAGCGGTGAACCTGGTGGCACTCACACACATTTTCTTGCTCTGTCTTTCTTAGCGGCCCTGAACCCGGTTGCTATTACCTCTTTGTGTTGTTGTCGGCCACCCTACAACTACATTTGTACACAGCCAGCTACCATAACGTTGCGTTGTTTACTCCATCGACCTGCTACTGCGACTCTGAAATACCGCTAGGCCAACGAACGGCACATCTTTGTGAATTCACTCTTCTGTTTCTTCGTCTAGTTTAGTCTGCTCTGCTCTGCCCTGCTTTGTCTGCTTTTTCACTTCTATGCCGACCCTAGACTTGGATCGCTGCCCAAATTTGCTGCAGTCTTGCTGTTTCATATCCCGTGCCTCCTCCTCTGGGATGCGTCGCTACCACTAGTATTCCTAATGAGCGACTCAAAGATTGATATCCCAAGTCTTCTGGAGAAGGGCTCGTTTCCCACACATCGCACCACGCGATCTCGTAGCCCAAACCCGTAAGTTCCATCTATCCTAACATATCCCCTTCTCTTCCCTACATTTTCCTCCCAAGCGAACAAGCAAAGCCAAATCTTCAAATTACCCTCGCTCTCACTTGTTCATCATTTGTATATTAAACAATTGCTTGCGCTACCTTGCCTACCACCGCCGTTTGTAGAGCAAACTGATCCGCACCACAGCCGAATCTTGAGGCTTCATCTCCGCTAACAGACCGCCTTGCTCGCTACAGAATTCCTCCCCGCCATTCGTCCAATTCTCCGCCTATGTATTCCTCATCACCACAATCGCAGTCCGACGGCTTCACTACTTCTTACTCCTCGTCACCATACAACAACACCCAGTACTCGAATTCCAATTCCCACGCTTCCCACGCCCCCCAAAACTCATACGACCGCGGCCGCCACGCCTACGCTGGCAAGCCGCACGATTCAACCTATGCCTCGTCTAATGTAGGTAGCACCTATCGTGACCAATCACCGCCGGTCTCGTCTCGCATACCCACATCAGCTAGACCAAAGGCCTACACTGTCTCATATAACACCGTTCGAAAATCAGCTGTCCCGCCGCCACCGCCGCCGTCATGCGAGGATGAAGCTGCCTCACTTGCTCGTGAGCACCGTGCTTGCGCACCGTTTGAAGACCACCATGGCGTCGTCCGGGGGTCGCCCGACCAGATGCCTGTCCTGATGGAAAACGAAGATTATATTCCCGAATACGTTCCTGACGTCATCGTCGATCGATTCGCACCCGAAGTGCCACCATCAGCAACCAGTTCCACATTCCAGCAGAGCCCACGGTACCCGAAACATGGCTTCGTGCTAGTCTCAGACCCAAAAGCATCACCACCTATGTCACAGCAGAAACCTTCCGTCGATTCGAGAAGAGACCATTCGCGAGTTCACCGTGAGCAACCACAATCGGCCCCGAGACCTTCCGTCAAGGAAATCAACACTCGCTATAAGGAGCGGGAATTGCCGCCAACACCGAAACACTCCTCGCCGACTCAGCCTAAAACACCTCCTAGTCTTGTGAGAGACAGGGAGCGCGAGAGGGAGAGAGAACGGGAAAGTGAACGTGACCGGGAGCGTGATCTTGAGCGTGATCGTGAGTATGACAGAGAACGTGAGCAGCTCCGTGAGAGAGATGGAAGCTATTCATCATCTTACCATATCCGGGGACAGCGCAGTAGATATGACCTGCGTGGCGGTGAGAGTGAGGTGACTGGGTATAGTGCAGCTTCAGGATCTCATTCTAATTACAGCCCTCACTCATCTCATACGAATCTCACTGCACCATCTACAACTCCTTCTTCTAGCACCACAAAAGACACCAATTACACCCATCGCCGCAAAGACGAGCGTCGGTCACCTTCGGCAAATGTTCACGGTTCCAACAAGCAGTATCGCGACGACAACCAGTATCGTTCCCAGTCTAGCAACCCTGGTTACGACTCGCCAAACTCGTCTGCACCACGGCTTTTCGGTCCAAAGCCCGAACCAAGTCGCTTGAATGAGCGTCATGACTCGCCCAAGTACAAAGGCGAATATGTTGTCCCGCCTGACTTCCGTCCCCATTCGGACTCGGTTAGCAGCATGGACCGCTCTCACAATGCTGTCCGTGGTTCGCCAGTGCGCAGTAGCGCTCGTGAGTATGACGACGAATCTGCGCCCGTGCGCCCCAGGTCTTCTGGTGGTCGCCGCCGTGCCGCGTCTATCGTCATTCAAGAAGAAATGCCACGAGTTGTTGGACCCCGTAGTGGCAATGGAGAAACCCATGTTCGCATAGGCTCACGCACCGGTCCTGCACCCTCTATTGGTCTGGAATCATCATCAATGGCTGCTTCATACCTATCATCGCGCGAAGGTGCTATGCCTCCCCCACCTTTAGAAATACGCCCTTCTGCGCCTTATCCTGACGATGACGACTATTCCGATATGACGGCTCGTATGTCTTCTGCTCACTTGAGTGGGGGTACTCGGCCTGCGTCTCGCAGTGGCAGACCAAAGTACTCTTCAACAGCTCCGTACATCCCACCAACACCCACTGCCCAGCTGAATGGCCCGCGAGACCTCCAACAGCCCCCCATTTCGACAGCATCTGCTCGCCGTTCTGAGGCCTTGTTGCCTAGCGGAAGCCCAAAACCGGGATCGGCTCGTATCAACGAGGTGTTCCCATTGAATGCTTCGCTGGGCTCGTTTCGTAGATACTTGGAAGAGCCGTCGCGCTACGGACTGCAACCTCTCCCTATATGCCATTTTGGTGTTGGATCTCGAGATACCCGCAAGCCAGTATTCATGACATTACCAGATGTTCCTGACTTTGACGTTTGCATGCCGTGCTACCAGGGAGTATTTGCCAATGGCCCGTACAGACACCAATTTATCGAGTCTAATAAGCCATTCCGCGCTGGAAAGAGCATTCGATGTGACTTTGGTAGCCAGCCATGGTTCCAACTGGGGTGGGTCATGGCTCTTAAGAGACGCGAAGCACGTATCAGCGATATCTATGATCGTATCATGAACGTTCTCTTACATCAGAGCCACTGCTGTAATGGCGAAAAGGAAACCCAACTTCTGTACATGCATACGCTACGTAGCCAATGGGGCCCTGCCAACCTTTTACCCGAGTTTGCTGTCTGTCCCCGTTGTATGGATGCTGTATTTGCATTACTTCCCAACTTTTACCAGTGTCAGATGTTTGTAGAGGTCAAGCCGGCACCAGGACAAATGTGCGCTTTCCGCCATGGTATCGATGGCATGACTATGCGATTCATAAACCTATTTGACTGCATGGAGGTCTGCAGTGACCGCGGTACCATGTATAACCGCGCACCAGACGGACCCAAGTTGGTAGAAGAGCTCAGCCAGATGGTCGGCGTTGCCCGTTGTACAGGCCCATCACAGCCGAAAACGGACCAGCTATGGTACGTGATTGAGGATTTGGAGAACTTGACATTCTGTGGTGATTGCTACTACACATGTGTGAAGCCGTTCCGACACACCGATGGCGGTAGACGCTTGAAACCTGTCATGCAACACAAATCACTAGCCACATGTGAACTTCATTCCGATCGAATGAAGCGTATGCTGGGCGTTGCCTTCCAAACACTAGATCTCAGTTCTATGAGAGATGACATCTGGGTACAGCGCCGGGCGACATCGGAGGACGTGTCACAGATGATGGAGGTACAGCCGGGACGTCGGTTCTAAGAAGCCGGTAATCCATCAAAATATAAAGAAGTGAACGATTTGTTTTTTTTTGTTTAGCGTTGGTAGTTACTGGCCTGAAAGATCTAAAGAGTGTTTATATGAAGTTTGAGACAGCAACCTTAAATTCTTTCGGGATCATGACTACTAGTCAAGGGGGGGGGGGGTTACAGTTTTTACTGATTTTTCTATGTTTTTGCGTGCTTTTTGTTGTTTTTCTTTTTTACTTTTCCAGCTGTATATATTATCTCTGATTCTTTTTCTTAACTCTCATTCTCGAACAGTATTTTCAGACTAGTTACGATCAATGATATCAACGTTTAAACAGTGGTTCGTCAACGAGAAGCCGTCACTAATATTTGGCATAACTATATAACCGCTATATTATGTTTTCATTTAACGTCTACCTTGTGTTGTTGGTTGCGGTAACAGCTTAAAAAACCAACTCGTCCGACATGCCACCGGCTGTCAGTACGGAGGGTCGTGCTGGCTGAGTACTGTTCTTTCACCGGTAAAGCTATTGCCGATTTTTTTAACAAACGAACGAGAGATGGAACTCCACGACAACCTCATAGGAATCCTCTGGATATCATCCTCTGACCTAACTAGTTGTATATATCCAATCCGCCTACTATATCTCACCTCGCCCCTTCCGTTGATTGAGATTATTATTTTACGTCTACCTGCTGCTATTCCGCAGCAATAATGACGGCAATGTCCCGGACGTCAGTAACTGGCTGATATCATCTCCCGGCTAACCCCCATGGTCGGCGATTTCATGTAGTTTTAAATATCTCTTGTGATTTTTAGGACGGGTTAAGAGCTGTCTGTTCAGCGTAGGTTTCGGTTGGGTTGGGTTGGGGTGAAATGTATTTAGAAAAAAAAGAAGTATCAAACAAACACCAAAAAACAAACATACAACACCCGGTATTCCCACGTGGTCACCCACCGTAGTACTGATCGAGCGCTTGATAGTTTAACTAGGGGAGAGCGGACGGGATCCCGTGCTTTCTATCAGCTGTGGTCGTATGTTGAGAATTTGGGGCTTAGAAGGCATTATAAACGAACCGCCGAAAGCCGACCGGGGCCCTCCGTGTCAAAGGCCGGTAGCATCTCGGACTCGCTCTTCTTGATTTTTGTGGTCTAGCCACCTGTACACGAAACAAAGGATTGCCACTCTTTTTGTCGTATTCTGCCGAAAGTGCCATTTGGTTCTCTTAAGTCTTATCAACTTCAAATTCTCAATGCGCTCCTCGTTCGCGCTTGATATCTTGCTCGTAAATGGCATTTTGTGCTTCTGAAGTAACATCCCATTGTAAATCAGCCTGCTGGCGGACATTTACAAAGCCATTGATGGCGGCAGCGATGGCTTCGGCTTCCGTAGTCGGCTTGCCCGGCGGCAATAAAGAGCCATTACTCTGAACGCTCATTTCTAAGTGGATTCTGCAGCCCAAAGTGTGCTTTGGTATTCTTTTGTATGATGAAATGGGAAGATAGTACAATAGTACAATAGAGATGAAAAATAAAAAGACGAAGCTGTATTCCGTTAGAATCACATTGAAAACAAAATAGGAAGAATTTTGGTGTTTGGGAAGACAAAACTGCAGGCTGAATATTTATTCTGTATAGCCAGCTCCCAAATGGGCAACTTCCATATGCAGATAGCTACAAGAATAGACGGCTAGTAAAAGAAAGAGAAAAAAACGCGCAATTACTCAAAAGAACATGAGAAAAGTATCGTCGGTATCACACAAATTAGCCCAAGTTCTGCTAGGCTAGCTGATGCATCAACTACAACAATCCGTAAACTATGTTAATAGATAAAGCGCTATTTATGTATGATATATATACTTCTCTTGAAGCGATGAGATATGCTGATAGAGTCTTACAATATGATTATGACTAGAATGCAACTCCCAGCCAATAGGCAGCAACCCGTGTCCATTATCTATCACACGTGACTTGTCATGTGACTGCATGTCCCTGCTATAAGGGTTGCCAAAGCCATGTAGATGATGATTATAAGGGTTGTCCCAGTTTCTTGTGTAAAATGCCAAGACTTTTAGTTCCAAGTCTAAAGTGGTACCTCGAGACCACTTATAACACCTTTCTCTCAAAAACTGTTATTTGAACCTTCAATTTAACAAGTCGTGATGCTGTAACTATGAAATATCTTGGTGCCCAGCTGCGTTAGCAGGTCACGGGTTTTATCGGAGGTATAAACCTTTATCCTTTACATTATGACTAGCTTTTTGCCTTAAAAAGCGTGAATGTAAACTTTTTTTACTCTGTATTGTGAATCGTAAGGTTCGGCTAAACTTCAATGCCAATTAAGCAATTCCGTATATATACCAAAATCTCGTGATTTCCCTATTTGACACTAAGCTTATGTTATATTAAATATGTCCTGTAATGTCCTATAATGTCTAGAGTTCTAGGTAAAAGACTTTGCTATCATAAGTCACTCTCGTAGCTGTCATTATTGCTCTTGCTAGTCCCCAATTGACCTAAGCATGTGCGATGTTTAACCATTTAACCATGACTATTAACCGTGGGTTCCCATTCCAAATCACGTTTCTATTAGGAATCGGCCGGTTGTAGTATAGCTAGCTAAGCCACAGCCTAGATACAACTCACTCGTGTGCTATATCCAATGCCACACCGCTTTCGATGGTGTTCAGTATATAATATGTATAAGTCCAAATTGGCCAGACCCAAATAGAATTACTCCACTAGTCCACTCCCGGATACTTCCATACGTTTATTTGCCTCAAGTCCTAATTCTTGTGAGTGAGTTTTGCTATCTATAAGTTGGGGAGAATCTTCTCTGCTTCTTAAAAAATATTTTCTCCTCATACACATCGCACTTCTGCAGCTCAAGTCAGAATCACAGCTTGATTTCAACCAAAACCTCCAAACCAATTCTTCAAATATCAATTCAAACAACACACATCATTCAATATGAGTGACTATTCTTCGTCTTCTCCTCCGAGCTACGCTCATTTCCCTCCTGCCCCTCTTCTGGAAAAGGAACCTCCCAAGGGGCCTACTCGCTTTAAGCAGTTCGTTGACAAGGCCATCTCCCACCTCCCTCAAATTGTCATTGGCCTTCTCGCTGCCTCTATGCTTTTGAATGTTGGCCTTGGCTACGTTGCTTTTGTTGTCAAGGGTGATCATCACTCTTCCAATGTCCCATCTCTCCATTCGGTCCCTTCCATGAACAACGTCACCGCCTTCAACTCGCTTGCCAACACCACCTGGGCTTACAACAACGGTACCCATCACCCCTCTGTCTCTGGTATCTACTATCCCAACGCCACTGGCACCGCGGTCACTCTCCCTGTTTCTGGCACTGCCGTCGCTATCCCCACTGGTAGCGTCACTGTCCAGGCTGTTGGAAATGGCTCGGCCAGCTTCAATGGTACCTTCAATGGTACGTATGTCCACGATTTCAAGCACCTTTCCGGACGTCACATAGGTCACCACCATGGCGATCATGAACATGACCACGAAAATGAGCACGAGCATGGGCATGAGCATGAGCATTTAGTCTACGACATGAAGATTCACGTCGCCGCCGTTTTCATCCTACTTGCTGGATCTGGTGCTGCCTGCGTCTTCCCTCTCCTCACTCGCAAGGTTGGCTCCAGCATCATTGAAAAAACCATCTTCTTCGGCGCTCGTCACATCGGCACTGGCGTTCTTCTAGCCACTGCCTTTGTGCATCTTCTACCTACCGCCTTCGCCGCTCTTACGCACCACTCGCTACCCGCTTTCTTCACCGAGACTTACCCTTCCACTCCCGGTGTCATAGTCATGGCTGCCATTCTCTTCCTTGTCGTTGTGGAGATGGCCTTGAGCCCTGCCCGCATTCCGTGCAAGGTCAAGGCCCAGCCTATCAACGGCGGCGAATCTCTCGAATCGCCCATCTCCAAGCAGGTCATCCAGTGCCGTCTGCTTGAAGCCGGTATCATCTTCCACAGCGTTTTCATTGGCATGTCACTCAGTGTTGTCACTGGCTCTGGCTTTATTGCATTCGTGATTGCTATTCTCTTCCACCGTAAGTACCATTACACAGCGAATTGTATCTCAATCAGTCACTAATACAGATTCATAGAGATTTTCGAAGGTCTAGCTCTGGGCTCTCGCATTGCAAACATTGCCTGGCCCCACAAGTCCATCCAGCCTTGGATTATGGTCATTGCCTATGCCCTTACGTATGTTATCTTGTTCCTTTTACATGTATACATTGAACTTCCATAGAACATCCTACTAACATCTCCGCTTCTTTAGTACGCCCATTGGTCAGGTGATCGGTATTGGCACCCACACCCTGTATGAGCCCGAGTCCGTCTCTGGCCTTCTGGTTGTTGGAATCGCCAACGCCGTTTCCGCCGGAGTCCTGACCTTTACTGCCATCGCCGAGATCATGCAAGATGACTTCCTTAGCGACGAGAGCTGGGAGACTCTTCGTGGCTGGAAGCGCGCTCTAGCCTTCACCTTCGTTCTTATTGGCGCAGGTCTCATGAGTCTCGTTGGCTACTGGGCTTAAAGGGCCTCTAGGTCTTCTGTAAACGCAGACATCGAAACACCGGTTTCCTAATGTTGCGGATGTACAGATATACATTAAGCTGGTCTTCTAGAAGTTGGTGACTTGGACTTCTATTGGATTTCAACTCCGATTTAGCGTCGGGATATAATGTTGTTGACACCGGTCCAACATGGGTTTTGGGAGGGGCTTGGATTTGTTTTGCTTTTTTTTGCTTTTTTGTTTTGATCTCATAAGTGTTTGTTACTGTCATATGTTGTAATCATATGATTCATGATTTTTCCACCTTTGTCTCTTGTAAACTGTGCTTCCCTGACTATTGAATTCAATTATACTTGAATATCATATTCCATAATGACACAAGTGACTGACAGTATCGGAACATCATGCTAGCCCTATATCTCAGGCATTATACATGACACCTTACATGGCTCTTTAACTTTCCTTTTGGTAGGTACGATGCAGGATTTTTTTTGTAGACTCTGAAGTCGCTGAATGGATTTCGACAGCGTAAGGAAGCCCTGTAAGTAACACAACTGTAGGTTTTATGGCTTTCGCTAAAATATACAGACAAAAATCACTGCCCTATTGGCTCTTTCGAAGTGTTGTTGAAATGTGCTGTTGCAGTCTTATAGAAAGCACTTACCAGGGTCTCTTTTCCAGACCATGGTTGTGATATTGCTTGATCATTTTGTCTATCACGTAGTTGTAAAGTGTACAGTAGTAAGGTAAAACAACCAACATCGATATTGACTTAGTAGCTAGTGCAGTTAGGAGTCAAGAACAATGAAAAAGCTGGGTCCATTCATTCACAGTTCTATTGTTTCTGACTTTTCTTGATGCCAAGGAACAGATATGATTCAATATACAATCAAAAACATCCCACATGAGCTATTGCTAACCGATGTTATGTGCCCCATCTTATCTGCATGTGCCCTTTAGCACTCTCACATAGTACATGTGGCCACTAGGTCATGGTGAACCAAGCATGGTGAACATTTGTTACCCTAAATTTTGTTGATACATGAGATTTTATTAAATGTTCAAGGTAAATTCTAAAATATATGCAAGTAGGATAAAAACAAAAGCTATCTATTCGATGATGAAGAATCTCTTTTGAGAGAGTAACAGAGGCTGCAAAAGCCACTATCTCGTTGGATTAGATGACGTGATGCTTTAGATCTAAGTGAGAAGCCTTAGCCATGAACCCTAGGGATAATTTCGTATTGGTTGCATGAACGGTCTCAAAGTTAAATGGTAAGCTCATCCTTCCTTCTGCTATCGATGACCTAGATAGCACCCCCACATCAACGAATCAATCTTAGGGCTGGCCTAGACAGTCACATCGCGGTCCCAGGAGGGGGATCAATGGTCATAGCTTTTCAGATAGACAAGGTATGTATCAATCTTGATTTGATTATATTTAACATCTACCTAAATCACTAAGATCATACGACGCCGGATTGGCTACCGGACAGATATTCAAAGTTGTGCCTGTACTTATATTAAAGTTGTTTTGGCAATTTTAAAGTGTAAAGACTAGGTTGAAATGTAACGATAAGTGCAAAGCAAAGAAAGGTAATAGTAGAGGAAAATAGTAGAAAGAAGCAAAAACAATGTAGAGGAAACAAGAAGAGCGAAAAAACCATGTCACAGCTGTAGAATCATCAAAAGAAAGCAGCACCCAATCAAAACATCATTCGCATGCTCCTCAGGCCAGGAAGCCCTCCTCACAATCCGCGAAATCGTACTCGTCTTGATTCCCCAAGTCCGAGGGACAAACTGGGAGTGTTGCGCCGTCACCCATGCGGCCTTCTCGAGCCACACCTCGAGTCACCCAATGGGCCTCAACTCGGGTTTCAGCCATCAGGATGCCCACGGTTCTGGCGAGCCAGGCTGAAGTGGTCTTTGACATACGTTGTTGTAGTATCTTGAACGTAGTTTCAGACCTCGGGTCCATCGATCCGCCCTGGGAGAACACCATGGGGTAGAACTGCTCGCCAGCTTCCAAGGGGGGGGCATTTACCAATCTTGTTGTTGTAACTCTTGTTCAGAATGGTAGCTGCTTCCCTTGAGGAGTGTTCCCCGTGAAGCGTGACGATTGTCACCTCCGCTCGACAAACTCGATAGCTTCGTATGTGCGGGACGAGACCGTCCCCTAGCCCCGAAGAACTAGTGGTCCATACCTCCACTATGAGCAACAAAAACAAATACAAAAAAAAAAAAACCAGTGCATCCACAAAACTATTCCCCAAAAGACAGATCCACAAAACCAACTCCCTAAGTGGAGCTACCATCCCCACTATTCAGTGAGCCTCCAAGAGGCTGGTGATCGTGGCCGTAAAAATGAAAAATTTGGCGTAATCGAGTCGGGTGCTATGGATGAAGCACAGCGACAAGATTCCCGCGCCGCAGGGTCGGGCATCCGGAACTTTCCCGCCGTGTGTGAGTGTGGCTCCCTGAGGTGAGTGATTGACTCGGGAGACCAACGATCGAAAAGGTGCGGGGTCAGTCACTGGCGAGAACATCCCTCGAGAGGAGAAATCAGGCTCAAGGCCTCAAGAAACGGTGCTTCGAAGACGACAAATGCCGAAAAAGAAAACGAGAATGGACAGCAGCATTGAGGATATGTGCTAGTCGCTCTTAAAACCCACCCCCGAGGGTTGTAGGAGGGAAGGTGTATGTATCAATCTTCACCGTCGGCATTAGCGGTTGGCTGTCTTGCTGACAATACATATAACAACATTGAGGTCCTATAAGATCCTGCAGGGATAGATATAACAAGGCACCTACTGTAAGTACTTGGCATTCACTTAGACGAAACCCTTTGTGTATTTTGGAATATGGAAGGCGAGGGAATTCTTTACTCTTTCCAATACTGAGTACACATAGTTGATATCGAATTCGAATGTGTGCTAGTTTCGCCCTTTTATGTATTATTTTTCTACGCTTCACTATATGATGTAGCCTCATGTAATTTGTAGGTTAAAATAGATAGTCACTAATACAGAAATATCGTTGTTGTCCATGAAATTTAGCGCATTGTGTCCTGGGCACTCGCTTGCTGGAACAGACGACCAAATGGGTTGTTTGCTTTGGAAACCCCAGCAAACAAACAGGCCACCCAAAAATGGCACCTTATAGTGTTATATTCCAACCTTGGCATTGGGCGAAGCCTCGGCCCTCCAAAGCATTTCATTGACTGACGAAGACTCGGTGGAAGCCAAGAATGGATATTCACCAACGTTAAATATAATCAAATCAAATCAAATCAAGGAAGGATGGTTCGGTGGGAAGTGCGGACAAGCCAATGAAAGGGAAGAACTAATAATGACCCAGAATTGTCTGTGTCCAAGTTCATTCGTAATATGTGAGTCGATCAAAAAATATCATGGCTGATTAGGGTCAAGCCTTACTGGCAATTTGTGATCAAAGCATCGCCCTGTCTCAGTGCTTAACGTTAGTTTTGGGCAACAAGTTCCACTAATCCTAATAATATACAACAGCTATCATGAACAATGGATGAGTATATAAAGTGGCAAATGGGCACCGATATCAACTCTACTTTCCTTCTATCACCAGGCTTCTCATCATCCTCTCTTCTCTCATTACTTCGGCATCATCACATTTTACATCATCCATTCTTTAACTAACACATTCCACATTCTTTACCTTCGACTCTTTTCTTCACTTTCACCGACCGCTACCATGCGTTCTACTCCCATTACTACGATTGTGGCTCTTCCCGCCTTGGTTGCTCGCGGAAAGCCTACGCTGACCGTTGATACTGACGCTCCCCATTCTACCAGCTGGGTCTGGAACCGCGCTGTTGATGCTGATCGTGAGGGTGATGCCCCTAAGCCTATGCTGTCCATTGATCCCAATGCTCCCAAGTCGACAAACTAGATCTGGGACCGCGCTGTTGATACTGACCATGAGGTTGATGCCGCTAAACCTATGCTGTCCATTGATCCCAATGCTCCCAAGTCGACAAACTGGATCTGGGACCGCGCTGTTGATGCTGACCATGAGGTTGATGCCGCTAAACCTACGCTGACCGTTGATACTGGCGCTCCCCATTCTACCAACTGGATCTGGAACCGCGTTGTTGATGCTGATCGTGAGGGTGATGCCCCTAAGCCTATGCTGTCCATTGATCCCAATACTCCCAAGTCGACAAACTGGATCTGGGACCGCGATGTGGCTGTCTAGGCTAACCCTGAAATTGATTCGGTCGTTGATGTGGGCCCCCGAGTAAGCAGAAGGATGAGTTTACCATTTGACTTTGAGACCGTCATTGCACCACACAAAATTACCCTAGGCTTCACGTCTAAGGCTTCTCACTTCCAGATCTAAAGCATCACTTCAATCTGGACTTTGTTCTTAGGACTCCGCAGGGTGCGCTTCGGCTTTCAACCTTCCTCCCAAAGACACAATTTCTTGAAGACTTGTGCCCTTTTCGGCCTCCGTTCACTATTTTGTAATTGTTACACTGTAACAGTGACCCTAGTCACCACCCCCTGGTGATGCTTCCCTCTATACCCACTAGGGCTATATAGGGTTCCACCACATCCTGTGTTTAGAAGCTCGATACACAAGTACTCTGGCCAAGGAAGGTGCTACTTTACCCCCACCTCCAAACCTGCCTCCCTCCATTGCTCATGTCAAACGAGCTGCTCGGAGTCGGCTTCAGGAGGAGTACTCCGACTGGTGGACATCCTCTGCCCCGACAACTTACAAGGACCTGGGATTTTCTGCAAGCCTCAGGACCCCTTTTGAACTATCTTCCCCAAGGAAGACACTGGGCCGCCTGCTGGCCGCCCGATATCATCATGGAGACTTTGTGGACTACCACCTTCGCCTACACCATGCAAACTTTACAGATTCATGTTCTTGTGGGAAAAAGAAGGACCCACTACACTTCTTCTTCTTCTGCTGAGGGCAAACGTCTGTCAAAGGTTTTCTCATGAAGACCGTTTCACATTACCATAGACAATACCCTATCCACACAACAAGGGGTCATTGATTTCTGCAAATTCATCAAGGAGACAAACTTCTTTGTAGATATATGCCCCTAACCCTTAGGAGGACAAAGGGGAGAAAAGTTTAGTCAGGCCCTTCTCGAATATCTCTGTTCCATTGAATTTCTGCTTTCTGTTCTTTTTTTTGTACTTTATGAGGGTTTCTTCGAGGGCCATTAGGGTCTTTTGATGTCTAATGATCCACTAGGGTCTGATCCACGTGATCCACATAAAGACGTAAAATGATAAATAAATAAATAAATAGGCTAGATACACAAGTAGTTCGTAGATAAGTAGACACCTCCCTTAAGGTGATGGGTCCAATTTTATTGGCCCGATAATAACAAATACAAATACAACAAAATAGACAGACACCGTGCGCATGTCTCTTAAGGTGATGGGTGGGAGCCGCGTCCAATGTTATTGGCCCGACTCCCCGCGCTCGTTAAGGAATCAATAAGAAACAGGATATTTGCATCGGAGCTTTTCCGATAATCATTTTCTATGCCTTGGGGGAAAATCTCTTCTAGGTCTTCTTATTTGTTGATGATGATGATTTTATTGATAGTCTAGAGATTTATCCAAGAGTTCCTTTTTCGACTCCGGGTGAGGCCGTGTTTTCTGGCACCAATTTTCTATGTTCCTGGTATCTGGGACTGCTCAGACTATTCTGGCATCCATCTCATTTACAGTAGCAACAACCCCTTTTAAAGCAAAAACTAATGGAAAAGAGAAACCAATACAAATACTAATAAAAAAAGAAAAAAAACAAAGGAAAAAAAGTGAGATTTCCTGCTCTCTCTGCAGTGGCTGTGCCTATTTTTGTGCCTTTTTTGCATTTCATGGTCATGAGTAGTTTTTTGGACAAGTCCAGATGGCCTTTCCTTGTCTTTGCCACACCTGTGGCATTCCATGGTGGCGTTCTCGTGGGGTTTTAAGAGCGACCAGCACATATCACCAATGTCGCTGTCCATTCTCTTGAATCTATTGCTTTATCTCTACATTGCAATATGATACGGAGCAAGAACAAGCACCCCGTTACACACCAACAATTCATGGATCTTCTACGTCAAAAACTTTCTAAGAGCTTGGAAAAAGGTGTTGTGGTGCTCTATTTCAGATAACACTACTGCAATTTGGCTAAGGGGACGGCTGTGAAGAATTAGAATAACTAAGGACTACATCTGTTATTGATAGGATTCTATATAGACTAGCTTATACTTGATACAGATACAGAAGTCAAAGCAGCCCAAACCCGGAACATGAGCATTAGAGTGGCTCACTTAAAAGACTCTGTGTACTGCAGTAGTCCAGTCGAGCCACATGGTTAAAAAGCGCCTCCTGTTTTGCCTTGGACAAAGGTTATCTGTTTTCATCCTCTGAAAGCTTCCTCCTCTTGTTAGATGAAATATCACTCTCTGCTGGAAGGATATCGGCTCTGTCAAAGTCAATTACAGTGATCTCTCCATTAGCCCCTTGCAGTACATTTGGCCATCGGACATCGCCATGAACCACCCCTAGGTTACGCATCTTTTTCAGAGTAGAGCTGACTGTGCTAGCGATGTCTGCTCTAGGCTCCTCCGTGACCGAGTTTGGTTTGACTTCTGTACCACCATAAGATAATAACATGAAGTAGACGATTCGTACATCAAACCAGTAATAGTATGTCTGACCCAGTGCCTTGAGGTCAACAGAGCCAAGACAGACTGCAATTCCATGACCTTGTAGTGGCTTTAACTGATTGTAGACAGTCACCTCTTTCTGTAGATCAACAACACGCCCTCCAGTAACACCCTTTGCAACAAAGGTATAGCCAAGTTGCAGTAGTGTTATCTGAAATAGAGCACCACAAGCACCCTCCTTTCCCAAAACCACAACACCTTTTTCCAAGCTCTTAGAAAGTTGTTGACGTAGGAGATCCATGAATTGTTGGTGTGTAACGGGGTGCTTGTTCTTGCTCCGTATCATACTGCGATGTAATGCCACGTTGGGGCAACGGCTGTCCAGATTCCTACCATTCATGAGTGATAACAGACACAATGATGTGCAGTATTCTCTTTGAAGATTGGTCTCTGTGCTGCCATCAGCAGGTGCTTGGTGTGATAATGAGCCGCCATGATCATGAGAAGGACCACTTGTGCTGCCTGCTCCGCTAGCACCGCAATCGTCACCACCATTATCACCACCAAAGCCTGCTCCCCCATCACGTTTGCTGTGTGACCGAAGCACACGGTGTGGGACACTGATCTGAGACATTTGTCGTTTCCTGGATGAAGCTGACTCCTTGAAATTAGGGTCTTTTGGGGTACGTCGGTACTTTAGATTAGGATCCGTTTCCAAATCCAACTCAGCGCCACTGATATCCTGCAGAAGTTTGTTATAATCAACTTCCCATTTCTCACACTGTTTGGCTGCCTTTGTTCGTTCATCGTTGCCATGCTGGTTCGATTGGAGGGCAAGCAGTGTGAAAAGAAGGACCAGGCTTAAAGAATTACTGTAGATAGGGTCATCATTCGCCTCAACCTCTCTTGACGGGTGTGCCAGGTGGAAGTAAAGCACAGTCGGCTCAGCCCAGTCAATCTTGAGGAACACAATACAATCTCCGTTAGTCAAATAGCCGTATTCCAATCCGGCCTCTAACATGTAGTGATATGTCTGCGTGACAGCCGCTGCTGAGAAAAGTTCGGAGTAGTATTGAAACCTTTCAGGCCCAACAGTAGGTATCGTTGCCCTATGAACAACCTCTTGACTGATGTTCATTTTTCGTAGCCCTTGTTTAAGATGCGTATTGTGAAGTTTGCAAGGTGCCTTGTATTCGATGACAAAGACAACCCCTTTACGGTCTGACTTTCTAGTGACACAATTCTGATATGTACGCACACTTGCATCCCGCTCCTCACCATCCCCGTTATCATCTAGCTGACGGAGATTACTCACTGTTGTGTGGAATTCCACATCTTTGAGAAGAGGAGGGATGCTTCCTTGTTGAGAATGGAAGTTGGAGAGCCAGGACAAGATAAGCTCCACGGGTTTTTCAATGGTATTGTGCTGGACAGAAATAAGAGAACGTTCATCTCTAACAATGTTGACTCTATGTCCCATAGTCTCGAGGAAATGTAAGCTTTCAAACAGTCGCTCTTCACGTGAACTGAGAGCTTGAAGTTGCTCAATCAAGCTGTCTTGAACTGATTCAAAGGTGGTCCATGGTTTAAGAAGACCAGGACAGTGCCTTCTAGCAGGTTTGGTAGAAGGAGTCCTAGTTGTGAGGACATCGGAAGTGTCGAGTCTGGTTTTACAGAATACAAGTGTCTGGCAACCTCTCAGGTATTCCTCGATAGTCGTATTTTGAATTTGGCGATTCATTTCTGCAATTGCAGCGTCTCGCTGTGCATGCTTTTGTTTATTCTCTGCAATTGTAGCGTCTAACTGTGCAAGCTTTTGTTTATTCTCTGCAATTGCAGCGTCTCGCTGTGCAAGTTCGAGGCGGAGGCGCTTCAATTCCTCTACCGATTCTTCGGATTCATTGGACATGTTGAGAAAAAAACATGGGTGTGAAATCGCCCAAAAGGTAGTCGCTGATGTAAAAGTATTTTAGGATGATATGATCAGTCTAACTTGGTTGGTGTGATGATGGTGAATTTAGGATAAGTTGTTGGCTAACTATGTATTTGATTTAAAGGAAGAAATTTAATTACTAAGCTAAACTTTGTGGCCAAATTGGGCCCGCTATTCCCCCAGGCTGCGCATATGGAAAGATGGACTTTGTTGTCTTTTTATGCCTAATGTCAACAGCAAGATTATACCAAGTTATGCCTATAACTTGAATACTCTAACACTACAATCATATTCCAATTGTTATGGTGGGCATGTGTTCATGTAGTCTTTTAACCAACTCATCATCGGAGCAATTGTGATATATTCCTCCGATTTTTGTCATCATAATTCAGTTTATTATTGTTGGTGAGTAGGGTTCAAGCCTAAGTTATTATACATACATCTGAAATTGCAAAATGAGCAGATGCGTGTTGGGTTGGTTATTCTTATTGTCGGACGATTTGCATAGTTGTATGCCCCATCAATATACAATTGTAGATATAATAACCTACAGAGATATTACTTGAACAAGACACACTGACAGCCATGGGATGTAACTGTTGTCGGCCCCTGCTTAGACCAACACTTTAGCGTAAAGAGGCTTAAGTTATGGCAATCTATAACAGCTGATGATGATCTTGGTATTCCAGGTAGACGTTAAATATAGTCAAGTCAAGCCAATGTGGGAAAACCCGCTAGAGCAACAAGTCATGTTGTTAGCGCGGTACAACGCAACTTCAAGCTCATGTAAGGGAGAGGACAGCCCGGGAGTCCTGGCGATGCCCCAGCACAGCCGAAACTGATAGAGGAAGAGGAATAGTTAGACAGATCGGAGGGCGATGTCAAGGGGGGGTCTAAGAGGTCGTTAACCATCTTCTCTTCCATTTCATTCATTACAACTACAGCAATAGTTATAAATTAGGGTAAAACTACGCATACTCTCCGCGATAGTATCAGTTCTATTCTCGGTATCTTTTCAGGTTAGAAGAATTAGACTCTAATCTAGATTGTCTAGAGTCTATTCTCGGGTAGTCGGCCCATGATTAGTGCATACAACCAGGCTTCCGGTAGGCGTTCTCCTGATAGCCATATGCAATATTAAATTGACCCTGCTAAAGATAAACATGACCTAGAACAAGCCATTGGTGTCAAAGATTCAGAATTTCGTAATGTTCGTAATCTTGCAATCATCATGAATCAAGTCATTTTTGAGGTTCACTATACCTTGCAGCCAGAACATGGGTTCCGACTGGCCGCAACACATTGTGTATATCTCTGAAGATCATGAACAGATCTCTATCTGCCAATCCCCGGAATCAATCCTGGCTATGGCTGCTCGCTTTTTGTTTATCTAAGTCAGATACTCGCTAAAGCACCAGAGGACCTCAAGGAAAACTTGAATTTGGGGTTTGCTAGTATCGGTGATGTGGGTGAATTTGCTTTTAGTTGGTTACTAGGAGGAGCAGGAAATTGAAGGAGAAGAAAAGACAGAGGAAGTGCCAACCTAACGAAAGACCGAAAGTACTACGCTTCGTGCCAGAGCAGAACCGGGAACTAGATCGTGAGTCATAAAAAGAGCAATGTTGATATTGCTGAGTGAGCCAAGCAACAACGGATCCAGCAAATAAGCAAATATTATTTCAATGTACAGATATAAATGTACCCGTCGACGTATTCCATATCTGGCGTTTTCTAGGCGCTTAAAATAGGGCAATGTTTTGTTTTTGTACAAGGCATGTCGTATTCTAAACTGTTGTACTTGCTGTGTTGGGATAGATATATGCTGTGCAAAATAAGATCAGATCATGGTAGTATATACGAAGGGCGTTGTTCGTGTGAGTTCGGTACATGCTTTCTTTTTGAAAATAATGCTTACTGCATATATACCATATCGTGTATGCTGGTTTCCGATCTTTGTGAACCAAACCTTTTGTAGGTCGTACTAGCATGGTTGTATCTTCTCTACATGAGACACTTGGGGGATTCTATAGAAGCGGAAAGCAAGTAGGGCTTGGAAGGCGTCCGTATATTGTTGCTTGTGACTGGCATAGTATTACAGCATGTCGTATATTATATTGATGCTATAGTAGGGCGGTTGGATGTACTCACACCCTGAGTAACGTTGGCCCAGATGCCACATAAAATGCATCATGCAAGCTTGTGTGTGGTACTTTCGCCAGATTCTGTGATGGACATGATTGCTTAGTCTCTGCCTGATATGATTCAAGCTGATCTCAAAAGGCCTAGCTAATGGACATCAGTACGTACCAACTAATAGCGAAAGCATATGCAATACAGTATGGTGGCTCAACTGCAAGTTTAATTTCTGGTAGTAGGAAACAAAATTTAGGTTGATAGATTTGGGGGAAAAACGATTCATCATATATATCTCATCATACATTGTAGGTTCCGACTCTCTGGCACCATTGGCGATAATCACAAGAGTTATGGAAGATGCACCCGGTACAAATAAAAGTTGTTCCAACTCGATGACGAAAGTAACATATTCCAAACCTAACACCGTTTAGAAGATATAGGCTATTTTCGCCTCCGTAGGTGCCTAACCAACACACAGCTGCAGGGGACTGATACGTGAAGTTTGTATGTATAGTAGGCATCGCACATGGTCAAGAGCTGGCCTTGTTTTGAAGGGAGAGGTCTATCATCGATATCACAGCCTAGATAATCGTACTAGAGATATACAAATATAAAAAAAAGACCAGCAACATTACGTAGAACCGAGGTGTCTACCGATGTGATTACGGGCTTGCTCATGTAGACCACATGATTGAAAGCGTGTGCTACCAAAGCCAGTAGGGCCCTTTGTTATCGTTCGTGGCAGAATTGATGAACATGCTATGACATGCAAACCCGGACATCCGCATGAACACGTAGGTAGTGTTTTGCTGCCAGCAAGCACATGTAAACAGAACGAAGGCAGCTGGTGAGCTAAAAGTCGGCAAGCCTGACGACAAAAGCCCATCAACTATGAGTTGTCTGACGCAAAACAGGAAGAACTAGGAGGCGGGAAAATACGGTAGCTTGTCGCCCGGACCGATGTGATAGCCACACGTTTGATGTAGTGGCAGGTCAGCGTTATAGTAACGGTAGTAGTCACACTGAAAGCTTTGTGGCAGCAATCACCGTCTGGGGGGGGGGGGGAGATATTGTTGTAGTAGCAGTGGAATTAGACCGAGCTTTTTTGCGATTAGCGGGGTGCTATTTCAATTACTTGTCATATATAAGTATGCACTAGGCTTTTCTATATAGGGAAAATACGACAAAACACAGTAGTCTGGCTATTCTGGAACGTGGCTTGCCTGGCGTGTGAAACTGGTTGCCGTGCGAGTGAGTCTCAGACACATTTTTTAGTCGACAGAGAACAACAAACGAACAGTTCAGCTACAGCTGCAACTAATGGCCCAAGCTTTCGGTTGAAAGCTTACTTGGGATCTTTCAAGTACGATGTCTGCACATACAGATACATACAGATATAGGCTAAAAGGGGGAACTAGCATGGCTCTTAGCCAGTCTGTAAGTCTGGATACAAACAAGTCTTATGGCTTTGCAGCTAAATGTGATGAGCAGGGTAGCAGTAGCAGCAGCCCAAGACGCTTCTAGTAACGTACAAGCTGTGACGGTATGCATCTGTCTCGTTTTGGCATGGACGATGACCGGGGTCGAGTTTCTAGGCCAGTCTAACAAGGAGGGATTTGATCGAGAAAGACAATACCTGTTGTAGAAAGCTGTATAACTAGCTATGTCAAGTTGGTGTGAATGAAACACTAAATAAATACATATAACCTAAGCTCGATAGACGGGCTAGTACAAGTAATGTACGTATGCCGGGAATTGAAAGCGAGCAATAGTAATCAGGATACAAGAACGAAAAGGTATGTATTTTATGGAGTTGCAATGACAAGATAAATCCATCTCATTTGATCGTCGTTCAGTCGCCTCACCTTTGACTTATTAGTATAAGTAGCGTGGTAGTTGACATTCACTTTATATGTGGCCAGGGAATAACACTGTTGAATTGCTGCCAAATCGCCCGTGAAGCAAATGCCATGGCTACCCGACCAACAGGACGGTATCAGAAGATAGGCAGCGCCAGCTTGAAGGAAGCTTGAAGCTAGCTGCATTTGTGACTGTGGGCTTAGGCCATGCAAGAACCTATAACGTCAATATATAGCCACTAAACCAGCGATGCAAGGGTTGACCATATAATTGAGTATGGTAGAAGGATCACGGCGTTAAAGAAGGAATAGTTCTTGTCCTCCGTAGTAGCGCCTTTGGCTTCGTTGAGAACGTGCCGGGAGCGATATCCTGCAAAGGAACATGGGCCAATACATCTAAGGACCCCTACATCCGGTGTGGTGGTGGTTTGGCGTATATGTAGGCTGTACATAAATACTTAATTGTACAACTACATGGTATGTACATTCTCAACTTTAAACTATTGACCGTTCAGCCTTTCCTGCAAAGGAAAGGAAAGGAAAGAGGAAGTCTATATGTAGCTTCCTTCATAGTTTCACCCCTCCCTTCTCTGTGATGGCAGAGCTAGGTGTAAATAAGCTAGAATGAGTGCCAGCACGCAACAACAACCTTACCGCATCGGCATTCGTAGCCAGCTATTATTAATAGCGAAGTTAACGGTGTATGTCAACAAAGAAAACCACGTAGCATCATTAGACCGCTTCAGGAGCTGATAGAATAGATGTGTTTATAAAGTTAGATCACGATGTTGACGCCAAATCGGCGTATACAGATAGCGCCTACTTGTTTTCTGAGGCGACTATGGTAGTGGACTTCCGCCCCAAGCCGATGTGATTCTAGCAACGGCAAAGTAGTAACCTGGCTAGGCCGGCTTTGATCTGCTACTAGGGTCGATAGCATATACAAACTTATAAACATGTGTACATAGTACAACGAACACTATTAGCCTCATATCACTACCCTGGATGTTGACGGCTGTGTGGCGGCCCAAGCTCAGCAAACGGTGGAGAGCAGGCTTATAGATGTAGGATTATAAAGAGAGCAAAGACCCATCATCCTCGTTTCTGGTCTCTCCCAAGCTTCTGGATCTTGCAATATCATTTCTGACAGCCTTCCCACGACCGAATCTATTGTTGATGACTGCTTGAGAGGAAACTAGTTAGCTTCTCTGTCTATATGCGGTACTAGGCAGCACTTCAACGTCATAGTCTTGTACTCTTTTGTCTTCCCCCGAATACGCCCTTAGCTTGCTATGCTCAGGAAATCAGATCATATCCTGTTATAGTCCATTCTCGCGCCATACCATAAACAGCCTATTGTTTAGCCCAACGCGGAAGGTCTAAGACTACGTCTACTTTGGGGAAATAAGGGCACCTAGTGCAAGCTGAGTTGTCGATCTAGTTCACTTTACTACAGCACGCCAGTTTTTCGGGATCAGCTGCCGATGAGCCAGCTTGTGAAAGACTTTCAAGTTTATAGCGTCACGGTTTGTGCAGGACAAGACAGTGCACCAGTAAAGCCATCCGTAAGTCGAACCATCGCCCGCTGTAACGCTAGGACAGTCCTTCTGTCGGCTAGAAGTGATACAGACTAACATTGTCGAGCTGGGTATTTCTAGCGGGCTTAAGTGAAGAAGCTAGAAAAGTTCGTGATAGAAAGAATCTGTTCCTTGTCTATCGTCTGTTCGTTAGTTCGACCTCTCACTACAGAAAAATAACACAATATCTCGTGTGTTCTCTTTGTGTGTGCTTTTTTCCTTCTGGTGACAGCAAACAACTTATCTAATCTTGGCTTCATACGGCCCTTTCCGAACGCGGAAACTACTAGTTTACAACTACTAGTAGTAGCAATTGCTTGCTACCCGGAGACAGATAGTTGTGGTTCCTTCCGCTTTGGCTTCAGCGAGAGAAGCCACGCCGCTTTCTTCTCCTCCTACTTGTTTTGGGGCAGATCGTTGATTTACAGTCTTGTCCCTGGACCACAGCCTTGCTTTGCTTTGTTTACCATATCTCTCTACCTTGTTCCCACTTTCTTCTGTACTCCTGTTTTCTCATATTTTCATCTTCTCAGCGTACACCGTGATCATTGCCGATCTACTTTGCTTCTTATATTACGCCGCCCTACAAAAATCGCCGCCGCTTTGGGATTTATTACATCATCCCTTCGTTGCCGCGCCGTAATACTCTCCACTCCCAGCGTTATCGATTTTTCGTCCTATTTCCTTGTTCAGTACATTGCACACTGTTTCATAATCGCTACTGTTTGTTTCTGCTTGCATCGTTTGGAAACGACATCAGGTTGCTTTATCCCTGCGATATCGTTCCAGATCCTGACCAGGCTTCCACGCCTTTTCTAGACTGCCGCTTTGTTTCAGTTAATGCGTCCCTGAGCTTGACGGTGCCACTTTTAGTCGCGTTGAATCCCTTATAAACCCATCATCACAGTACAATCGTGCATTGATATCATCTCCGTTTCTTCGCCACCCAACACCTCATATCAAATCGCCAGCCCGTCCTGTGATGTCTTCCGCCAGCCCACCGCCCGAGGCGGCTTGGCCCTGGCCCAGTCTGGGGTCTGGACTGCTTGACTGGCAGCCAGACGACTTCATTACGGCCTTGAGATATCTCTACCCGTCTCTGGTCTACGTCTACTTTATGCTGAGCACTATCACCTCGGTCATGCTACTTCATGCCCTTCGCATGTCCAACGACAAGAAGCCCGACCGGTTCCGCTCTCCTTTGCTTTTGTATGCCATCAAGGCTTGCAGCCTGACCTACTTCTTTCAGCTCCTTGCTGTCTGCCTCCATTCTTATTTGAACTCCACTTGGCTTGGTAAAGAAGACGAAGTCGTGAATATCACGGCCTGTATGCTACTTTTCGCCATCCAGAACATCCAGCTGTCTGATGACCAGTTCCCCGTCTGGTACCCCTACTATGGTAGCTGGTCCATCAGCCTAATTTGCGAGCCAGCCTTGCTTTATGCTTGGATATCACTATCATCCACGCCCCCTAGCTACAGTTCACCGTATGATGTCACCACTATAGTGTTTTACGGCATTCGAATTATCTTCTATGTTTTGGCTCTTCTCATTTATATGTTCAAGTCCCGCTATAACGGCCCCAATCCCGCTTCAGATGAGGAGTGTGCTCCTTTACTAGGACAGACTGGGCCTTTACTAAATAACAGTACTGGTCAATCTCCGGGCTGTAACACTTCTTATGGGTCAACCACACAGACTACCGATGTCAACAACTCCGAATCTGAAGCTCAAAAGAGCACCGATGGTGATGAGGCGGCCGAATCGTGTCTTGATGACAGCGATGACCCTGAAAGTAGAAAGGGCACGCTTGAGTTCCAGAAACGACTGATAGAAGATGGCAATTGGTTTACATACATCAAAAAATTCAAGGTCAGTGGTACAATCCATTACGTTAATCTATCCATGTAACCAAGTCGTTCTAACTCGACAATCAGATTCTCCTTCCCTACATTTGGCCAATGGGAAACTTCCGTCTACAAATATCTGCCCTACTCGTGGGGCTATGCATGCTTGTTAGCAACGCACTCAATGTCTTACTACCTCGTCAGATTGGTCTTATTATGGATTCTCTGACCGGTACGGTAGACTCTGTCATCTGGAACCAGTTAGCAGTCTTTGCCCTTCTAAAGATACTGGCCTCTGATTGCGGAATCAGCTTTTTACGTGAATGGCTCTATTTCCCCATCTCTAATTACTCTCGAGAAACCCTCAATCGTGCTGCGTTTGATCATGTTCTGAATTTGTCGGCTGACTTTCATGATTCCAAAAGTACCTCAGAGACTATGATGGCTATTCGTGGCGGCGAGCAATGTTCCACATTGGTCGAGACCGTTCTTTTCGACGGATTTTCCCGAATTTTCGACCTTTTCGTTGCCATCTTATATCTCACATTAACCTTTGGGCCGTACGAAGGTCTTATCACGGTCACAACCGGCACTCTGTATCTTTATCTGTCTGCCAGTCTGCTCAATAGTATTCGTGGCGTTCGGCGCCAATACGTCACCGCCTACTACGACGAAGGCAAAGCCCTACACAACGGTATTGACGGCTGGCAAACGGTCGCCTCTTTTAACCAAACTGGTTATGAAAGTCGCCGTTATTCTAATGCGGTCAGAGTTCTTATCGAGCGTATGAAAAAGTATACGTTCCACTGGTTTGGAACCAGAGCATGCCAATCCCTTTCGCTTCTGGGTGGTCTTTTTGCTGGCTGCTTCCTAGCTGTTATCAAAGTCCGAAATGGAGAGGCAACCTCCGGCCAGTTTGCTATGCTCCTTATTTACTGGAGTCAGCTATCAGGCCCCCTGATGCACCTGTCCTATATTGGAAAGAGTGTCAGCACGATGATGATTGATGCCGAGCGCATCCTCGATTTATTAAGCACAAAATCTTCCGTGATCAACAAGCCGGGTGCACCCCCGCTGAGCTTTGTTCGCGGCGATGTCAAGTTTAGCGGTGTTACTTTCGGATATGACGACAAAAAGGATATTGTCCAGGACCTGTCATTCCAAATCCATGGCGGCCAATCCGTTGCGTTTGTTGGTGCCACGGGAGCAGGAAAGTCCACCATTCTCAAGCTAATATCCCGATTCTATGACCCCAAAGCTGGTCACATCTTGATCGACAACCAGGATATCAAAAACGTCGATCTATACAGCCTTCGCAGTCACATCGGTCTTGTCCCTCAAGCGCCAGTATTGTTTAACGACACAATAATCAACAATGTTCGGTATGCCCGTATTGACGCAACTGATGAAGAGGTTCACAAAGCCTGCCAGGCAGCCTGCATCCACGATAAGATTATCGGTTTCACCAATGGTTACAACACTAAGGTCGGCGAGAGAGGAGTGAAGCTTTCTGGTGGCGAATTGCAACGTGTAGCTATTGCACGTGCTATCCTGAAGTGTCCCAATATAGTGCTTCTAGATGAGGCCACGAGTGCCGTTGACACTGATACCGAGCAGAAGATTCAAGCCTCTTTCGAAAACCTTACACACAACCGCACGACTTTTATTGTTGCGCATCGTTTGTCAACAATTATGAAAGCAGATCGCATCGTCGTTATTGGCGATGGTAAGATACTAGAAACAGGCACTCATGACAGCCTCCTGAAAGCACGTGGAAAGTATCACAACTTGTGGTCTAAGCAGGTCTTCCTCAAACCCAAGAAGACTAAAGAAGCTGAGGACCCCGACAAAGATGCATTTCTCAATGACTTATCGGATGAGATAGTAGATGCTCAACGGGCCAAAGCCACAGGCTCAACTACTTCATCCGAAACTAGCTCTAGCTTAGCTTCTAGAAATGGCTCTATCGCTGCTAAGTCAACTCATAGTGAACAGCAATCTGATTCGGAGGCGAACAAAAAAGTATCGAGAAAACAGTCGCAATCGCTTTAGGAGTCGAGCCTCAACCCGAACGCGCCTTCGTTCCAGCCTCACGCCTGTTCATATACTGGGAATACGAATACTACTCAGTCTCACCACCAAGGAGCCCATCAAGCCTCCGACCCCCTGGCTATGATGAGCCCTGCTTCTCATAACAATCTCTCAGTCCCCATGGCTCTTGTTCCTCTTGAAGTTCCTCGAAGCAGCGCCTTTACCGACATAAACATGCTTTCCGGCCCAGCCCTCAAGTTTCCAAGTCCGAGCACCAAATTTCCTCAATCTAGCTCTTCCTCCCAGCTAAAGACGGTACCAAGTTCTAGCTCACGGGCAGATGATAGTCAAGAACAGCCTCGGCTATGCAATCATGACAGCACCTCAGAGATTACGAAAGTAGGGTATTACCGTCCGCGGTACTGCCCTCTAGTGAACTCCCGGAGTGATCCTATCCGAATTTCTAGCGAACTTAGCTCAATTCACGAGTCTGAGGAAGACATGCAGCAAATTGTCAGAAGGTCTAGCTCAATAAGTCAGGTACGAAATATCACTGCCACATTGTTTTTTTAAGAGATATAGCCAAGCTAACTTCAATATAGAATTCAAACTTGGAGCCTGAGGAATACTTGCATGGACTCGACGGCATCATCGACGGTAGCATAACTGAGTCCAGTCGTAACACTTCCGAGTCTATCTCGGAAGATACTCGAGCCCATCAAGAAGCTCAATGGCAGAAAGGCTTCCGCAAGATAGACAATGCCGAGCTCCAATTGGCCGATCATGAACGTGGTCTCTCTTACTGGGGCCGCCTCTTCCTCAAAAATGCCGAACAAGCACGTCGGAGACACGATCCCAACCGTTATGGTTGAATAACTAGCTAGCCTAGGGTCGTTTGTTTTTCTCCTTACATCTCGTCTTTCGGCTCACTCCATCTCTACGTTTTATTCGACATTATTCTCTAGCATACGAATTACTACTACTACTTACAGGACACTAGAACTTTGGTTGTCCGCATAACAGGCATACACAGTAATGTAAAAAAAAAACATGATAGCTTTTCAACTACAGAATTATCTTCTTGGTATTAGCAAGCACACAATAGTACGACAGTACATTATTAGATGGTTTATTGGTATATACAGCAAGCATATCTTGCATTATTTTATGGGACTACATATTTCCTTATTATCTTTGATAAACTGGGGGGTCGGGACAGCATTTTTTGACTTTTGTATTCACTGATAGGGGAGGAAGGTTTATTTGTTTTTCATTCAAATTACAATGTTATTTTAGATGGTAGAGTTCGCAGTAACAAATTTATTTACGGTATCAAAAAGCCTACGTAGCAAACACGAGTATGTGGACATGAAGCAGAATCGATGAGTGTTAAAGCAAGTAAAAAATGGTACAAGCAGTTGGGAGGGTAATTCAGTAGAAGAAAAGCAGGATCAAGCCAATGATGGAAGTTAGTAACTATGTGTTTTCATTTTTGTTTTTAAGTAACATTTTCTGACATTATTTTTCATGTGTCATGAAGAGGGAAGACGAGGAGAAGAAAAACATATTTATATTATCGCGTCGGGATTTTACTGAGAACCAGCGCCACGGCCAGCGCCAGCGCCAGCGCCAGCACCACCGCCGCCCATCAGGTTACGGGCCCTATAAAGTACAATGGTTAGCATAAGGGGCCCTCTATAAGAGAATTAGAACGAGAGGATATAGGAAGATAACTCACATCTCGGCGATGCTAGGATCGCTCATCAGCGAAGACATATCGGGCATGCCACCATCACTGCCCATGTTCTCAGCCATGGCACGAAGACGGGGGTTGTTCATCAGGTTACCCATCATATCGGGGTTGCTCATAAGGTTTTGGGCTATGCTCTGGAACATAGGGTTGCCCATGATGCTCGAGAAATCGGGCATACCACCAGCACCACCAGCACCGCCGAGCAAGCTAGACATATCGGGGAAGCCACCGGCACCGGCACCAGCACCAGCCGCACCAGAAGCAGCGGCGGCAGCGACGGCAGCGTTAGAAGGAGAGCGGGAAGTTGAGGTCAGGTCGGAAGCACCACCTTCGGTTTCCTCGACACGGCGCTTAGCAGTCTCGAAACCCTTCTTCATGGCGTCGCTGCCACCGTTACCTTCGTGCTCGATGCCTTGGGCATAGGCATCCATGGCACCACGGGCATCGCCCAGAGCGAAGCGGGCAAGACCCAGGCGAGACCAGCCCTTAGTGTACTTGGGATCGATGGCCACGGCAGTCTCGGCATCAGCTTTGGCTGAGGTGTGGTCCTTGGCCGCACTGTAAGCAGCAGCACGGTTGGAAAGGTAAATAGCGTTTCCAGGGTGCAGCTTCAGGGCCTGGGAGTACAGATCAATGGCACTGCGGTAGTCCTTGCCGGCCATGGCGGCGTTACCCTTGCTCTTCAAGGACTCGGCAGCAGCCTTGTCTTCAGCGCTTACAGCCGTCTCAGTCGAGCCACCAGCGGCGGCGGCAGCAGCGGCAGCAGCAGCGATGTTACCGGTAGGCGAACCGGTCTTCTCCTTAGCCTGGCGCAGGGACTCGTAGACGGTGAAAATCTGCACGAGTGTCTGCGGGCCGGTGGCGGCGCGGACACCGGCGGCATCTGTGGGATCGACCTTGAAGGACTCGGCGATGCAGTTGACGGCAACTTCGATATTGTCGGCTTCGTCGGCGGCGAGGGTTCCGTCGGTCGTGGCGGTGTTAAGGAAGTCGCAGATGGCCAAAGCCAGACGCTGCTTAGATGAAAGGGTCGACTTAAAGATGGGACATAGGGCTTTATGTTAGATCATTGGCTGTCTTGCAGAACATATTGTGTGTTTTATATATTTATATATATATATTATGTTTATCTCTTTTTCGGTTGGCTTCTTTCGAGCCTAACATCGCAGTATATTTCACGATGCTCAACGCGCACTTTGACGCCTAGATAAAGGCCAGGATAGTAGAGTAGAAAAGAAAGTCATCAAGATAGCGGGGGAGGGGTAAAACAGGGTCGGCTTCAACATACCATTATACAAGACTAATTTTTTTTTTATCTCTGTGAAAGTTACCAAAAGCCCGACAATAAAGCGAATGGGATGAAATATGGAATGGAACAAGAAGAAAGAAAGAAGATATAAGAAAAGAAACCTGGATGATCAAGCCTAAATGGAGAGAAGAAAAAACAGAGAGGGAAAATAAGAAGAAGAGATCCCTAAGAAAAAACTGGTTCGTTTACTTTTCCACAAGGCTATCATTATGGCTTGTTATCATTTCTAGGCAGGATTAGTATTAGCTGACTACCTAAATATTTCTTTCAGTTATAACTAGCTATTGTACTAAAAGGGAGCAAATACAACTAGAAGCTTCCAGCCGCTGATAACCTAAAAAGCCCAAGTACCATTATAGAAGGAAGAATAAAAGGTGGGGTATTAGCCGCTTATACAACGTGTATGTATAGGGTTCACCAATTATGGTTAGGGTCATATACAACTAATAACTAAACGATCGTCACGCACTTTATCACGACCGCGATAATATAACAAATGACATGGCACGACGAAAGAATATTCAAGATAAAACTAAATCCAATAAAGCTACCTTATTTATAAAAAGGATGAAATACGTTAAACAAACAGTTGTTGTATGTAAGATACAAGAATAAATGCAAAAATATAGGAAAACAGCCAGATAGAAAAATAGAGATAGAAATAACAAAAGTCAAGAAACAAAGCAGAACTTGTTGATATTCAACTCGAATGCCTCTTTTAGTTTTCTTGTATCTGCGTCTCTTTCTTTTATCAACTAAGGGCGGAGAGAAGCCCAAGAGGCGCCTATCGTGACATGAAAAAGAAAAGTTATAAAAACAACGTCGGCTATTTGTTTGGGTATCAAAGCCGCCTTTTGATATGTTCTTTTTTTGGTGTGAAAATTTGTAATGTGGTTGTGTTGTTTTCTCCCACCGAAAGTTTTATTTTTTATAGAAAAAAAACCCCCCGAGATTCAATCAGAAAAAATGAAAGACATGCAGGCCAACAGACCAGCAGAAGAACAGAAGAACAAATAAAAGAAAATGATGACAAGTGATTTTTGGTTGTTCAAGACTGGTTCTTTAGCTGTGAATACCACCGGTGCGTTCATGCATGCGCTCTCTCCGGACGCGGTCCTTCTGACTGTCCCAGGTGAGGAACTCGTCGAGGGCACAGCCGGCTGGCACCATGGGTAGCACAGGCACCTTCTTGTCGGTCATGACCTCCAAGAGGGCAGGGCCGTCAGAGTTGATCAGCCACTTCAGAGCATCGGTGACCTCATCAGGCTTCACCAGGCGACGGTGAGCAACTCCCATAGACTCGGCCAGCTTCATGAAGTCGGGGTTCATCTGGTGGGTGTGAGCATAGCGATCCTCGTAGAAGAGGTTCTGCCATTGGGTAACCATGCCCTGCTCCTCGTTGTTCAGGATGATCACCTTGACACCGATGTTGAACTGGGCGGCTGTGGTCAGCTCAGTCAGAGTCATGTTGAACGACGCATCACCGTCAATGTCAATGACCAGGGCATCGGGCTGCGCCACCTTGGCACCAATGGCAGCAGGAAGACCGAAGCCCATGGTACCCAGACCACCAGAGGTGATCATGGAGCGAGGGTGGCGCCAGCGGAAATGCTGGGCAGTCCACATCTGGTGCTGGCCAACACCAGTGGCGATGTAGGTTTTGTCCTTGCGGTCGGCAACAAGGTTGCTCAGCTCCTCAATCAGAGCCTGAGGCTTGATGGTGTGGGGACGCTCGGTGCGTTCGAAGTCGGAAAGAGGCCACTTCTTCTTCCACGAATTGATATCCTTGAACCACTCGCTGCGGTCCTCGCGGGTCTTGGCCTGGACAAGAGGCAGGAGCTGTTTCAGGTTCTTGGCAACATCACCCTCGACGGCCTCGGTGGCCTGGACGACCTTGTTGATGTTCTTGGGCAGAATCTCGAAGTGGACGATACCACCCTGGCCATCGGCGGCAGCCTGGCGCGCAGCGGGGGCGAACTTGGAAACATTTAGAGTGACACGGTCATCGAAACGAGCACCCAGAGCAATGATCAGGTCGGCGTTCTGCATGGCCATATTGGCGTAGGCGGAGCCGTGCATACCCAGCATGTGCAGAGACTTGTCGTCAAGCTCGTCGAAGGCACCGAGACCTTGAAGGGTGGTGGTGACGGGCAGGTAGGCCTTGTCAGCCAGTTCCTTGAGGATCTCAGGACCACCAGGGGACAGGATGATGCCCTGGCCGGCGTAGATCACGGGCTTCTTGGCCTTGTTGATCAGATCGGCAACGCGGGCTACCGAAGCAGAAAGCTGGCGCTTGGTCAGCTCCATAGCAGCGCGTGAGGCGGCCGAAGGCAGACTAGGCAGGGCAGCGCCAGAAGGAATAGCACGGCGCAAGACAGCGGCAGTCACATCCTTGGGCAGATCGACCAGGACGGGGCCAGGGCGACCACTGGTGGCGATCTCGAAGGCCTCGTTTATGCGGCGAGGCAGCTCAGCAACGGAGCGGACCATGACGTTCCACTTGGTGCAGGACCGGGAGATGCCGACAATATCAGCCTCCTGGAAACCATCAGAGCCAATGGCAGAGGTGGGAACCTGACCGCAGAAAACAATCATGGGGGTGCCGTCAGACATGGCATCCTGCATAGGAGTGACGACGTTGGTGGCACCGGGACCTGAAGTCACCAGCACGACACCAGGCTTTCCGGAGGCACGGGCGTAACCCTCAGCCATATGGCCAGCGCCCTGTTCGTGGCGGGGCAGGACGAAGTTGAAGTGTTCAGAGTTGTAGATGGCATCGAAGACGGGGAGAATGGCACCACCAGGGTATCCGACTAATACAATGACACTAGGTTAGTGACTGTAACGATCTCAGTGGTGGCAAGATTGCATGATCCGAAGAGCGGCTTCGGTTGTTTATTTTTTTGTGTCATGTATCGAACCGCCAGTCCGTGTAAGTTGACAGGCTCGGTGGAGGTTGGGCAACAGAAGGCAATGCGTGGTACAGTTGTCAGCAACTTACAAACGTGCTTGACGCCATGTCTTAGCATCATTTCGTGGAAGATCTCACCACCAGTCTTGCCGATGAAACTATGCCCAGTATGTTAGTCGATGGGAGAGCCACTGGGAAAACAAGCCATTGCGCATTCAGGCTACGCTATTTCACAGCATTGGCGTATAGGAAGTACGTACGACTCGTCCATGACCTCATTCTTGCTCTTGAGGGGCTGAACATGGCTCTTGTCATTGTCGTTGATGGCGTTGAAAGCCGGGCTGGGGACTTCGCGGGCCGAGGACCTGTAGCAGACAGTAGTCTCTGGTTAGCAAGGACAGACCAAGATTTGTCTTCGGACGGATGGGCCATTATTGGGCGCAATATCGATGTGATGGAGAGATGTGGGAGTGTAGGCAGTCCGATAGTCGGAGGATATGACAGAAGAGATCGAGTGTTGTCGGTGCGGTGTTGCGTTGGTGATTTTGGCGGCAGTAGTGATACTGATTGGTCGGTGGTGGTGCAGCTAGAAGTGGTGTGTATGTATGTATGCATAGGATAGCGTAGAAAGACTCACGCGGCAGCAGATGGCGTCGCCTGGTTGCGAGTGCTAGTAGTCAGACTGCGGGCGGCGAAAGAGGTCGCAATGGCCTGGCTTTGTAAATGCCGTGAGACGGCACTGGGCCGGGCCAGCGATCTGATGGCACGAGATCTGTACATTTTTGGTGTTTATTTTTATATGAACGAAAAGAAGAAGAAAATACGTAACAAAGGAGGAAGAAAACGACGATGTTGTTCCCGGGAAGAAAAATATTCCCCATACACGATTCACAGGCGAAAAAAAAAAGTTGGAGGAAAGTCTTAGAGTAACGGTTGGCCTGCTATTAGCCGGGACGGCGATTTTGGTGGCACAGCAATAGAAAATATAGGCTCAGAAGGATTCTCAATGGACTCCAAGACGAGAAAAAAATTAAGAAAAAAATAGTGCGCCAAAGTGGCTAAAGCGTCTTGTTTGGCTGGGGGAAAAGACTAAGAAAATAGCAAAATGGGTTCAATTTTCTTCTCCTTCGGTTCTGCAAATCCGACAGCGGGAACGTTCAGACTAGAAAATAGAAGAAAAGAAAATAGAATTTCTGACCCGATTATACAGATATTCCCAGAATCATCGCCGTAGATCAGAAAGAGACTTGACGCTGGTCAAGAAGAAGAAACAGAAAGCTTTATATTATAGAAAAGAATAATAATAATTAAAACAGCCTTCTTCTTTATACACACGTGGTTGCATGCAGACTTCTTATTAATCACGTCCCGAGGAAGTTGCCCGGAAAAATCACAGACATCGGGGGAGTTTCCCTTCCACGTTAGTCACCGCTAGAGTCATAATTCTATTCTACCAGTCACAATCACGACAATACTAACACCTAGTCACGGCAACAGCGCATGCTCGTACCTTCCGTGTCAGCCCATCCTAAACGATTTCAGGGTGCCTTCCTTAATTCTCTATGTGTCACATTCGTATCTTATTTCTACAGAATTTATACTGGCATCAGAAACTAAAAAAAGAATAACTAAAGAAAAGGACAGTTCGACCGTCATCTTGAAGTCGATTTCTTCCATGTGTCATTTCTACAATTTTGCCGGCCTCGATTATTCATCCTCCAATGACATATATCATCGCATCTTGTTACCGATAGGTGCATGAATAAGAATCGTGGTATCGACTCGACTAAACCCTTTCGTCCAGCCGAGCAAATACATAGTACTATCTATATATTCCAAGCATTTCTTTCAATGGAATAGTATGGATAGGTATACAATGTACGTCTGTTCTGCGCCTTTCGAGTCTATGTTTGCGAAATAGATAGAAAGATCTGTAATCAATACTCGTACCATGTACATGTACAGTGTCTATCGCCATGTAAACTGTCAGGCATGTATAGCCATAGGAAATATAATGGCGATATCGGCTTGTGCGAAAAGTCACTAACTGATACATTAATTGCTTTGATATCATTGGTATAGAAGAAAAGCAAAAAGACATGCCTAGGGTTACATACTTACTTACACTCGGCGAAATATCGAAAAAACGCACATTATTCCATTGTATGTACAGATATATATCTATACGTATCTTATTGATGACTATTTTATGGGTTCTATGTATGTATGTTACATTCAAAGCAGGCCGATTTTCGTCATTATCAGGTGTAATTCCACGTATATAAGTCGATTGGTCCAAATCATACAAAAAATGATGCCAGAATTATCCGGTCCGGTGCAATGCTATTGCCGGAAAAAGAGACGTCCCGACAGAGGACTATATCACATCGTGCAGATGAATGATAGATAAACTGTTGACCACGATGGGATTCGAACCCACAATCTTTTGATTCGTAGTCAAACGCCTTGCCATTGGGCCACGCGGCCAGTCGTTGTTGTTGTTGTTGTTGTTGTTGTTATATTTATTCTCTTCCTAAACTATTACGAGTGGATTTTCGAGTCCGGTCGTGCCGATTTTTCTGTCTCCGGGTTTTCTGTCTCCTCCGCCCGTATCCTAGTCCGGGTCCGGACTACCCTCCCGGGTCTCCATAGGACGCCTTCAGGGATACCCCCTGTATCTTCGAAACATCCTCAAACCATTCCCCATAAAAAAGACCCACATCATCCAAGCCCTAAGTGGGGCTACCATCCACGTAATCAGGTGACCGCACCATCCGACGCGCCTCCAAGAGGCTGGTGATCGAGTGTCGAGAGAAGAGAAAAATTGGCGTAGTCGAGTCGGGTGCGATGGTAGAGGCACAGCGACAAGACTCCCGCGCCGCGGGTTGGGCTTCCGGAACCTTCAAAAATAGGTTGCCCTTCGAGTATGAGTGTGTCTCCCTGAGCTTTGTAGTGTGTAGTGACTCGGGAGACCAGCGATCGCGAGAGAGTGTGGCGAAAAGGGGGGCGATTGTTGGTGAGAACATCCCTCGAGAGAGGAAAAAGTCGGGCTCAAGGCCTCATACTCGATGCATCAATACAGACAAGCGTCTAAAAAGATAAAAAGAATGGACAGCAGCATCGGGAATATGTGCTTGTCGCTCTTGAAAACCCACGACGAAGGGGAAAAATTCGTCTTTGGACAAAGGGGGAGGTAACTTGAACTCAAAGTTACCCCCCCGAGGGTTGTAGGAGGGAAGGTTGCACGCGGCCAGTCTGAATTGATCTTGAGATTTTTTTGTGCTTAGGAGCCTTTATATATGTGACGCAGTGATGGCGCAGATTTTTTGAATTTTATCCTTTCAAAAAAGTAACACCCGCTTAGGGTTTACCATAGTTAAGCACATCGTGTAAGTCTACATTGGGCTTTGAATGCAAACGTTTCGGACTCGGTGATCGGGGAACCCAACGATAGACGCAAGATCTCTTGGATGTTTCGGGACCGCACATAGCTATTACAAATTCAGATTTTTAATTTTCACTTTAAACAGCCAACGTCATCCATGCAATCTGGAAGAAGCCTAGCAAACTGGGTTTTTTTCTTACCTTTCAGATCTCGTTTATTGTTTCTGTGTTGTTCAAGGGAGAAAAACAGGAATAAGACCAAATATACTTCTTCTCTATCCCTTGAATGGCCAATATCATACGCTGGTTCAGGAATGTACAGGCTTATAATCACTTCCTCATGCTGAAAACAGCAAGAAAGTAAAACAAAAGATTTTGAAAGAAGGCTAAAGAGACAACTCCATAGTGACTTGATTCTCTTGGCTTATGTGATAGGCTTGATTTGGTTCGCCGGGAAGACAACGCCTCGAACAAGAGAACGGAGTGCTATTTTTACGTCATGGCATCAAGCAGATGACATCTGCCAGACGCAGTGGAAAGAAACACTTGCCTTTGACTTGCCTTGTATCTGAGACTTTTGGGTCGTCTCGTCTGCCTGCCTTTTATTTTATATACATATTTTATACTCTTGCGTGGAACATGGAATAGACTGTCTATATCTCAATCATTCTTTGTACTATTTATTGCATGCCCTTTAAGACCCTCTACTTTAAAGGGAGGATACAAACAACTCGCAGTCTTTTTGGGTTCCCTCAAGTCTCAAAAACATCTAGGCCTGCGTTGGACCGGAGTAGGGTATTCGTAAACAAGAAGAAGCCAAGACATAGGGAAACAAAAAAAGAATCAATATATGCCATAATGCTGGACGTAAATAGCGTTTAAGTCTTTACATGTGGTTATACAGCAGCAATTTCCGCCTGAACGCCGTAGCTTGACAGACTTGACATATCTAGCCATTAAAAGGTTGATTGACAGCAAGTCAAGGATGATCCCGTGGCTTTGTCTAGGCCTTTCTTCATTCTTCAAGCCCATATTTGCAACCGGCCAGTATTGCCATAACATCAGTACCATAAAGCATTAGAATATGTAGTAGCATTAACAAACTGTCAGCCTAGCTTTTGTCGTCTAAAGAATATGCTGATATATCTCAGCTGAAATGCCATGAAATCCGGTAGCCTTACGTCGGCCTTCCGTCCGCATCTAGAAATTACCAAATGGCAACCACGAAGCGAGCGGGTGCTAAGCTATCCGTAGATTCCTTCGAACCAAATATTGACAAAGGCCATAACTTGCACAAGACAGAACTACCTCAAAGGAAAGGATCTCGTTTAACCGTTTTGTAATACGTTGTTCGGCGATAGACTTGCTTGACAACTTTATCTACATTTCCACTGGTCCAACTAACGTCTCTTCAATCCCTGCCCTGCGCTGCCACCTGGCCCCGAGAGATATTTCCAAACGTAGAAAGCTAGACAGCTCTAGACGGCTTGCACGGAAGTAGACTAGAATGGTCCTTTGATGACATGTGCCTTTGAGGAAGGCTCCAAGAAGGGTGGGCCTAGCGATGAAGATAACCCCGGACATGTCGTTTCTGGTAGTAGTAGGCGACATATTGAACCCGGTCCATGCGGTCTTGATCGGAATGTTCCACCTCCGCACGCTGAACACAGTCGTTGATGGCTTGCCTTCAAAACGGTGGCACTACTACTCCCAGTTCCTCCAAAGTAACAAGAGTAACAGCGACTGAGTCTCCTACCGTATGTGAAGCGGTCGCAGGCCACCAAAGGCCAAGACATATCGAGGCGCTACATGTGCGGGGAGTGAAACTATCACGATCTTCGAATCCTGTGCTCCTGTCTGTCTAGAGTCGGGGACTAGACTCTAAGCGGCGTGTACATCGTTACAACCATTGTAACAACTGCTAGTCAAGCTTTGTTCAAACTAGCACAAGCTGGCCATGTTAACCTTAAAGCTTCAGTATCTGCAAGCAGCCGCTACAAGTCCCTTCGAGTATAAGACTTGATGTGATCTGGATACCATCTTCTTAAGATTCCCGATGTTCTTCTTGATCAGTGTCATCCCTCTTCTAGATTTCTTTGCTCATTCTGTATAGCACATACTTTCATATCAATCTTCTTTGCTTTTTCAAAAAAAAACGGTCAACTCTTCGAGATATCTTGACGATGTATCCGTTTGGTCTGAAGTTCGCCCCTTTGACTGCGCTGGCCGCATTACCGTATACTGCAAATGCGGCTTTTGATAGCGCAACTTGGGATAACTTTGCCGTGTACTGGGGCCAGAACTCAGCCGGCACTGCCACTTCCCAGGGTCGGCTGGCCGAGTACTGCTCGGATACTCCCGTCAACGTAAGCCAAGCCAAGCTAAAGAACCACTATTGTATGAAAGAGACACTGACTAACACGCTATACCAGATCATCCCTCTGTCTTTCATGAACGGCATCAAGGACCCACCCACCGTTAACTTTGGTAGTGCAAGTGATGTCTGCTCCAAGTTCAAGGGAACTGACTTTTTAGACTGCCCCCAGATTGAGTATGCCACTTGCCTTTGGATTTAGTGCGCTGAGAGTATCCTGCTAATATGCCATGATCCACACAAACAGAGAAGATATCCAGAAGTGCCAAAAACAAGGCAAGACTATTCTGCTTTCCATTGGCGGTGCTACCTACAGCGAGGGAGGCTTCAGTTCAGTCTCCGAAGCTGAGAAATACGCCGATCAGGTGTGGGCCATGTTCGGACCCAAGAACTCCTCATCGTCCGTCAACCGCCCATTTGGTGACGCCGTAGTCGATGGCTTTGACTTCGATTTTGAAGCATCAGCAAGCAACCTGGTAGCCTTTGGCCAACGCCTACGCAAGAACATGGATGCCGCATCTGATGGTCCATACTATTTATGTGCTGCTCCGCAGTGCCCTTACCCTGACGCTGCCAACAATGACATGCTGGCCGGAAAGGTAGCCTTTGACTTTATTATGGTGCAGTTCTACAACAACTACTGCAGTGCCGCATCGTTCGATAGTAGCTCCAAGACCCAGAAGAGCTTCAACTTTGACACGTGGGATACCTGGGCTCGGGAGTCAAGTGCTAACAAGAACGTCAAGATTCTACTCGGCGTGCCCGCAGCTAAGTCGGCCGCGGGAAGTGGTTATGTCACGGCTAAGGAACTTGCTCCGGTGCTAGACTATTGCACGCAGTTTGATAGCTTCGGTGGTGTCATGATGTGGGATATGTCACAGTTATACGCCAACGATGGATTCATGGACGACGTAGCTAAGGCACTGAGCTCGGCATCATACGGAGGGCCAACGAGCACCACATCATCACCTTCCTCTACCAAGACTACCAAGAGCAGCACCTCATCCATCACTACTACTGCCTATTCAAACACTTCGCAGTCAACTCTGATCACCAGCACTCGCAAGACCTCGTCCGAATCTGAGTCGTCAACAGCTACTAAGACTTCTTCAGCCGAGCCAGCTGACTCTAGTGTTCCCGGCGATTATGATGACCTAGACGAAGGCTTCACCACAGAAAGTGCGAACCAATGGAACCAGTGCGGTGGTAAGGGCTGGACAGGCCCGACTAAGTGCCGATCTTCTTACACGTGTGTATACAAGAACGAATGGTACAGCCAGTGCGAGTGATTTTGACTCGTATGGGTGAGCCAAGGACATATTATGTCATGTCGGAGACGTAGGTAAGATTGAATTATCCACAACTATCGCTTGTCTGCGAATAGCTTTCCCTAGTTTTGTTTGTTGGTACGGTTGCTGTTTTTGTTTTGTCAGGACAGAGTTTTCTTTCTATTTTCCTTTTTAGAAAGCTTGATGCTTAGGGTTTCTATGCATATGGTTATTAGCGTCTTTTCTGTCTTTACCATGATGTCTATATTTTCAAAAGTACGATGTTCGTACTTAGAGTCTGTCATTTACATTTTTTTTTAAAAATTCCTAGAAATCTAGGGCTAATTTAATTTCCTAACTCATACGAAAAGAAAATCTCTGTAATTGGGAACTGTGACTAATGAAGGTTGTCTCAGCACTGCGTTGTCGAGATTAGCTGACAGCTTCGATGTTGCAGTCGCATGGGCCTTCGTATCTCCTTTGGTCCTATCACCTAGCGAGGTAGGACTTCTTTCTTCTACGACAAAGGGCTCCTTCCCCCCCTTCATCAAGGGACTGCGGTGCTCGTTCCATCGAGGCTCTTAGGGCTTTGTTTGTCATCTGGGATGGGAAAAGAACAGTTCGTCCCGTTCCGACAAAATAAAAAAAAATCATGATAGAGAGAGCCGCAGCTGGGATATAGAGATGAAGGATTTACGGGCCTGTGGCGCCAAATCGTGAAATGAAGCTCGCCGTACCCAGGATTGACAGTCCTTGCAGTATATAGTTACGCGGTCTAGAATTCACAGGACATCGTGAACTAGATGTGTATGTGTGTGTAAAGCGAGAAGCAGGAACAGGGGGAAAGTAATGGTGGTGGTAGTAATGGCTCTTGATAGACACTCCGAGACAATGTTCATGACGATCAAGTTTACGCCTACAAGCAAGGGATGAAGGACACACAGAGGTTACTAGGACTATCTCAAGAGCAGGCGCCCGATAGGTAGATCTTAGGGGAGGGGGGGGGATGACTTGGAAAAAAAAAAAAGGAAGAAAAAAAAGAAAGAAACGTCGCCACCGCCTCCGCTGTCGATTCTGATTTCGTTGCGCAAGGCCAATTGAGACCTGAAAAATCGAGTTCAGTAGGTCAGCATCGGTGGTTGCCTAGCAAAGATGAAAATGAAAATGAAAAATCGACAGTAAGGAGTGTGAGTGCAGGCGGAATACTTGATTACATTTCTGAGCCGGATGTCCCTGCAGGAACAAGAAAGTCAGCGTTGCGTCCTTTTGTTGAGTCTTGTCTTTTCTTTTTGTCAGACTTGATAGTGTACGTACATACAACTATAAATTGTATACGGTGTAACATATAGCGGAGATCTCCAGACTAGATGTACGTATACAATATATGGTAGCAGATCTATTAATTAAGAGTAATGTAATGAGACGGGCTGGGGTTATGGCGATGGATGGCAGCCATCACTATAGCGAGCGTTTGTCCAGTCGTCTACCGAGTAGTTTGTGGACTGATACAATGTTGGAGATGAGGGAGTCTATCAAGGCCTATTGTCTGAGTTGTCAGAGCTAACAAAAGCGCGCCCTTCATCAACTCCAATTTCACGTGTTATAGGTTAGTACACGATGTACAACTAGATCTAGGGGGTATGTGATGATGGTGATGAGTTTAATGATGATTATGGAGACAACAGCCATATGCTAGACAATAATGGCCAGGAACGGCTGAGAAGGCTAACGCCACTTGTATTCTCAATCTTCTCGGCGTCTCTTGGCATCCGAGAGCCCGAAACCCTAGATTTCGCTTCTTTTTTTTCTTCTTTTTTTTTTTTTTGGCGTGTCTGTTATTGCCGAGTAGTTGTGATATTGTCTTTTGGTGTTCTTTATCTCAACGTTGTCGCAAACGAGGTAATTGCAGTCTAGCTTACGTTAGCTTTCATGGTCACACAACCCAATTATGTTGTCGGATTTATAAATCTGAAGCGTTTCTGTTAGTCATGATAATTGATTGTTCAAGTGGTAGAATCCAAATTGGTAGCTACCCAAGACTGAACCTAGCATTAGTGATCTGAATGGTTCGTACAATGGCTGGGGTCCCAACAACGTCTTGGCCTGATGTACACAGTTTATGTTACGTATTATCTCACACTGTATATGCAACTACAGTATGGGTGAATATTTATATATATAGTGCCTACATAGCCACCGCACTGTATACATATCAGGACACCCCCACGTCAATGAGCATCGACATTTTCAAATTATTGGTCAATCGTGTTTCCTATTGCCGCAGCGCTTTCCTTCCGTCATGAGTTTCCCGGCAATGACTACAGGCTTGCAGTTTCAACTATCAATTAGTTACTAGAAGCTCTTAGTACTAAGAACTTGAGCTAATCAGGTAGTCTTGATGGTTCTGACTTGTGGTCAGGTTTGGTTGATCACGTTGTCCGGAGCCGAGCTTTGCTTTTTTTTCTGGCTTCTGTGCGAATAAGATAACGGATAATGAGACATGAAAATGTTGGCGTCTGCAAGGTGCTTCACATACAGTATTGGCAAATGGTGATCTGGCCCTGTATAGTTAATGTTGTTTCTTTTGTTTCCTTCTTCCATTACAGGGCACTGGCTTATTTACACATCTGGGCTGTTTCATTGAACTCATGTTGGCCTTGGTCTAATTCCGTGGAAGTTTATATCCGGGCGGGAGATGTTTAGTTTATAGTAGCAATTAGCACGTCATCCAACTTTTGTGATCACCAAGAGATCGGCGTCGTGCTGTCAGGCAAGCAAGGCTATGCTGGCGCTAACAAAACAGAGAATATCGATACATATCACAAACTGTTTCCAAGGGACTAAGGGCCTCGAACAAGACTCGAGAAGAAAAAACCAGATACATTTATCTGTGCAAAAACATTCCGACTGGCACAAGGCCGATCGGGTATGCAGATATAAAGATAAATCGATTTACGTACTAGAGCAGCACAGCAGGGACAAGGATATTGGACGACGTTCTACTAGTTAGTTGCGTTCCGTGAATAGCAGCCATAATGTCTTCGGGAAGAGGCGGCTAGAGCAATCATCCGTTCTACGTTTATTTGGTTGGACGAGATTCGCTACGTCTACTTAGTAGTAGTAGCTGGATTCTATAGCGCTGAATTACGGCATCCAAGTCGGCTAATCTGATAGTCGGCCAGGCAAATCGACCAACAGACACCATAACAGATTGAATCTGAGCCGGTACGAGAAAAGATGCCGACAAGCCAATCTACAAGCGCGATCTCTAGTCTGCTTGTAGTAATAGTAACTGAGGTAGTCAGTTTCAAACAGTCCACAGCTCTTCCTCCCAGTTGCAGGGGGCTTGGACGTTTCTAGACGAGGTCTCTCTGTCTACTGTCTACGTATAACGGCATCTAGTTGCAATGGTCGTGGAGATAGGTGGACAGAGTATCACTGGGAGGCAGTTTTAGCTTATATTAGAGTCGAGCAGGATCGGAGGCACATGGGAAGCGCCCGCTTGAATAAATTCCATCTGTCACTGACTGGTCGGACGATATCGCAAAACTTTGAAGAAGCAGCAATACGACTTGGTTAACTTGATATCGCGGATGTGTTGTTTCTATCTACTGTTGTCCGCGATAGCCGGCACAGATCTTATTATAAAAAAGTGACAGAGAGCTCTATAAGGCTCGTTGGTGGATCGGCTACCCAGTTTCAGTGTATGTTGCCTGTGTTTTAGAAGGGTGACAATATTTGATAGCGGTGAATGTATCTATAGCTAATTACATATATATGAATCTACGCTATAACCATTTTACCTGGTTCGGGTAAAATGCAAGATAGGGACGAGGGTATCGCGGTCAATAATATCTTCATAATCTTTTGTTTTTAAAAAACATCTGCCAAGAGGAAGAAGGCGGCGCTCCTTGGATTGATAATCTCCATGTGAAAAACAGTGGCGAGATTATAGGCCTCTGGTGTTACCGAGATAAACAATTGCCACTAAATAGTCATTTATATAACACATCAATAGAATAGAATGAACCTATTAGTGGTTCCATTATTCATTAGTTAAGAAACGAACCACAAACCTATTGAACGCACTAACCGAGAATGATAAAACGGAAAAGAAAAAGCTTAAATCGAAGAGCGAACATGCTCATTTCTAGGAAATAATATGCACTACAAAGCCAGGCCGTATCCTGGCACTGAGATAAGATATCCCCACACTATACTAGAGCCTAGACACCTTAGTTATAGCTGTTATACAACTGTAACAAGGATACAAGGGCCTTTGATCGATTCAGTTTACATAATGCCCTGCGAGGCTCTGAATTTGTAGCTGTAGTTGTATAGCCGCCTAGGCCTTTTATTCTGTCTTGTCTTCGCCAGGCCGTCTGAAATCATGGCACTGCTATGTATGTACATAGAGATCTCACATAATGGCATATCAGGTATTCTCTGGGCACCATCCGTGATTTTGCCAAGCAGTAGCAATGACCACTATGGTGAGACGCTTCTATATTCTGTATCACGACTTCGGTGGATGAGGCCCGCGCAAAGAAATTGTTGTAGCTTTTTTGTTTTTGTTTCTACTGCCGCCTGTCTGCTACTAAGAAGATAGCAAGCCATGGTCGTCAGAAAAGACAATTAAATGCACCTATATACAACTACATTATGTAGGGGAGTCTTGCTTATTTACTGCCGTACTGCCTCTACACAGCTCTTCTTTTTCTTCTGGTGCAGCTTTAACCCCGGCGTGTCCTGAGCGAGCCAGTCTCATGTAGATTTTGGCTAGATAGTGGTGATGTTGTATTGATGTCATTGTCATTATCATCGCCATAGCAGCGATAGTGAGTACGAGAATACAACTATGTAGTATGATCACCCCTCCAGCGCTGTATTGCCGCTGTGTATATCGTAGTTGGCCTCTTTATCTTAAATATGCCGCTACTCTACTACGAAACAAGCTGTCATTTTTGTTTGTTCATATCTGTTTCTTTCCCACTAGTTGTGCAAATTAAGCTTCTCAGCAGACTGGGCCGCCAAGCTCCCTGTGCAGCAAAGAACAGACTTTGATTGTAAATCAGTCATGGTCATCAGCATTAGCAGAAGAATATAACGTCCGGGGTCTTATCAGTAAACGTCCCCTTCAAAAAAAAGGTTTTTTTTTCTACTATGCCTATCTATTTTCTTGCCACTCAGACTGGCCCGTCCAACGAATACACCCACGCATGTTTTTTTTCTTTTTTTGTTTTTGAGATCCCCAGGCTTTATTCGGCCTTTCTTCCGCGCTTTGCTTTTCCAGAAAGTTGTAATTTTCCTTTTTTGATTTCTCTGGCTTCTTCTGCTCATCTTTTTTTTTCTTTGCGTCTTGGCCAGCTTGGCCTCTCTCATTCTTTCAGTCTTCGTTTGTTCCTGGCCCATCAGCTGTTAGTCAGCCCCGTCTGCTTGTCGTCTTGTCTTGGTCGAAGATAAAGCTCTCTTTAGTCGCACTTGTCAGCTTCCTTAGTGCGTCGCTCCTCCTCCACTGATAACCTCCGCCCACTACTCCACGATAACTGGACCCTTCAGATCCATCGCCCAGGGCGTTCTATATCGCTCCACGACTATTACGATCCCAGATACCCGCTTGGTATCTCTGCCATAAACGCATATCGCTTCGAAAGGCACTTTGTTTTCTTTCGTTTTTCCATTGCTTGTCTTCTTGTCATCCTCTGCATCTCTAGTGCCCAAGCTGCCACACCACCGCCCTGTAGGCTGGCCTTTCTTTACTGTCACCACTTGTAGTGGTTATCTCGTTCTTTTTCCTTCTGCTTCACAGTCTACAATGGCCTCGAACGTTCCAGCCTCCAAACCACACGCTAATCCAGGACAGCCACATCCACACAATGATTCCATGGAAAGCTTCATCCAGGCTGTGCAAGCCCACCCGGCCCAGGCTGTCGGCCGTCCGGTCTCCCAGGCCTTGTCTGTCAGCATGAGCGAAGCTGGTGCGCCGAACAGCTCGCACCAGCTGGAACTCGATCGTCAGATGGTGCGCCATCTGCTCAGCACATACTCCAGGGAAGATCTGACGCGCATCTTCCAAGAAGAAACCCGCAAGCCCACCAGTACGTTGCCGTATAGTTTGTGCATGTCAATCAGCGGGCCGAGAGACCGTCAATCTAACCAAGCTGCCAAGTAGAACCTGACCAATCCGAACGCTCCTCGCTCTTGTCAAGCTATACGACGTCGACGACTGTGTCCGACCGCTCAAGCGTATTCGATAGTGCCGCTAGCATCCGGACATCTTCAGATGCGAGCTCCATCTCCGGCAGCAGCATCTTCTCCAGCGTCTCTTCGAAGCTTCTAGGCCGAAAGCTATCCCATGCTTCATCGTCATCAAAACAGGCCTCCGGATCCTCGGTAGACCCGCAAGCTTCATCTTCGAAACAAAAGACGACCTTTGTCTGCGGATTTTGCAGCGAGGAGGGCATCGTCAAGACCTGCACTCGCAAGAACGACCTCAAGCGCCACATGGAAGACTTCCACAACATGAATGCGCAGTGGCACTGCCGACATCGCGGCTGCCAGATGGTGTTCGACTGGCAGACTGCGTACAAAGCCCATCTCAAGCAATTCCACGGCGGCTCTCGCATGTCTCTCGACGAGGCCAAGGTCAATCTCTGTCCGCAGGTCGTGTTTGCCTGTGGCTTCGCCAAATGCAAGCAGGTGTTCGAGTCTCCCGGCGATGTGGAGGCCCCCAACTACTTCAAGGAGTACGTTGCCCATGTGGTGAAGCATTTCGACGACGGCGTCCAGAGTAGCGGCGAATGGTCATATGCTACCCGTATGCGCAACCTCGTCCGCCAAAGCCAGGTTGGTCGGACGTGGGACGAGTATGGCTGGGTCAGCGAGAGCGAAAGCCAGTTGAACTGGTCGCCGTCGACGTCTCTGGTGCTGCGGAAGCGCCTAGAGTGTCGCCATATCGGAGATGTCCAGACGCTGGTGCATTATGCCGTACAACTAGGCACTAACCCTGATGTTCCTGTCAAGATGCACCAGAACTTCGTAACCCCCGTCAAGGACAGCTGCACGCTAAGGGTTGTTGGCCACATCTCCAACAACCCAACTGCGGTGCCCCAGGAGATTCCTCAGTCATACGACTTCCGCATCTCCCGTAACACGAATCCCGCACTCGCGAACTATCTCGCGTCTCAGCGGAGGGTTGTCGTCCAGTCCAGGAGAGCCCAACGCGCACACCACTACAGCTCAAGATCAGCCGGCGTCAACCCTAACATGGCGTCTCCGAGCAGTCACCACTACTTCCCAACTCAGAACATGGGCATGTCTCGGCCTACTAATCTATTCGACAATCAAGCTCAAACTGCTTTCGCCCATGGTCATGGAGGCATGATATCACAAACTGGAGGCATCATAGCAGATGACCTCCAAAGCCTCCGCTCATTGGCAAATGGCTCGCCTGAACCTACCGACATCACCATGGCTGATGCGGGTATGATGGCTCAGGATTTAGGGCATGCGTATCACGGCTTGTCTGCTGATATGGGCACTCCAGGTCCTTTAGACCACCATAGTCCATTCTTCGATGATCCAGTCTCAGGCCGACCATACTAGACAGGACATTCCCGGCCATGATTTCCTCTATTTCTTAACAGGACAAGATGCCCTGTATATCATAACACGCATCTTTCACAAGTTATATCTCTGTTTTCATTTCTATTTCCTTTGTCTATATACCCTCAGATGACGCGGAACCAGCCGTCTCTGACTAGTTTCCTTTGTGTTCTCTTATGTTTTTGTCTTTGTTTTGTACCAAGTTGCGATTCCAAAGCGTACGATGATAGGATATACATACTATCCATTGCATCATATCTTTTGCCTCTTTTCTTGTCATTTTTGCTTACACATGTACGATTCTCTGGTTGTTCTAGGACTGATTATATCAGTGGTACTACTTGTACTAATGTAAAGTGCGACAAGTTTGCCTTGTTTTGTTATTTTTCTCGCTCTGTTTGTTGTGTATTTATGTACTAGCCATGTACAATCGTGTATATGTCCTCATACGATCAAGCAGTATCTTGAAAATAGACGTTAATGGCTTTACCATTTCTCTATATTATATACATCTTATATATATATATACCTCTTTTGGATATTGTAGCCTACACCTTTGATACATTATCGTATAATGCCCAATACTGGTGAAAGCTATGAGCCTGGGTATATCACTGGCCACATATCGAAGTGCTTAGCATTGCATTCGGCTATCCTAATGAGGGAGTAGCGTGTACTCAACACTAAACTTGCTAGATTTCTAGCTGATAGTAGATACTAGCGGTCCTTTTTGTATCTGGTTCTGGTATGGTTGTTTCGCAATGTACGCAGTTGCGTGTTTATTATAAGCGAGGGGCGCCTGTATTCTCTCCATCTTTCTTTCTTTCTTTCGTTATTTCCCGCCTCAGTCATTCGTGTCTCTCTTTGCCGGTCCGGCAGGAACGTGAAAGCCTAGATATGAGAGAATGCTTTTTATTAGTCGCCTATGACAGACGAGTTTTTTGTTTCTTTCCGTCAAGTTACTGCGGGGATGCTAAACCAACGGACGAAACACATGCAGCCATATCATTAGTCTATGGATGATGTTCTAGATCCGACGTGAAACCAGCTATCGACTGGATACACGAAGACTTGGAGCTCTTGATCGTTTAAGCGATCTGGGATGGAATGGGAAAAGGGTAGAGCTGCCGATCCGATACTCCACTTACAAGTCCGGTCCACGAGATATTTGGTGAATTTCTTTGTTCGCTCAAAGCAGCGTAGTATTGCCAGTATTACGACAGCTTCCGCAGTTCCGTCGTTTTCATTCTAACCTCATCCTGTTTGTTTGTTGATTCTACATTACTAATCCTCTCTCTGGTCTTGCCTACTAAGGCAACCAACTCAGCGGCTGTCGGTAGACTTCTCCAAGTGACAAGATAGCTCAATACTCACCAACAATTCAGCCATAGCTTGGTAATCTTGGGGATTATTCACAGTTAGTCTTTAGCGTCAGGAATCAAAGTACGTAGTCTCGATTCTGTGTGAAGGGCAATCTTTACTGTAGAAAGAAAAAGATGTGAGGGCTGAGGAAAAGCATGACAGATCATTTGAATAGAACAATGTTAAGCAAGCGGAACTAATGTGCTCGGTTGGCTATAAATGTAAAATGTAAGACAAACTAGCGGAAGAGAATATCAGCACAAGCTACCTTGCGAGAAGTCTGAAAGCGGTGTAAGTAACTGAGTGACATGTTCTTTTTTCACTTCAACATTTTCCTGCCAATCTCCCTTTTCATCCGAATCCGGTGCTAAAAAGAATCCAGACTCGCGAACTATTTATTTATCATTTTCCGTCTTCGTGTGGATCACGTGTATCCGACCCTAGTGGATCGTTAGACGTCAGACTCACGATGTACAATTAAACGTCTTCCACCATATGGAATATATATCTATGCCTAGGGTTGATGGTCTGTAATGGTGACACAAACAGCGATAAAGCTGCGAACTTTGCGGACTAGAAAACGAATGTTAAGAGATGACGACTGTGACACAAGGTGGATGATATACGAAGGGCTCCCAAGCTAGCACTATTTCTATACTGCTTTCCCTTCACGTACAACCTACAAGGTATTGTAAATGATTCCAAATATGTTTCTCATTTACATTGTTCTGATCTTCAAGAAAGTCACATGAAAAGACAGCAGAGGCACACTGTTCCGAGTTTCTGATTTCTTTCTCCCGCCTTTCTGTTCCTTGGTTTTCGTTTTTCCTCCGGGTTCTTGGATACGTTTTGTGGCTGTTCAACCAACAAGGGTTCGTTCATTAGCAAGAACGGACTTATAGAAGGATGTAAAACACAGAGACATACATGTGTAAATTATATATATATTAGAAAACGATAGCAGACGTAAGTGAGACGAAGGGGGAAGGGGTTTCCAGAAATGCAAATATGTGTTTCTCGATGATTCAAACTTGCAAGCATCGGGCATACCGACGACCCGGTTGTGCAGGTTAAGCCAGACACATTCAAGTATGCAATGCACATATATACTATGTAATAAGTGTATTAATACCTTTTGACGAGGAAGCGTAATGCAAAAAGCCCTCGCTTTCACCTTGTCTTTCTCTGCCTTTTCCCACGGTTTCTGTAATAAATAATGCCAGCACTAGCTAGTTGATCGTGATACCCCAAGCCATCCCTTAGATGTCATAGGTTTAGATACTAAATGTACATCTATATTGTAGTATAATATATTCAACAAGAATGACATACATTAATTAAGATGTAAAAAGGAAATAATAAAAAGGAGGCTACAGTACTTTTCACAACTAGAACTGAAAGTACCTCGTAGTGACTTATAGATGATAAACACGTACCCAGTTGTAGATCTGAAATGGAACATACAAAGATGTTTACCTCTGTGAATCAACATCTCAAATGACAGGCAAGTTCCATTGCAATATGTTCTGTCGTAAAATAAAGGACAGGAAGAAGACAGGATACGTATTTCGATCATACAGATACCTGCAGATATGCACTGCGGCCGCCCTTGCATACAGAAGACAGAGACAGAGACACATCACTAACGGTATTCTGAATCTATCGAAGATGAAGAAAAAGAAAGGAAAAAACAAGTAGTGAAAAAAGGGATACAAGACAGAAAAATAAGACAACTGGTGTCAAATATTCCCTTTTTTTTGTTGGGTAACAGAAAGAAAAAAAGAGAACTGGCACTGAGTCTTTGGATATTGTGTGTTGAATCTAAACTTGTATCTTTCACGCTCTTTCATTCTCTTGTTCGCCTTCTTGTATCCTTGAAAGAAACACAGGCTTGGCTAGACATTCAATATCACATACTGCCCGTTTCTGTGCGGGATGCATGATTGTAGCGATGTGATAGTATTATTTGTAGTGTCTTATGTTGGTAAAAAAGTGTAGCTCTTCCTCTTGATGTGAGACTAACTAGTTCATAAACAACGTTCCGGTACTTCTTCCGTAAATTCCAAGCCAGGGGGGGGGGTTTGATGACTACACTTATCCATCATAGCTAGCTCACGTTTTGAGACATGTGATTATGTGTTCTTCGTTCTTTAGCCAGTCACAAAGCGAGTTCTGAGCGAGCATTTTTGCCTTCTTAGTGTTTACATGCTGTTTTCATTGCTAAAAATGTACTTTGCGAGTTGTGATGTGTGTTATACTATTTTAGCACAAGATTAACCGTTAGTTTTAGGTTTCATTATACATATTTTGCTACTCTAATAGCGTCGTTCTAATGAGCGTGACCATGACCAAATGTTGAGACATGTCATCAAAATGAAAGATAGTAGTCTCCCGTAGGGTTTAGGCCTCCGTCGCCACTGATGAGGCCCGTCAAGGAATAAAAGAACATGTATGTATAGTACATACATACATACAACTACTAGCTATATACGGCTTATTCACCCCAGTACAGAGAAATACGAGCCACTAAGAACACATACATATACAGCATAACGGCCACAGTAACTATACACGACAGACTACACACACATGATAACAGGAGGCCCTACAGCTTCAAAACAAAAAGGAGTCTACACCGCTTGTCTACCAACAACGTCTTATAGCTGTCCACGGACGGGCATTCAATTTCGTCAATTGTTAAAAATTGCTATGGGTGTACCAAAGTCAGTGAGTAAAGTGATATATGATAGGTTATATAGCTCATTTGGCAGTTCCCAAGGAACAGGTGCAGAGGCGGATGCGTATATATCGAGAGAACAGCCTTGTTTTATAAACTAGTCAAGAGAAGAGAAAGTAAGCGGTAGGAAGGATTGATGGCCAGCCTGATATCATGTCATGCTGTGGAAAGCAAGTGTCTATCTTGAGTCGAGAAACAAAGATAATATCATGTAACTAACAAGTTTCATATCTGTCATATTAATATGAAATCCTACCTCATTTGAAGTATATGCTGGTCAAAACTAAGACAATGTTCACGTAGTGAGTAGATATCATTACATATGTATATATGTTGAAATTACAGCGGCCATGGGATGCTAGCTTGGCCGGTTTTCGGCTCTGTCTTGGAAGATCCAGAAATAGAAACTTTGTAATGACGAGAGGAATCAAATAAACGAAGAGAAAATAAGATCAGAAGAGATGATTGACGGATAACGAGTCGTTAGTTGACAAGAAGAGCGATATAACTCCGTCATAGCCGGCCAACCTTGTATTTATCTTACTTTCTTTGTCGATTTTCGCCATACCTGTTACTGAATTTCCGCCCTTGTGATCGACGTCTAACCCTGGCTAAACAAGTAGGAATCAAGTTAGAGGAAAGCCAGGCAGGGCCAGGCCCATGGTTCCAGACCAAGGGTGTTGGGTTTCTTTTTAAGATTATGTTTGAGCAAAGTTCGTCTAGCTTATATGTACTCACGACAGGTTTCTGTATGTTGTCTCTTGTTCTCTAAGAACTGTGCTAATGCAGAGTTCTAGTAGAGCAGGACAGTCGTGAAGGAAACAAAACAAGACAGTTATACTCCAGTATACAGCTATGGTGTAATGTTCTCGCATGATCTAACAACTCGCACCTGGATTGTTTTGATAAGTAATATCACGGTGACTATTATAACTCAGTGGTACTACTTGCTAGCTCGTGGTTCAGTAGTGCGTTTTGAGCTAGTTCGGGTATGTAAGTGAGTGGGCAAGCTACTGAGTTCAAGGCTGGATAGAGTGGTATTGTCTGATATCGCAAGATATGGCAACTTTATGATATAATCTGCTTGTCGTTGTACAGATTAGGGTTGTTTCTATCAGATTATGTGTAAGTGCTAATGCAATGTATTGCCGTCGTTTCAGACAAATGAGAAAGAAAGAAAAAGACGACAGGAAGCCGTAAGATCACGAAAGTTGAACCGCCACCATCAGTTTTCCAGATTCTAGATCGTCAAGCGAGGCCCTGTAAGTAAGCTATGCAGAAACAGGCTATTATTGATCGTAACTAAAGAACAATTTAGTTAGTGGCTCGGGCCTCGTCTTTTTGATAAAAGGGAGCTTTTTTATTCGTCTTTCATAGGGCTTGTCAACGATCCATCAATGTCTGTTCGCCAACTAAGAGACGAAGAGAAAAAAATAATGAAAATACGAGGTGTGAAGATGGAGAATTGTGTATAATGTAAAAAAATATATATATTAAAAAAAGACGAAAACTATTACATAGTACGTACATATCAAGCATATCAGATCTCTCTCGCTTGGGAGAAAGAAAGAAAAGAAGGCCCAATAGCCACAACTACATAAAAGAAACATGCCTTACAGGCTGAATCAACATCTTGTAAGGGCTTTAAAATCCGAAAGCGGAGACGATCTAGTAGGCGAAGGATAGCTATTTGACAGGTATAAGACAACGGCAGTCCGAGTTTCAGTTGTATATTGGCTACTAGTGAGCAGAACAAGACATCGAAATATAGTAGAGCTGATGCTCCAAATCTTGTCTGATCAGCTGCTCGACAGAAGCTTATAGCGCCTTGCAAAGCTAAAGAAGCGACTGTGCCAGAGAAATTGTCACGAGAGGGCAAACGACAACAGCCAGGCCGACGATCAAAGCTACAGCCAGGGCAGAAAGCCAGAGCAGCTCTCTTTGGCTGCAGATTGTTTGTTTGTTTGCTCAGTCCTTCTGTAGTTTCTCGAATTCCGCTTTTTTCTTTTTCTTTTTTTCTTGTCCAAACTTCCTCGTAGACTGGGTGGCTTTGCTTGACTTGTTAGAGGAACATTGGTTGTCCCTGTTCATCTTCAGCGTTGCAGTGGCAATAATGACGAGGACAACTAGAGTTTCGTTCGCGTAACAGGAACTCGGCAGTAAGTGCATCTTTTTCGACGGCTTACAAGTTTTTTTCAGCCTGTTGATAGTAAAGGCGAGCGAACAATATTAAGGCACCGTTTTATGCAGCAGGAAATTAGGTCTCCAGCAGCAACATCGCCTCGATAGTGAACTAGACAGAAACGGAGTCAGACATATCAGAAGAGAAAGGAGCTTCTTTCTTAGCTCTTGGTTTCAAAGCTTCTAACTATCTGTAACTATACAAACATATAGTAGCAGTAGTATTAGTAGTATTAGTATAATGAGGTCGTAAATAAGCCCGTGCACATAGCCGTTAATCAACCATTTTGCCATGGATGCTTCTTTTCCGCTTTCATATTTTCCTATTTCATGATCAGAGTCGGACAAATAGAAGAAAATGAAGACAAAAATCAAATATAGGTTCTTTGGTCCTCGCTTTGTTCTTCTCACCTCGCGTGCAACCATAACGGTATCTGGAAAATCTCAGTTGTTTATTTTTTTATTTTTTTTATTTATATTTTATTATTGTCTAGTTCTTCTCTTATAGCTGAAAAAGATAATTCAGGATACTGTAACAAATACTACCAAAGTCTCTAGTAGTATTCAATACGTTATTTGTAGAAATAAACAAAATAAAAATCCCCCAACCAGCTAAGATTCCAAACTCTTAGCCTATCAAAAGCCACTTGAGCGGGAATATATAAAAACTAGATGTGCGATCTGTCGATGGTACTGTAGTTGGTTATTCTACAATCTTGACTTCGTTTTCTTTAGTAGAGGATTAAACCTCTCTCGGTAGATCGAGCTTCTCGTCGAAAGCCTTCTTGGTATCGTAATCGAAAGCGTACAGAAAGGCATATCCGCATGCAGCTTGAAACCGGAAGGTCACCATCGCCTAATATACATACATACAATGGGATATAGATGTTCACGTGTCAGGTTAGTATCAAAGGCCATTGTCTCTGGTCTTTTCTTGTTCCTCTCTTGTGAGCACGTCAGGCCGCCAAGATACCTCTGTGATCCGTTCGTTGAGTGGCTCAGTCGTGTTCGTCTGCTTAGCAGTCATATTTCGCCATGTAACATTGAGTGAAAACATATGTCTAGTATGTATAAGCAACAGCAACACTATCAGTAATAGTAGCGGAGACTCTTGTCATCTCATTCTATGCCGTTACACTCGGATTTTCTTTGTCTGGCTCGAATACCGGGTGTCAGACTCGGGCAGTATATAGAGGCCTCTCTCTTTGTATGACATAGCCAAGTCTCCCAGCTAGGCAAAGGGACCAGCAATATATCTGTTGTGATATCTGTGTGATATCGCAGTAGTTGTGAACTTGATCTTCTCGTGCTGCTTTTTGGCCATAGTTCTCGGTAGAAAGAAGTTCCGACCAAATGTAAGGGCTTCGTGTTCATTTAAAACATGCATTTTGTCGTCTCTATTCTCCTCTCTACTTTAATCGTTCACACGTTACCTTGTGAATGGTCAAGCACGGGCTTTTTCAAGCACGGAATTCCGAGCTTGCTTTTACTTTCAGATATATCAAGTAACTAGAAGAAAGCAGAATAAGAAAACGAAGTAGATAGAAATAGAAGCTCGGTCGTCAGACCTTACAGCGTTGATCTCCGAGAAAGAAGGGAAGAAGCTCTTGACGCCAGACGGGCCACTTTGTCTCTGTTTTCTCGGTTGGTACATGATACTCCCAAAATGTGAGCTTGCATATTGCCTCTATATACCCTGGTGATTGATTGATATTGTGCTAAATCACGATGTGATGTGATGTGATGTAATGCCAATGTGATTCTCATTCATATGTCTTGTTGGTGCGGTGAGTCCGAGCGCAGATCAGAGCATTACTTGATAGTTTACAAACAATACATTATGCTAGCCACGAGCAGTAGGACAATCTCGCAGAAGATAGAGAAGGAGAAGAACAAAAGGCATAAACAGAAACAGAAACACGATCCAGACACAGCCGAGCTTACTTGACAAGGGCAAGGCAGACTAATAAGACGCAAGAATATGATTCAACTGCTTACTCACTGTTGTCTCCTCTGGGTCGTTTAGACACTCTCGGAACTACGGAGAATAAGAAAAGTCCACATGAATGCATATACAACTATGCAATTACACCATCGTAGAACATTCTTCGGAGAGAATGTAAGATTCACCATCCAACTACGTCACCTGTAGAATTGCCGGCAGGGTTTTCTTTCTTGGTTGTTTTCGACATCTCGTGTGCCCTTGCATGCGCCTTCGGAGACGCCTATAAGAGACACGAGTTTCTCTCTACAATCTTGTAAAGGGAGAGGAAAGGCTAGAAGAACTCTAGATTGGCTCTGGGCGAAGGGGATGATTGCTTGGCTGATAGTTGTGCCTAGATTGGGTAGAAATATCTCCGATATCACTAAGCCCGGGGTTCTTACAGTAATATTGAAATTAGCTGCGGCTAACCCTATCGGTAGTGGGCAAACCCTGGTATATAAGTTTGATAATAGTTTGCTAAAGCCCGATGGGCAAAAGTACGAGTTTGTCGATACATGGCAATCTCGCGCCTAATCAACGTCACTATAAGATTCCGGCCAAGCTAGGCCAGGTACTTTCACTGCCAAGTACAGACTAAAAGGGCAGCACTCCCGTCGAGTTGGCGATGTTGCAACAGTGTAGCATAACGGGTGCCCGCAAGAGCGCCTGTTGCGGAGATGAGATGGACGGGTGGTAGAAGCTCGAATGGACTTTGTCTGGTGCGAGAGCAGAACGAGCCAGACCGAAAGACCTGGCGAAGGGGCTTCTGTGTGCCGTTTGCCGTGGCGTTCTGTGATGGTAGCCTGGCTTGTCTCTGATCTTTAGTCACCCGCCCACCCCATAGGTCTTATTCTGCTTGTGACAGAAAAGAATGGATGGCTCGGCTCCGGAACAGACACAGATATGCGCTAACTAGCTAAAGTGCTTCTGTGGCGGTTCCATCGAGGCTTCTGCTGCAGCTTGTAGCGTGCGCACGGCTCATATGCAGGCAAATGACTGAGTAGTGCAATGCAATGTAATATAAGAATGCAATTTGGCGTCGTAGAGACAATAATGTGCGGTATATTTATGATTACTAGTGCATATTGCTACCTGCAACCCATCTGTGATCTGCATGGGGAGGACATGGATCGATGCCATGACATGGAAGCGGCGGTAGAAGCCTGATGGAAAATGCAAAGAACCACATAAACAAGGGAAGAACGAAATGAACAGAGACGGAAAAACAAGAGAAGAAACATGGGGGAGGCGGCGATGCTGCTGTTAAATTTGGGTCGGCTACAGATTCGAAGACGGCGTTAAGCCTTCTATTTCCTTTTTGTTCGTCTTTTTCTCTTCTGGCTCTTAGTCTTCGTTTGTCATCGGTCAATTCACCGGACAGCGCCACAAAATCATGCAATATACGAATGCTAAGGGAAACAGGTTCTGGCTGGCCTTATAGTAGTGGTGCCTGCCGATGCTAATGTACGACAGGCAAGAAACTGGGCAAGACATTTGTATGGACGAATCTGGACCAGAAGCATATAGAACAGCACAAAGGTGACGATAGAGCTGCCTGTTTTACTTCGTGATAATGGCCTCGGATGCAACACAAACACAAGAGAACAGAATACACAAGAGCAACTAAAAAAAAAAGAAAACAATTAAACTCTGCCATTATTGTGGTACATATTACGAAAAGCCACAATGCATTCATACTTCGAAACACGCCAAGTTTGCTTTATTTCGGTCAGCATCTTGGGCTTTTGGGCGTCCTCTTTTTTTCCTGGCCGATCGTAGTACTTGGTTCATCTTGTTATTATCTGCTTTTTGGTGGCGGGCGATCAGGCCAGGATCATGGATGAAGCTCGACTTTCTTAGAGGCTTTATATTTTGTAGTGAACTTTGATGTAGAATATACAGTCTCATAAAATCAGTGATATTCATTCCCCTGCTTGGAAAGGCTCTATTTAGTACATAGATAGTAAATGTGTATTATGATGTGTCTTTAATGGGAACCATGCTGCCACGTATTTATTCCAGATATGTATATATGTTGCACTGGTAGCTAATCTGAATCATATCAGTCATTAGGACTACTGATTTGCTTCTTTGCAGTCCACTGTACATATAATGTAAACAACACGTAATAAATCTCGAAACAACAAGGCTCGCTTGTAGGCATGGTCTACTTTTCATCTACCGTAGTACTGTAGAAACAAGCTGGTATTATCTGATATAAAACCCCCCACACTTATACCCCCCTCACAGTTAGGCTATGCATCGATTATTACCGTATCCTCCTTCTTGCTTCTGTTATGTCCCGAAGAGATACCATGAAACATTTGAACTGGCGAGGATGCGACATTACGCATCCATTATAGAGGGGAAGCAACAAAAAAAAAGAAAATCAAGACATTGCCTATCAGCCATGTTTGTCTGACGATTGCAGCAAAAGGAAGATAACAAAAAGCAGTCCGATGAGATAGCGCGAGACACCGTCTCTACGCCCTAAAGCTTCATTCTAGCCAAGCTCCTTCAATATTGCAAAAGCCAGAAAGACATTGGCCCATGCCAGCATGATTTAGTTCCATCTTCAGTGAATGGCCATTATACGAGACCAGAAACAATGAGGATGGCCAATTTTTCCTATTTAGTCTTTTGTTCCTGGGGCTAGCGGCCCGTTAGTCTTTTGTTTTTCTGCACTAAGCCCATCTTTTAGCTGGCATTTCTTTTGGTGGCTAATGCTGAACATGCTGAGTTAGGCTGTTCGACGGATATGGAATAGTTACCCTCAGGTCTCTCCTCTCTTGCTGTCTTCTGGCCCAGCTTGGAATTACTTGCAAATGTAGCTGGATAAGGAGCCCGCCACTCAATCATAGGGACTAGTTGTCTATTTTGTTTTGTTTTTGTCAAGCAGGGGCGGGCATGGAAACGAAGAAAAAGTCATCCGAGATTTGATGTGTTGGCAGGTTTCTAGAATAGCATACGGAAGAAGTCTAAAATGAGCATACATGTGTATATTCTTTATTTTTGCTACTTCTTGTTGGAATATCGTGAACTCTATGCGTAGATCCGCAATCTCTCTTACTCCTGGGAGCTGAAGCTGAAAGCCTGACGTCCAGGTTATAAGCAGCCTTGTACTTGTTGGATTTGTTGGCCGTCTATGACCTGGCATGTGCGGCCTTGACTTGGCGATACAAACTGGCTGTACATTGTATAACGAATCTTAAAAGGAAAATAAGAAAAGAAAACCATCGAAATTATCTTTTTTATCCGTGGTTTTTCTACGCGTGAAGAAATAGATACACGGGAACGTCGAAACGGTGATCGACAGATTCTCATCCATGGCTACAGGTACTGTATCACCGCCTATTTGCGAGAAATCGATGTACAGGCCTGTGTTTTCTTTCGTCCATAACGTACCGGCCGGGCCCAGAAAGCCTTGTCTGACAACAATAGAGAGAAAGCTACACATAATGGTTCTCTCTTCAGGGGGGGGGGGCTCTTCTAGGTCCGCTCAAGACATGAAGGTCGTTGAGCTTCTAGAAGAAGCGGAAAACCCAGCCATTCTTGTTACAGCACCATACATACTTTAACAAGGCAAGTTGTTGACTCCCTTCACTTGCCTTTCGTAATCTGTATATCCGCCTAGACAAGAAGAGGTTTGTTGACTGGCAAAACGCATGTCTGACTGAAGTAATTGGAATCACGGTAACTCCTAGCTTCATGGAGGAAGGGGGCAGAGAGTTGTTTGAGAAATATCAATAACAAGCAACAGATAACAACAAGATTTCAATATCCCTTGCATCAGGGATGATGAGTGTACATGTAAAATATAAAATAATATAAATAAAGGGTAAGAAGCCCCCTGGCTTGTTATGGAACACTTCTAGAAGCCTCGCCAGATAAAAGCCGTCATTCCAACAAGGCATGGCGAGCAATAATAACGCTGCGTGTCTACGTGTAATGGATTCTAAAGAGGGAGAAAAGAAAGCATAGCAGCTACCAGTCTGTAAGAGGTTGTATCAAGATTTCTCCGAGTTGAAGTCGAAGCGCCAAGTCGTTCAACACGACTTGGCACATATTGCGTGTAGGGGGTTCCCTCTTTTGCTTATTCATGCTGTAGCATCGTTTGCATATGCAACTGAGTACTTATATTGCTTATTATATATACGTCTGGTTGTCAGTCTATATTTGTTCATCTATAACAATACGCTCTGGCCAAACTAAGAGCCGAGTCGAGCTGAGGCTCTCTCCATGCAAGCTCTGTAAGCTGTCAGTCAGATTTTTTTTGTGTTTCGAGTTTTCTCTCCTATTCAAAACATATCTATCCTCTCTATGGCTACATAAATTGGCCCGAATTCCTTGATAGCCGGGCAGATTGAGAACAGGACAAAAAAGAAAGACCCAAAGGGCAGAAAATGAGGTAGGGAGATGTGGATATGTTCTTCGGCAAGGGATACTTTAGAGAGTCAGTTCAACAGGCCATGTCTTGAGACACGAACTATGAACTGCATTCTTAGAAGTGCAGAGATCAATGAAGAGGGAGAGGATATACTTCTTGAAGCAAGTCTTCTGGAAGCGGCATATCGGCAAGAGAGACAGAAAGATAGACAGAAAGATATGCCTTCACTTGGGGTATTCTGAGTCTCTTGAAAAGTAAGAGAGCAATAGAGCTTGTAGTGACGAAATGATATCGTACAGGAATGCGGGCGGGACCTTGTCAATGCCAATGTCAGTGCCAACCTTGAGAAGAGAGGAAAGACAAGGCGAATATGTGCATTTTGTCATCTAAAAAGCCCTGAGCTAATAAATGATAAATGCAGGAATGCAGAGGCGCCTGTCGTGTTACTCTTCTGGAACGATTTGTAGAAGGATACTTATATCTGTGATTATGATCTGTGCTCTTGTGCTTCTTCTTGTCCAATTTTCGGTCCCCTGCTGGCTACTATGTACTGTATATAGAGATGTAGTAATAATATGTAACTACATACTTAGTTGTAGTAATACTAAAAGACGAGATGAAATGGAGATGAGCTGACGGGGGGGACGAAGGCCCAGTTTTGCTTATTTTATGAAATTAAAGAGCCACTATGTATGTAGTATAACACAGCGTTGATCTTTTCATTGTTGCCTTGTTTATTGCATACGCAGAAGTAAGACTGGTTATGTTGAGATGTGACTCGTATGACTATCAAGCACGGTTATGTAAATAATGTATATGTGATTTAGGATGATACAGGATCTTTATAGAAGAAACAGAAATTTAATCCAATATACCATTTCAATTTCGAGAAGCTTTTCGTTATTAGTCCATCAAGATGAGCGGCGTAGCAACAAAAAAAAAAAAAAAAAAACACAATAGATAACGAAAAGTAGGGTTAGAATTGTGGCTTAGAGTGGCCACATGCCTGTATTTATTCTTTAACTTTCTCCCTTCAGTGCTTGAGAAGCAATGATTAAGAAGTCTTCCAGAAGCTTAAGAGTCAAGGTTTAGAAAAACCTGGGAGAAACGACCAAAGATGGGCTTTGAAGGCCCTGAGGGGGGGGGGGGTCAAGACACAGAAAAAAACAAATAAGAGAACAGGAAAAGACGAAGGAAGAAAAAGAAGAAAAAAAAAGAAAAGAAGACGTCACTGCCTGCAAGGGTTATGATTGCTTTTTGGTGGCTACCTTTCACATCGTCTTTGCAGGCTGATAAAAAAAGAAACAGAGGATAGGAAAGACGAAGAAAAAAAAGCCACCATTGTGACATTTTGCTCTGTACATCGCCAGCTTTTCCTACTCTGCCCTGGGTTGCCTCAGTTTTTCACTAGACTCTCTAGTTTTTCAGAATAACTAGTAGTTAGAGCAACTAAGAATCAAGAGAGAATGGCTCGCTCTGATTCGGTTGGCGCGGCCGCATATATCAGGCTGCGCTAGGACTCTTTTGGCATTGAACCCCTACCGTAACCACTGGCCCATGCTCATTCTGAACTTGTTCTGTTCTAGCTTCTTGATCTAGCTTTTTTTCTTCTGGTTACTGAGAGCCACTAGCTATAGTAGAGAAGATAAGAGTCTGTTTGGCTCTGAGAAGTCGAGAAACAGAAGCCAAGGAAATCAGCGGTCTCTTTCCGTGCGATTTGCCGCCTGTACTAACAGAGCACCGGAGTCTCTAAGTGTTTAGGGTTATCATATGAGGGTTTGCAAATGAGCGGCACCGACCCCAGCGTTACCGTTGTTTTGTATGTTGCTAGGCTTCCCTTGCATAGAAGCAGAAGAAAAACAAATTACCTGCGAAAAGGAAGAATGGAAGAATATTAGAAGGACAGCCAGCCAAACAAGACAGAGAACAACCAAGCAAGCCACAGGTGGAGTGATTCTCGTTGTCATTTGCTTGTTTGTAGCAGTGAAGGGGACGTGGGTAGGGCCCGTCAGCTGTCTAGGGCCTGGGGTGCCCTTGCTAGTGCTGTATGTCTCTGTTGTTTCCAGGGCATTTTATTATCTTGCATCATTAGAAGGGCTATAGTATGGTGTTAGTGATGGAGAGAGATGCCCGCGAGATACAGAGGCATTCTGGTGCGTTCATGTCTGAGGACGGCATTGGACAACCATTTTGACGAGTATCTGACCGACCAACTCTGAGAATGGCTTCGGCAGGAATGGAGGATCACAGTAGAAAGAGAACACCTTGATAGAGAAGAAAAAGAGAGAAAGCACTTGATAGTCTCCTACTGTTGGGGCCGTCTCGACACTAATATTCTTCTTCGTGTCAGACATGTTGTTTACGTTGGATCTTTCTGTTTGATTGAATTAAAGGCTTTTTTTGCTGTTTTCTTTTTTCCCTCTCTCTTGTTTTCTCCAAAAAAAAAAAGAATTAATTCATCGTTTTTTCCTCCGAGTTCTTGATTTCGATCTTAAGTTGAGATCTGGAAATTATAATCAGAACGCCGACCGCCTAAGTTTTGCAACTACGCTTAGTATACTCTAGACTTCAATCTAAAGAAGTCCATAATAATAACGGCCGCTTTTGCTCTCCATATTTTCTTCTTGTTTCCATTCATACGTTTTTTCTTTTTCTTTATTTTTTTTTCCGGCTCCGTGAACTCTCGACTAATATATCGAGTTTAGTCTTTGATTGATTCAACTGCAGGCTTCCTTCTTTCTGTCTCGCTCGTTTATTTCACTATTTTTGTAATTTTTTTCTTTTCCCTCCCCTCCCTTGAGCCACCTCAACTCGACGACAACACTGCCAGAAGAACAGTAGAAGAATCAAAAGAAGTTGAAGAAGCGCCTGAGACACTGCGTTTCTGCTAGTTTCGTTCTTTCATCCGAGAAGGAAAAAATAAATAAAAGGACGCTTAGAAGAAGCCCATACCTGCTCTGGATTCCGAAGTTCTGATAGAGTTCCGCCGACCACTAACTTGAATATTCTTCTTGTTTTTTCTCTTTTATTTTGGCGCACGCATCAAAACCTCGCCTCGCATAAAATCCAAGACGGTTCGGAACGAATTTCACCAGACAAAGAAATCGAAACAGAGACATCGAAGCTAGCATATCTAGAAAGAAAGCACCTGGGCACTTCCAGACCACCTCTTGACTGTCTCCAAGGCTTTCGTCTTTGACCTTGGCCTTGACGTCGACGCCTTTCTCGCCCTGGCTACTGCGGTCCTCACATTCGAACCTCTTCCCTGGACTTCCCGCCATATACACATATACACAGCTTCTTCCTCTGTTTTCGAGTCTCCCCCAAAGTCTACCCGGACTGTCGCTCGTTAAACCCTCCCTCTGCTTGTCTCTCCATCTCTCGCCCACTTCAATTCTTGCCCTTGGATTTCGTCACCGCTGTGGTCTTGGCTTCTTATATATACATATATCTCTCTCTCTTTTTCGATCTCTTCTTCCTTTCTGACGACGGACACCGCGTTCCACCCCGATTCTCATCTCACTGGCCACGACAAACTGCTATAATACGACACCTAATTCTCCATCTTCCCACTAGAGACACACGCATCTTTCTCTCTTCCCTTGACATCTCCATTCTTGCGCCTGGAGCCGCATAGTTATTTTTCTTACAGCCATCTTTGACCTTATCTTCCTCCGTCCCTGGCCATATCAGCCCACACACGCTGGTGCGTTTCAACGACGATTGGTTCCTCACTACAGCGGCAGTGTCAGCCATCAGGTCTCGAGACCAAGAAACAGTTGACAGCTAAAACGAGTTTCGTTGCCCCCCAGGCTGTCCAGACAACACTCTGTACCACTGTCTTGTGCCATTTGCCGCGCTATCGTGCGCCAGTGCCGAGCCTCTATAACCACCCATCTTCCTTCTTTTTCCTGTCTTTATAGCGCAGCTGCTCCGCCTTTCCGTTATTGCGCGTACGTGCCATCGCCGTCGCCTCAGTGAGCTCGAGAGTTCAGTTGCTGGTCTGCTCCGTGCTCCCACTTCTTTTCGTCCAGAAAGTCTTTCCGCCTTTGGTTTATCAGCCTGCCTGTCTGGGATCTTTTTTTCTTCTTTCTGAAACAAGAATCCGCTTCTTTGTCGTCCCAGCGCCTTTGTTTCTAATTCTTCGACGACCGATCTCTTGACCTCGCGATATCTATCCTGTGTGCCGCCTCGTGCCGTTTCCAACACACTTCCGGTGCTAGCTCTCCATATAGCCCCACTGGACACCAATCCAAGTAGCCATAGAGTTATGTTCACCTATCCCGGATCATGGGCCGACGGCTCCGGTGCCAGCTCCGGACACCCCGATCAGGGCTTCCCGCAGATGGAACCCGAAGATGCGCAGGCATTCTCGCGGCTGGTCCAGCGTTACGGCCCTTTCAACCTCATGTTCTTCCTCCGCCAAATAGGGGAGCAACAACAGCAACAGCAACAGCAACAACAGAACAACAGTAAGCCCCCCAACGTCCAGACGCTCAACCCTCTGCTCTTTATATCGATTTTTGTTTTGCATTTCTAACACCACCTGCCACCGTTGTCAGCCCGCATGTCAACAGCAACCATGTCTAGTAACACCACCTCAGTTTTTAGCAATGCCCCTTCAATAGCCTCAGATGCAGCGTCGGTGTACACCGTAGCCACCCAGTCGACATGGGATTCCAACGAACCCTTCCATAACCCCGAAGGTCTTCACGAGGCCATCCCATGGACGCCACCAACATCACACCTGGGTGGAGATTCGCCAGACACTGCAAATGCTGCCAGCGCCGCTGCCTCTGGCGGAGTCCGCAAGAACATCGAGTGCACGCTATGCTTCATGGAAGGCGTCAGTGTCGGCTTTACCCGCAAGAGCGACTTCAAGAAGCATCTCCAGCACTTCCACTGCACCAACGCTGTCTGGGCCTGCCCATATCAAGGATGCATGGCCTCCTTTGACTTCGAGAAGGCATTTGTCAACCATGCCAAGAGCGCCCACAGCGATGTCCATCTGCCGTCCAACAAAGCCCGCCACGAGACATGCCCTCAGCTAGTCTTCGCCTGTGGCTTCAAGAGCTGCAAAGAGCGCGTCTTCGAAGCCCCCAACGAGGAGGCTGCGGTTCTTCTTAAGGAGAAGTACTTTGACCACGTGGCCAAGCACTTCGATGCCGGCGTGGTCGTGACCGAGTGGCAGTACAGTGTAGTGATGCACAACCTACTGCGCCAGAACGCGCTGAAGGCCAAGTGGAAGTCGTGCGTGTGGAACAAGTCACACCGCAGCCAACTTCGCTGGCGGCCCGAAACCTCGTCTGATCTCAAGCGTTTGCTCGAGTGTCGCCACCTGTACGACGCTGCCAGCAACAAGAACAGCATGTTTACGCTTCTGCATTTCCTGTTCAACCTGGGCGAGCGCTACAACTCTGGCAGCTACAACGCGACGCCGATGCCGCCAATGCCCGAGACGTTTTCTCGGCCACTGCGCTCCGAGTGCCCCATGACCGCCAACGGCCACAGCACCCTCCCAGCACCGACTGAGCCAGAGCCACCATTTGACGTGCCAATGCCGCGGATGACGATGTCCATGAATTCCGGTCCTTCTCCGCAGCAACAGCAACAACAACAGCCACAGATGCTTTGCCCACCACGCCCGCCATCGTCACACCCCATGCAAAACGTCCACACGCCGCCCATCCAGGTCAAGGCCGAGCCCGACACGGCTTCGTGGCCTCACCCTGGCACCCTTGTTATTCCCGAGGGCGCCGAGTGGCCTGATAGCAGCAGCCTGGCCATGTTCGGCCCCCCTGGCGACGGCATGATCTATGTGGACCCTTCTGCGACCCCCCACGGTCAACACCACGGACACCACAACTCGACCTCACCCATGGACGTAGTCATGGGCGGTGCCGTGCCTAACGAGGCCATTGCGCCGTGGGTCGGCATTGAAAATGTCCGTCAAATGGACTTCCACATCCAGGCGCCACCACGGTCTGCTGGCTCTACGAGCACCGCAGGGAGCGGTGGACGGCCCAAGACGCCTAAACGATCACTCTCGCGTAGCTTCGATAACATGCGTCTGAAGCGTCGTGGAACTGCCTCGACGGCCAGCAGTGCTGAAGGAATCAGCATTCCACGCATGATGCACTGGAATCATCATCACCATCAACAACAACAGCAGCAGCAACAACAACAGCAACAACAACAGCAGGTACAAGTACAACATGCCCAGGTCCAACAACAGCAACATGGCGGCATGTTACTCCCGATGCGGTCGAATGGTTCAGGGCACATGCCTCCTCCCACAAGCCAGCCGGCATTTTTCCATGGCACGAACTCTGCCATCTAAAGCAATAAAAGTCACCGAACGAGGAATAATTCCAGTAACACACTCTTTTTCTTTGTCGATTATTTCTCCCAATGACCTTTTTTCTTTTCTTTTGCTATTGGAAATTCTCACTCTTTATTTTTCCTTTTTTCTTTCTGTTCTTTTTATCCGACTCTGATATCATTGTGATATGACTGACGTTTCTCTATCTTCACCTTTTTTTCCTGGTCAACTCTCATCTACATTTATTTTTTTATTTTTACATTTATCATATATATCGGTCCATGATATGTTGTATCATATCCATACGTCTCCCCTTTGAAACTAGGGAGACTTACTCGGTGACGGCTTTCTCCTTTTCCTTTTCCTTTTCTTTTTCCTATAGTCTATTCTACTATCACTGCTCACATCTTGATCTTTTGATTCATATATTGTCATTGTATCTGTCCTATTTCATGGCTTTTGCTTTTTTTTTCTTTCTTTTTTTTCTTTTTCTGATACCCTCCATTCTTAAGTCACAATATCTTGACCGAGTCTGGAACTTTTTTTTCATTCTGATATTTTACATTATTATCTATTTTATTACTTCATATTACTTTTTTATGTATCATAGTGTGTGTGCGTGTAAGTGTTATGCGCATGTTAGTGGTCCTTAAAAAAAACAAATTTCTTCACATTTCTTTTCTTATATTTGGGGTTGCCTCGATATTATCCTTTTTTGTCATTTTCATTTCGTTACATATGTACAAGTCTTTCTTTTTTTCCCTACATTTCATCTTATATTTCATGTATATATGTATCATCACAACATGTTTTCTCAATCTCTTCCTGTAGAGAAACAGTCGGGCATTGAAGCTGTTCTTACTAGTCTACGTATATAGCCATTACTTTTATTCATCTACTCATTCTTCATAACATAACAATCTTTCAACAAAATATATACGCAGTGTTTCAATCTCTTATAGACCTAGTATCATTTATTTATAACTCTCCGATATAAGCTTCTAAAACCCGTCGGTTTCGGGGCGTACTTCATATAGCACACATCCAGTTGCAGGTCGTGTGATCAAAACGGCTTCATTCTTCTGCTCCTCTGTCAATTTGTCCTCCATATCCTTGAAATACTCTTTACACAGGGCCGTCTTGATTTCTCCAACTTTATCCTCGGGAACTAGATGTACTGTACATCCGCCCCAACCAGCTCCCGTTAGCCGAGATCCATATGAGCCATGTTTCCGTGCAATCTCGCAGATTCGGTCAAGGTCCGGATGTGAACAGTCGTAGAGGTCGCGGCAACTGGCCTGTGAAGCATTCATTAGTTCGCCTAGTGCTGGGGCTAGATGTAAGGAATTGGTTGGTGTTGAGGGCTGCTTGAGAAGGGCGATGAAATCTAGCACACGCCGGGCCTCCGAGAAAACATGTATAGCACGCTGGCGTAGAAGAAATCTTTCGGCATCGACGGGAATGGTACTTAAGAACCGTTCTTCAACTTCTTGCTCTCCAGCTTTTCCATCTGATAGACCGAGAAGTTGTGCCATCTCTGCTCTAGTATATCCTTCTGTCTGCGTCAGAGTAGACTCGACGAGTGAGATTAGTTGCGTCAGCTGCTCGCGTTCATCCAAGGCAGAAAAGGCAGATTGGTGTGCTACATAGACATCATGGAACCCATGTAATGAAGTGCCCAGTGGCCCGGCATCTGGTGGCAAAGCACCGATACCACTCGGATTTAGTATTGCGTGGAGGACATTAGCTGCCATGGTACACTCAGTAACGCGTAGATTATAGCGCCGAGGCGCTGTTTCACGTTTAAGTGACTCAATATACGAGTTCACGATGAGAACGCTGTAAGGCGGATTGATAACAGGCAACGGCACTGGCTCTGCACTTAGTGATGGCGAGAAGCGTACTGCTAGGACACTTTCGGGCTGCGAGAGCACAGAAGCGGCCTGGTCCATACCGCCAGAGTTGACACCGACGGCACGCTCGCTGACAACAGCCACCTTCACTAGGGAGTGCTTGTCAATAGATGATCCAGCACCATGGGCACGGAGAGTGGCAAGCGCAGAGGCTATCACTAACGCGGCAGAGGAGGATAGGCCGCCGCCGATTGGGACGATTCCATCGACTAAGATTTCCATATCAACGCAGGTGGGCTGGGGGCTACCAGGTGGCAACGAGGCCTGTAGAAGCTCCAGTGCGCCCTGGAGTCCGGCTTTGTAGTAGTTAGTCCAGTCGGGCGTGGTATTGTCGAAATCGATTACACCATCCACTATGGATATCTCCCGTGACCGATACTTCTCGGCATTCACATTTTGCACTTTGAGGCGGGAATAAGGCCTGGCGGGGATTGCTGGCGGAGCCGCATGGACAGCAATTAGCGTGTCATGAGTGATGGCGGTAGGCAGAACAGGATACAGTGAGTAGTCCACGTGCTCGCCAATGAGATTCACACGGCCCGGAGCTCGGGCGATGAAGGTGGGCGGATGGCCATAACGTTCGGCGAATGATGAAACCAGAGCGGACCAACGCTTGGCCTGGACAGCCAGAGAGCTGGCAGGATATATGTCAGCGAGAGAATTGGCTGTGGGCACGATAGTAGCGGCAGGCGAGGCCATCTTGGCAGTCTGTAGCTGTAGAGTAGTTGGCCAATAGGGCTTCTTATGAACTGGAAAGCTTCTCTCTTTGTTTGTTTTGAAGCTAGATAATATAAAAAGTCTCTTTATTGATGAAAGGCTGTTATGCAGATTATGCAACGTTGGATTTTGGCGATGTTGACTGAATATCAACGCAGAGAAGGGAGGGGAAATGGCGGGCGGTTAATTGATGGGAGAAAAGGTATCAAGCGAGTAGTCGCCTGTTTCTGTAGATGCAACTGCAATGCTGTGATATCTTAATCTGGGGGAAGAAACGGCCCTTTTGTGGTGACTTGACTTTGACTTAGTAACATTAGATCATACCTAGAACACATAATTTATAGACAGATTTTCGTGTTTACATTTTCCTTTTTTATTCCATCTTGGTGTCTTTTTCCAACTACAGCATATGAACAAGTCGTAACGTTGCCGAATAAGGCACTGGATCGGCAGCTACTTCCTCTGCTAGTGTCGTTTAATTTCGTGATTCGAGCTTGTCAATAGACTGCGCGTGACCGTTTATGCGGGTTCCCTGAGCCGCCCACTGAATGCGAACTTGTTCATCCAGTCTTCGTTAAGCTAGAGACGTTGGCCTGTGAGTGGCGCGCATATTATCTGAATGAGTGGGTGTGCTCGTCATATGTATATACCCTTCACATACTAAACACGCATGTATGTGCTTTCCTCGGCGCGATATCCACCAAGCACAGCCGCCAGGTACCAAGTACTTTAGTCTAAAGAAGGTGATGTTGTTCCTATACCGAGAACGCCCAAGAAAGTGGAGGAGTTGGGGGTGACATTGGATCTGGGGGCATGAGGGGCGCATTCGTGAATTGGCGGGGTTTTTCCTGTCAAGCGGACATGGGAAGAATGAAGGATTATTATGCCAAACGGCCGAGCCAAGTAATCTCCGGGACAAACTAACGTTTAGTTAACATCTCTGCTGCCGACTCTGCCTGGGAATTCGGCCTCAAGCAGCCGTTTACGGACCGGGCTTTCCGTAAATATCGTTGAGAGCGCTGCAGGGTAAACAAAACAAAGCAGCTGGGTTCAATCCCGGTTTGCCCCCCCCTAGGTTCTCGCCTGGATAACCCTTACTCCGGTCTTGTGGCCAGTGATGATTCTTTCTTAGGGTTAATACTTTTTGATCGCGACAGGTCCTGTGTTCGATCCATGGCAAGACCCCTTTCTGACGGGACGGACATCCTAGCCTGAGGGGTGCGGTGTTTCCTTTTTATTCGACGATCGGCTAGCATATTGAGATAGTTGGAGCCTAAGATCGAACCTGAAGGCCTCGAGGACCGGTTTGGGTCAAGCACCGTTCACCACTAGAAAGGTTGGACTTAGTAAAAGCTCTTCTATTCTCCTTCCCTTTCCCCTCTTATTCAAGATGAATCACTGGAACTTTCAAGACTTTAAGACTGTAAACATAGTATCAATCACGAACTTTATCAGAGAAGCGTAAGCAAGCTCCATACCAAAAATAGAGTATAACATAAGCAACAGCAATGGTAAGATCGTGTAACTAACCTCGAAGGCAATCTCTCTGGTGGCAAACAGAAAGAACCCGTTGATGATAAAATCCTTACTGTACCACATGAACTTAAAGGCCTCCGGCTTGATAGATTGACATAAGAACATCTAGATTGGACCGTAGTTTCCTGGCTTGCTTTGCTGTGACTTTCAACAAGATAGGATCCCCCCCCCCCCAGAGGAAATAGATCCATAGGGAACAACTGTTGAGCCTGAAGAGCTTCGCTAGTACTCGGAGCTTTTCTCGGTAGCCGCTGTCACACTGACATGCTAGAAGCTGGCTTGGAATACGGTTATGTGATTAATGGAGATTGTATTGTGTCTCAAAATGACTGGGCTGAACCGATAGTACTTCACTTCTAGCTGGCACACCCAACAAGAACGGTGAAAGATGATCCTATTCACACTAGTTCTGAAAGCGGCTCTTCTTTTCACACTTCTTGCCCTCCAATTGTGCCAGTGTGTCAACAATGAACAAACGCAAGCAGCCCAACAATGTGGGCAATGGGAAGTCTGTAATAATACACTTCTACAGAAAATCAGTAACCATGAGAAGAGTGAGAAAAAAGATTCTAATCAAAGGAATCACTTCATTCTAAGCCCTTTTTTCCACCGAGAAGACCTCAGACCGGCGAGCTAGGCGGCGTGATTCTGTCATGTAGCAAAAGTGGTTGGGCAGTAAGCTTTGGTGATGGTAGTGCTAGTGGATTAGGCAATATAGATGGAACTTTTTTAAAAGGTAGCTCTGTCGCTAGTGAACTAGTTTCTCACTAAGCATCTGCCAATAACAAGGAAGAAGCAAAGTTTCAAAGGGAGTACTGCACATCGTTGTTCCTACTATCACTCATGAATGGTAGGAATCTGGACAGCAGTTGCCCCAACGTGACATTGCATTGCAATATGATACGGAGCGAGAACAAGCACCCTGTTACACACCAACAATTCATGAATCTCCTACTTCAACAACTTTCTAAGAGCTTGGAAAAAGGTGTTGTGGTTTTGGGAAAGGAGGGTGCTCTATTTCAAATAACACTAACTACTGTAATTTGGCTATACTTTTGTTGCAAAGGGTGTTACTGGAGGGTGTGTTGTTGATCTACAGAAAGAGATGACTGTCTCACTACAAGGTCACAGAGTTGCAGTCTGTCTTGGCTCTGTTGACCTCAAGGCACTGGACCAGACATACTGATACTGGTTTGATGTACGAATCATCTACCTCATGTTCTTATCTTATGGTGGTACAGAAGTCAAACCAAACTCTGGCACGGAGAGGTCTACAGCAGACATCATCAGCACAGTCACCTCTACTCTGAAAAAGATGCATAACCTAGGGGTGGTGCATGGCGATGTCCGATGGCCAAATGTACTGCGGGCTAATGGCGAGATCACTGTAATTGACTTTGACAGAGCCAATGTCCTTCCAGCAGAGAGTGATATTTCATCTAACAATATGAATGAAGGTAGAAACAGAAAACCTTTGTTAAAGGCAAAGCAGGAGGTGCTATTTAACCATGTGGGTGACTATAGCAATGCACAGGGCCTTTTAAGTGAACCATTCTAATACTCTGGGTTTAGATGTCTGTATCAAGTATGGAGCTAGTATATACAATCCTATCAACCACATATATATAGTCCCTTGTTATTCCGATCATTTCTTTTACTCTAATGTTTTGACAAATTTAGGTTGATTTTATTATATTTAACGTCTACCTAAATCACTAAGATCATACGACGCCGGATTGGTTGCCGGACAGATATTCAAAGTTGTGCCTGTATATTAAAGTTGTTTTGGCAATTTTAAAGTGTAAAGACTAGTTTGAAATGTAGCGATAAGTTCAAAGCAAAGAAAGGTAATAGTAGAGGAAAATAGTAGAAAGAAGCAGTAAAAGCAATATAGAGGAAACAAGAAGAGCGAAAAAAAAAACCTTGTCACAGTTGTAGAATCATCAAAAGAAAGCAGCACCCAATCAAAACATCATTCACATGCTCCTCAGACCAGGAAGCCCTCCTCACAATCCACGAAATCGTCCTCTTCTTGATTCCCCAAGTCCGAGGGACAGACTGGGAGTGTTGCGTCACCCATGCGGTCTTCTCGAGCCACTCCTCGGGTCACCCAATGGGCCTCAACTCGGGTTTCAGCCATCAGGATGCCCACGGTTCGGGCGAGCCAGGCTGAAGTGGTCTTTGACATACGTTGTTGTAGTATCTTGAACGTAGTTTCAGACCTCGGGGTCCATCGATCCGCCTAGGAGAACACTATGGGGTAGAACTGCTCGCCAGCTTCCAGGGGGGGCATTTACCAATCTTAACGTTGTAACTCTTGTTCAGAATGGTAGATGCTTCCCTTGAGGAGTGTTCCCCGTGAAGCGTGATGATTGTTAGGTCGTAGAGCTTGCGCAATCCAACCTCCTCGAATCCCCAATCGGCTCGTCGGCCGGAGTCTTCCTCTTCGTTGTGCCTGAAGTGGGGTTCTAGGTCGCACAGGATTCCTAACTGGTGGAGAGCCTGGTGGAAGTAGTTTCGAACCATGTTGTGAAGGCGGTGAGTTGACCGGGCACGGGTAGTGGTCCGTTGGCACTTTTGGTGATGGGCCTACTTGACAGTCTGGTGGCACTCTGGGCACGGCTTGTCCGTCATGGGGTCCGGGAGTAGGAAACGTTCACTGGTCATGCCCATAAGGAGGGAATCAGCAATGATTTGGCGTCTGCTGGTTGGCTGTATTCCCATCCATTGGCGTCCAATGAACGTCTTGTTGTCACCCAAGTCCTTCCTTTCTGCTGGTGACAGCCGGTCCCAAAGTCCATCGTACCTCATGCCGTTGAGCTCCCCCATGACTTCCTTCTGCCGCCGCAGTCCCTCCGGGCGGGTCGCTTCTGGGTTCCGGACACACTCCAAGTCAGCGTAGGCCTGGGCTGTTGCGACGGGAAAGACGGCAGAGGCTTGTTCCAGATAGGAAGGGATACCCATCCCCCCCAAGCTCATGGGCAAAGCCATGATGTCTTCGTCAAATGGGCCGGGCTCGGCCACGCCTCTGATCCACCGCATTGCATTGAGAAGGAGTTTGTCGAGTGTAGACCAGATGTCCTCCAGGCCGTCGGGTCACAGGGTTCTCACCAGGTGTCGGAGCGTTTGTTGTGTGCAAAGACGGAGGACCAGTTGGGCCTCTTGCAGAGACAACTCAGCCTGAGATGTGTGCCTGCTTAACGAACTATGCGGTCGTAGAGAAAGCATCGTCGGGCGGCAGTGGGGCCGAGTTCAAAGTCCTCCGCTCGACAAACTCAATAGCTTTGTATGTGCGGGACGACACCGTCCCTTAGCCCCGAAGAACTAGTGGCCAGGGCAAATAAAACAAGGAAAACAGAAACATAGAACAGTAAATAGGAAAAACAGAAACAAAAACCACACCAATCTCAGTCACTTCCCCCTCCGCTGTACTTGTCTGGCCCGCTGATGGGCTTCTTCTCTAGGCGCATGGGCTCTGTAGTGTCTCCATTTCACCTCCAATCTCTTAGCAAGATACTTGCAGGAGCTCTCTTTCCGAAGTAGCTTTTTGACAAAGCTAGTCCGGAGTGGCAGAGTGGGCAGTTCCTTTCCGCCTCCGTATGTTGTACCCTATATATAGCCTTATGAGCGAAAAAACTTATGTGAAAATACGACAATAACAACGACAACAGCAATAACAACAGTCCACAAAACAACACACACACACGTTTACAATTGGTACTTTAGTTGTTAGATACTTTTTGCGACATAAATCATTTGATTTTTAATTTTTCCCTGATACCTACTGTCCCGAGATGACACCAAAGTCTTCTCCAGAGAGTCATCTCTCGATGTCCCAGACCTGCGACGAAGCGATGCTAGACGCAGGCGACCTCCCTCCCGACCTACCAGACCCTCGAGGAACATATTTGCAGGCCAAACAAAAGTATGAAGAAGCGAAACGCGTCATGGCAGTGAAAAACGCGACTAGCCCGGACACCCAGTCCAAAGATGTTGACACCACCACTAAGGACACCGCCATCGACGATCCCGACGATCCCAACGAACCAGAGGAAACGGATAAGACCAAGAACGCTTCGAGCAACAAGACTTTGATGACGCCCAGCCTTCGGAGAGTGCCAACTCCGAAGAAACTGCACCACATGGAGATAAAGGCAAAAGAAGCCTTGTCAGCCTTATGGACGAGGCTGTCACCGCCACCATCGCGAACTTGCAAAAGAACGCGTCGGTGATGTCGGAATTTTTGACAGCCATGGAAGAACTCTGCAACAAGACCCTGGAGAGTTCGGGGACGCAGAAAATGCCGAAGTTTTCAAACATCACGTCAAGCTACAGCTTAAAGTGGCCAGAACTCCGTCAACAAGTTAGCGAACGGAGGCTTCAACGCATCCACCAAGAAGGCACTAGCTAAGAAGGACAAAAAGGAAGACCAGACCAATCAGGACTCCGAGCCTAAGAAGGACACTGGAAAACACGCCAAGAACGATACAGGAAAGCAAGCCAAGAAGGACAACGCCCCCAAGCCGGCCAATGGGGCCAAGGAGCAGGAGACATCTGTTCCTCCCGGAACCAGCACTTGGGCCAAAGTAACTGCTGCTGGGGCTAAACCAGGGCAGTCGGCGGACATCTCCCCAGCCCAAAGAAGCCCTCAAGACCCTCTGCTGGAAATCGCTACATCATCGAACTCTTCCAAGACTCTGCGTACACAGGAGTCGACCCGGAGATCTGCAGGAAGAAACTCAACCGGGACCTCTTTAAAGGAAAGGAAAATATTACCCGGATGACCAAGCCTGGAAAGAGGGACTTTGCTTTAACTTTCGACACACCTCCCTCCAAGGAGACGCTAGAAATGGTTCGACTCACAATCGGAGCCAAGCAGATTGATAAGGAAGAAAGATGGGCCAAGTTTGTGATCAAGAATCTCCCACGGAGAATCAGAGACT